>CM062649.1:75747704-76162745 GCA_031772095.1 Zeugodacus tau
AAACCACAACAACCAACCACAAAAATTGTTATTTATGGACCGACGCGTCATTGTGAGACTGTGTGTGTGATTTCGTGAAAATATAAGTCTCCGCCGTCTGCGCACAACTCATGTCAAGTGGACGCGCCATGAAATTGCAAAAATGCTGCAAATGCTTGGAATTAATTAGATTTTGCGACACTGTCGCCTGTGTGCTCATTCGACTGGAATTCGATAACGTTTTGTGTATCTATATACATAAATATATCACACAATTACTCATATATGCGCACATGAACCGCTGCGTAACTACTTTGCAGAAGCCCTTTCCTCTGTGACCAATTTCTGCTGAGAAACAAATATCGGTGGCTTTTGGCTTTTGGCTGAGCACCATATGCTGCCTAACGCTTAATATTGTTGGTAGCTGGAGTTTGCATTTCAAAATCCGATTGTCTGCTTCTAAAACGTGGACTCAGTACATCTGTGTTATTTGTTCCTGTTGCTTTTTTTCTTGCCAATTTTTTCCGGCCACTGTGAATTCAAGTGAAATAATGTACACTTGCAATTGACATTTTGAGAAGAGTGGAGCAGACGCACAGCTGGCTGCTACTTGGCATTCGTACAGCTGCATACGAAAGAATATGTATCACAAAAGCAAATATGTAAAAAATATTTGCACAGAAAAAAGAAATTTAACCAAAGAGAAACAAATTTACGTACCGTTTATAGCTTTTGGCCACTCAAACAATTGCTTGCCGCACCCAGCACTTGGTGAGATGTTGAACATCTGAAAATTGAATCCCGCAAAAGGAATGTTTGACCGCATTGTTTGGATATTTTGTGTGTTTCAGAAAAGAGCAAATTTCAAGTTGAACATAATTGGACACTAGTAAAAATACTGTGAAAGTGGAAGTGGAAAAGGTTTGCTTGTTGATTTTCCTATTTCTTTGCTCAGAGTGTGTATTTGTAAGCAATTGTAAAATCATAAGAACGCTGTGTGTACAAAAATTTCTCTGTTTGGAAACTTCAACACTCGAGGGAGTTGCAATTGCAATTAATTCTCATAGAAAACTTCTACAATAAAATAAAATGGAACATACAATATATTTTATTTCATTGAAATAGTATACATATAGAAATATCAAACATTGAAATTATGGCGATATTATTCGGGTAACGAAAAATTCGTATTTTAATTTTGTAAGAAATAAATTGACACACGATGGTGTTGAAATATTTATCTGTGTTTGATCAATGTTCCATTATTATCCGAGAATATGCTTACCGTTCATGATATAACGATCTAACTTAGCTTGTTCAAACTCTCAAATCGTTAAGTATACGCCCTGTCATCCGAATTATTAAATACATACTCGAGTAGAAAATTAACCAAACTGAAGAGAGGAATCGAGCACTGAGTCGCGCAAATGTAATGAGACAAATACAATTTTATATTGCGAGGAATAAAGTGTTGTGTTTGTTCTTCATGCAACACCACCTCTACTGTACCTTTACTGAGTGTTTAGGGTTGCAAATGAATGCCTTATTAGCGTTTAATGTTAGCTAACTGTACTTCATTAAAAACAATTTACGCCAATGCGAGCTTATATTTAGCTGAAAAATGTTGTTTGTTTATTTTTTGTATATAAAACATAATTCATATTAGAATCTGTTAACAAATTTCATTTCCTCCCATATCCTGTTATATTCTGCTTCTTTTGGGAAATTTCGTTAAGGTCTACTGACATCTTACATTGGGTGGGCAGCGCAACGCATTTAACGGTACTGCATATTTTAATCTCCAAATATTTTCATGAAATGTCCTTAGTGGCATGGTAACTTGACAAATTTACTCTCATCTCAATTTATGAAGAACTCTCTCTGGTGCATTAGCCAAAAGAAAAGAAGAAGGAATGTTGCAAATTAAAAATTCTTGAAATTAAAAGAAAACAAAATGTCTTTGGGAGTGCTTTGTGGGCGAACCAATTAATAAAATCAAATAAGAGCATTCTTCAACTTAATACTTGTGTTTCTCGGTATTTCTAAATAAGTGTTTAGTAAACAAAATTCGCGTGAGCGAAACTAAAATGCACTGCTGACCAAATAAAAATATCTCAAGCTCCATTGTATGATTTACTATATGTGGTTAGTTTAAGCAAAGTTATATCGCTTGAAAAACTCCACAACTGTGCATTTATACTGATTTTGTAAATTTTCTAATAAATTTGTTCGCTTATCAAGATTTTCACAGCTAATTTGAATATGATAAAATTAGTTTATAGTTTCTCCTTTCACTTCTTACTCAGCACACTATAGCTTTCACTCACAATTTATTTTGTCATATTTCGGGTTTTGGATTGTGCAAGTGCCTTCACCTAAATTTGTTATGTTTGTATCTATGTTTTTATGTTTATTTGTTGCATTTCATGCTGACAAATTTTGCAAACTTTGTCAATAATCCATTGGGTGCTATCTGCATAAATGCGCAAAGTTTTAACCATTAAATTTGAAAGTAACACAACAATAAAATTCCATGAAGGAGCACTGGATGTCGCTATATTTTGTGGTAATAAATTGTTGGGATAAAGGTTAAGTGTATGTGCGTTGGCGATTAATTTACAAATATCTGTACGCATTTGCGTTTTAGATAATGCCCGGGATATGGTTTAATTTTAATAATTTTTAAATGTGTGTCATTTATCATTTGAGGGGCAAGAATTTTATCTTCATAGAATAATTGATTAGCTCACTTTAGTATGCCCATTTATTGTATTTTGTGGAAAGTGATCCCAGAAAAAATCCTTTTTATTAGCAATAGGGATACATTACAGTAAAACGTATTCACATTCCTTGCAACATCAAAGCGAATATTTTACTAATTTAGGATGTATGTCCATTATTTAAATATGGACATAAATATTCGTGAAAAAGTGGAAAAAGTCGTGCCAAGTGGAAAAATAAGAAACTTATGGAATAATAAAAAAGGTACCCTCAATCTGAATGTATATGAGGGAGAGTTTCATAGCGAACGCGCTTTATACGTTGCTCTGCCTAATTTACATAATTGCGTGAAAGTGGTGGAAAGAACACTTCGAGTAGTGCAAGTTCATTGAAAATGAAAACGATTTATGACCAACAATAGCAACGGAAAACTTCTTCCTTCTACAGATCGCCAAAAGAAAATTATTATAGTTTTGTCCACATAACGGTTGGTTGTAAGTCCTAAAACTAAACGAGTTAGATATAGGGTTATATATATCAAAATGGTCAGGATGACGTGACGAGTTGAAATCTGTCTGTCCGTCCATTCGTCCGTGCAAGCTGTAACTTGAGTAGAAATTGAGATATCTTGATGAAACTTGGAAGACGTATTTCTTAGCACCATAAGTTCGAAAATGGGCGTAATGAAGGATCGCACTATGAAGGGGCATATGTGGGTGTTATTTTTTGTTTGAAGTAGGCGTGGCTCCGCCCCCTACTAAGTTTTTTGTACATATCTCGCAAACTACTAAAGCTATATCAAGGAAACTTTCTGGAGTCGTTACTTTTAGGTACTACCTTATACAGTCCAAAAATGGATAAAATCGAATTATAACCACGCCTACCTCCCATACAAAGGTTATGTTGGAAACTACTAAAAGTGGGTTAACTCACTAACGAAAAACGTCAGAAAACGTAAATTTCACATAAGAAATGGCAGATGGAAGCTTCACTCAGATTTTTCACAAAATGGAAAATGGGCGTGGCGTCGCCCACTTATGGGTCAAAAACCATATCTTAGGAACTCCTCGACCGATTTCAATGAAACTTGCTTTGTAATAGTTTCCTTACATCCCAATGATATGTTGTGAAAATAGTCCAAATCGCTTCACAACCACGCCTACTTCCTATATACCAGAACTTTGAAGACAATCTGAATCGTTTATTTTACAATATATAAAGTAAGCACTAGTGAAGATATCGGTGCAGAACTTTGCACAAATACTACGTTTATAGTGTGGCAGCCCCATTCTAAAAATCGCCGAAATCAGACCATAGGTTTTCAAGGCCCTATATATCGAACATGAGGACCTCGGTGCTTCTAACCTAATATTGTGGTTTCCATCTTTCAATGAACTTTACACAATATATATGATGAATATGTGGGTCAAATTATGTATTATATAATATAAATAAAGTTAAATAAATAAATTGCGAGAGTATAAAATGTTCGGTTACACCCGAACTTAGCCCTTCCTTATTTGTGTTTTATATAAAATCAACCTAACTAACAGGTGCATTCAATATTAATAATATTGTTGGGGAAAATGTGTGCCTGTGCTTATTAAATATAGCAACGGATACTTCCAAGACCCATTGTGTGATATGCCTTTATAACGAATGAACTAAGAAAGGAGTAAAAATGAAAATCTTGTAACAATAAAATTAATATTAATATTAATGAGACATATTCTATTCTTAAATCGACGAAAAAACCCACACTTGCGAGATCGTTGCTTGTGTGTGCGTATGAAAGCAAAAACACATGGCACCGCTGGTCCTGTTTCTGATTCTGTTGCTGTTGGGGGCGGTGCTGATGTGTGTTTTTAATTCTGTCGGTTACACGGTCGTGCGGTTGGATACTAATGCCGTTGCGTGTTAGCTGGACACGATTTGGCGAATTTGAATTCCGTGGAATATACACATTTACTTACTTATTACAGGCAGACAAATCTAAATCCGCGTGCTGGTTGGTGGCTGTGAGCACATGAATACAGAGTTGAACGTGGTCACAAATGGTTACCAATTTAAAAGTATGTAATCGTATTCCGTTAAACTTATTATAGCTGCACGGTTTATGTAAATAGCCAGAGTAGAGGGGAGAGAATAAATTGGTTTTGCATATCAAAAAATAACAAAAGGTATTTCTGAATTTATGTTTGATGCTGTAATGTTATATAAAATAAAATAATTGGAATTAAATTTAAATAAAACAAAATAATATATAAAGTAAAACTATGTTTAAATTGCAAGTTTCAATCAACTGGTTTATAAGAATTTTTGATATTTTAGCATCATTTTCGACTTAATTAGCATCCTGTATTAATGGTTGAACCAAGTGTCGTAACAGTTGGCGATTAGTACCCGTTTTTCTATTTACAACCCGTCCCTATAGCGCTAATTGCATTTGCATATTTTATTTACACGTGGAGCATCGGAGCTTGCATACATTCATGCATGCTGACATGTAATATTTATGGATGGATATGTGTGAGGCATCGGTTAAATTTGTTTACATGCTTCTTTTATTTTTATTTTTGTCGAAAATGCTATAATTATAGTCGCTAGAATATTAATTGTAGCGACAGAGGCATATTAATATGGAAGGAAGTGGTGTGCTCCAGTGCGTATACTTAACCATTACTATGAGTTTGACGTGTTTACAAATTAATGCAGTGTAAATGGAAAACTAATTATACAAATAGAAGATTTAAAATAAATAAGTATTTAGTAGTCATATAATATAAGAGTGAAAATAATAATATACCTTTTGAAATTGTTGATATATTTGTTTTATTAAACACTGATATTGGTTTCATTTAATATTTGTAAAGCACAACAGGTTTCGTTTTGTTTCTGATAATATCTTTTTTTGTCTTTTTCTGCTAAATTATTGTAAGTAACTTTCCTTCTCAAAGAATCAAATCACCGTAAGCGAGATATGTGTATTTCATACTATTATTCAATGTATTTAATTTCCACCACAACTCTCAAATACTAAAGCTTAAGGAGATTAATTGCTACACATGTTCATATAAATATTGTTTAATACAAGCATAATTATAATGTTCACATTTATACGTCTTATACCACATTTATCACTCCAAAATTGTATGAAATATAGCGTAGCATTCATAAGCTTCTTTCTATTTTATGTGTGTTCACATTTAATATACCGATTACTTTATATATATATATAAATCTAGCTGTCATTCAAGTTGTCAAAATGCAGATAATAGTGGCTACCAGTTAATTATCCCCTCATATTCGAACAAAACCGCAGACAATTTTTTATATTTTTGTTTTTATAGCTTCGAAGAGGGCAGTTATTGTAGTTGTTGTATTCTTTTATTTCTGATGTTTTGTTTTTGCTCGTGCATGTGATCAATAATTATAATAAATCGATATATTCCATAGCATTGGAATAAATGCAAGTATAAGCAATGGTGGAGTATGTTAAAGAGCTCATATGTTGTATCTCAAAAGCAATAAACTAATTCATTATACAGCATGCGGATTTATCGGTTTCTCAACAATCACTAATAGAATTTAATTACGCTATTTTCACGAAGCGTATACTTATTAAGGGGGGGGTAAGGTTTGTTTCGTCGAAAAAAGACCTTTTTTCATGAATTTTTTTAGAAAAAATTATTGCTGTAGGTTTATTTTACTTATTATTATATGAAAGTGCAACATTTGAAGGATACTTAAAAAAAGTTTTATCGAAAAATAGCGAGGAATAACGGATTTATCGTCGATCTCTGCAGGCACCTCGAAAAAAAGTTGTTGTGCGGTGACCAGCCTACAGCATCACTGGATCATCCGAAACCAAAAAATCAAAATGCTTTCTTTAGTTTATTAGTTTATCTTTCAATTGACGTCGAGTTTTTTTTTAATTTTTCAATTTTTCAATTTTTGGTACCATTTTCAAGCCAAAATGACGATTTTAGACGAAAAAATCGACCTATTTGTTATTGTAAAATTGTTAGTAATTAAAATTTTTGGAAAAACTCGACGTCATTCGAGAGCTATATATATGTAGAATATTTGTTCAAAATTTCAAAACGATCGATGCAGTAGTTTTTTCTGTAGGCTGGTCACCGACTTTAAAAATGACATATTTGGGAAAATCGATTCAAAGTTTTGTACACTCAGTGCAGATAGCTGGAGGTACCGTTATTCAACCTCCTGTAACTTCGTTAGTTTTTCTCCGAATGACCTAAAATTTTAACACAATATTCTTGAGATATTGATGGTTCAGAAAAAAAATTAAAAAAAAATTTGAAAAACAAAATTTGTCAAACCTTACCCCCCCTTAAGGCACTGTTTATTATATACAAATGCGTATATATCTAAATTATGTATTGTATTTGCGTTTTACTCTTCGTAGAGGCACATAAGGCACACATTCAATTAATTGTAGTCTAAACACTGTGTTAATGTTGTTGCTATACATAAATATACACTTGCTGTTGTTGTTCACGATTAACTGCGAGTATTTGCTTGCATCCGTTAACTTTTTCCGATTAAAGCCATAAATTAGCAAAGTTGGCGAGCGATAAGTCGATGAGCACGAACACCTGCTAATGATTTGTGATTAACAAAGTTCTCGCCAATTCATGTGGGGATGTGTGTGTTTCAGATTTTGCGGAAGTTGTAACTTTTTCTAGACATATGCAACCACTTTCAACCATAGTTTAATGCAAAAGCAATTGTAAAAGTGATGCAAATAAAAGTGTGCGGAGTCATTGGAAAACAAGTTTTTGACTTCAGAAAACCGCTTTAAAGCACAAAAAGCCTAATTAGATATAGGCAAAAAAGGTTTGGTTTTGTTAATGCAAATAATATCAAATACCTTAAGAGTCAACCAGAATATTTTATGCATTCGACTAATAAACTCCAAGCCATTTCGTTTTCCGCAGAGAACAATTTAAACTTCAGAATTTTGTGTTAATTAAATGTGGTTTTATAGAGACTCCGGGTTACTTACATCACAAATTGAAAATTGTACATAAGAAGAACACAACATGAACTCTAAGAAATAAATACACATACATTTCAAATCTGTCATGTTGACGAATGTATATTCATTCTTGTGACTTTTAAATTAGAATTTTGCTAGTCAATAAAATACTAGCTTTCAGGAAATGAAATACTAGTGGACCCTTCAGTGAGTTAACTTAGTAAATTGGAGTTTTAACAATCGAAAACTATCGAAAGATTTACATCAAAAACCGATCGTTTCTAAACAGATAGTAAATTGGAGGAGGATTTTTATATACAATTGTTCGCTATGTATGTAGGATTGTGTAAACGGACAATAAGACTGAAATAGAAATGCAACACTGTGTAGGGAACAGATGTGACAGTAGTGAACGGACTGGAATGACAACGAAACAGTAGGGACGAAGACGAATTAAGGACAGACAAACAGACAGACCACCGGCAACCACGGACCACGCAAGACCACGGCAGATCACAGCGGACGTGATCGCTATTTAATCTTTTTCCATTTTATCTGGCCATTGCAATAATTTCTTTGCGGTCATACTTATTAAATAATTGAATAAAGTTGTTATTAATCATTTTGTATAAAACGCGGTGTTTTTATTCGTAAAGTTAATCGGCCATCCCACATGTATGCACTGTTTTATTCTCTACAACTTTTATAAATAATATACTAATTTATGCTCACTGGGTTTTCTCGCGAATACAGTGAGTGATTTTCTTTCATATTATTTTCTCTAATTTTGTTTGCACGAGCGTGTATGTAAATCAGAGTTATTAACGATAAGCCATTGGCTCAGATTTTCACAACGGCAGCCGGATCAACGCAATATTGCTAATGTGTATGTATTTCAATATCATAAATTTACTTTGTCAGTAAATAAGGGAAAATTATGATATAAATATTTACATCACCTTTGAGTTCGTATGTTTGGTGCTTGGTTACCTCAATTGAATGCCAATATTGAACCTCATTGATATACGCTTACCAGAGCTCTTCAGACAGTTTACATAAAGCAGGTGCTACACCGTTAAATTGTATGCGCGTATGCTAAGCGAGTATTGCCCATTTACATGTATATATACATATATAATTTTGATTTTATAATTTATGTTTTTTCCTTCTCCTCGTTTTTGTGATGGATTTAAATATTCAACACTATTTTTTATACTCCTTTTATGTTCATAATCAAAATCTTATTATGTAGGATCAATAAAAGTTCATTATGTCAATTGGTTATTAATTTTGCGTTATCAATTTTGACATTATTACATCAATATAGTGAAAGCACGTCATCTTTATGATATGTTCAGGATATTATTCTCAATTAATAACTGCATTAGGGGTAAGCATATCACCGTCGGTATCAATAGGCCTTGTTATTGGAAAAAATACATTAATTTTGACCACCCGCATCTTGTAACAAAGTACAAGTGTTTGTGCTTCTAAAGTAAGATATTTTCCACGTTAAAAATAATAAAATAATCCTTGATAAATATTTCTAAATTTATAATGTTTTATTAAATTTTTTATTGAGTATGATTGAGTGCACAAAATTTTAGATTTGTACTTGATATATGATTCAATGCCATATCACGCCTAAATATGGACTAATAAATTTTAATTGACACACTTAGGTTTATTTGTATATGCAGAATTTATTTCATTTCATTTATTTCCGTGAGTCCTGCAATTTTTATGACATTTCCTTTATGGCACTTTTATGATTCCATACACTTCTAAATACAGTTAGTATTTATACTCATACACATGCCAAAGGTCAAAGCAAATTTTGTGTTTGGATAGCCCTAATATTGGTTACTGATTCGCCAATATTCGCATGTAATTGGTGTAATTCTCCCACTTTATGTTGGCAATTTATACTTTATGGCATTTGTCGCTTTGGTCATTTGGATTTTGATTCGGCAGACAAAATTTTCACCAAAGCATGACATATATTTATTCAATAACAGTAAATTGGTTTATAGAAAAAGCGGAGCAAGGAATAATAATGAAAAAAAGAGATATTTTGATTAAAATATTTAATATTCCTTTCTCAACGTTATCAACTTCAAGCGATATTCGATGTACGAGTATTTATGTCTGTAATATAAAATATGTATCACTACACTTCCGAGTCACTTCTGCAATGCTGCTGAAATGTTGACATTTTCTGTTGCGTGTGGCATTGTCAAGTCGTCTGCTGCGTGCCAAGAATTCTTATTATTAGAAAATAGAAAATCTTTCTCATGATGATTGGCAATGATATTGCATTGACCACAAACCGCGTTTTTGTAGCTCTGATTGCCATTTATGTCGATTTAGAATGCTCGGAAATAATTTTCCACACAGACACGAGATAATAAATATTGCTAAATGTACATATATGTAGTCAGTCTACTTTATTTGATTGAAATGTGATTTTCGGAATTCAGTTATAAGTATATGCTATCGATTTTTGTATTGTGGAACTCAAGTATTATTTTATACGTGAAACTGTGCTCAACCTGTTAAATCGTTACTGTTGCGCTTTCAAATAACCGTTAAGTGATTCCTGCTTTCATGATGAGCCGCTGTCCTAAATTTATTGCCTTCGATTTTCCATATTTGGTGCACGTGTGTTATTTTTATTCTATGATGAAAATTTTCATAGTTATAAAATTTCTGACGGAATAAATTATGGATGTGCAAATTTGTGTTTCAGTTACCCCTGGTATATGGAAATCAGTTCGAACAGTTTAAATAAGTAAATACAAATGTGTGCAATATTCAATAACTAGTGATAATAATTGAATTAAATATGCATAAATAAGTGTAATTGAATATAATTGGGAATATGAACGCACATAGAGAATTGCAAATAAAAAGAGCATGATTGCAAAGGATAATAAATTTATTTGCTCTTCGTTGATTTTCATATGGATGCGATGTGAGAGAAGAGACAACTCCCATGAAGCTTCCTCTTACAGAGTATTGTACTTTATTTAAATACCATATATAATAGTTTAAGATTAGATCTTTTTAAAGAATTCACAAAATTCTACACTGATCTTTCACATTGACAGTGTGAAATGCTCCGTTAAGCGGTAAACTTTTGTTTATGCAAAGTGGTAGATAAATTGTTATCTTTTATCTTTAATGGCGGCAACACCGCAACTGTGGCCAAACTTCGCACATAGACTTAAGTGTTGGGACTTGAAATGTCAATGAACGAAATGAGCTCAGCTAGGAGCTTAGACGAACAGGTGGTAAATGGCATCCGTCGATGGCTTGCTAGCGCGTAAGATAGCATAAACACACATTATCTTAGAAGTAATTTCAATGAAAATAATTTAAATAAAAGAATTTAATTAATTTTTTAATTTAAATAAAGAATTTAATTTAAAGAATTTAAATTCATTTAGCTGACAACGAAAATCATGCTCCTAACCTTTAAATTAAACGCACACTCCATTCGAGTAAAAGAGACAGGAAAAGTCATTAATTGTAAGTGGAAACGAAAAAATGTGAAATGTGAGTGTATACGCGAAAAGCAGCCAGCAAAGTGTGTGTTGTTGAGGTGTCTTATGTTGAGGTATTCAATTAATTCCTTCGTTTGTAAATTTGCATGTGTATACAGAAACCCGGCCTCCATTTTGCCAACAGACCTCCAACTTTTTCCAAGCCACCAATAAGCTCTATGCGTTCTGTAGCACATTTCCTTGAACAAACTTGAAAGTAGAAAAAAATATTCGAAACATACCTCACTATTTCAAGTTCATCTCTTTTCAATAAAACAAAAAATGTCATGCGATATTTTTGTAGTATAAAAATAGCATGAGATAACTTAAACACATGAGACTGAATAGAGTTTGTTGCGCGTAACATTCATGATTATGATCATAGGAAAATCTGTAGGTTTCGGAAAAAATTTCATACAATTCCTAAAAAAAATTGGTGGTGTATGCCATGTCGTATGAATAACTTTCATGATTTCATTGATAATATGAAATTAATTGGTGGTAATTTCAATTATAAACTCTAATTAAATTCCCTTCTTGCTTTCTTCTTTCTTCTTCATATGTGTTTATAAATACTTTCATTATTATTTTTAAAGTGCAAAGTTTCCAAATTTAAGTCTTTTAAACTGCTGGAGTTTTCATTTCATTCCCCTGTTGAAGTGTATATGTAAGTGAGTTTCCGCACATGCAATGTATAGGTTTTCTGAACTTTCAGCATTAGCTTTTGCTGTCATTCTACTAAATTTACGACTTACACGAGTTCGATATGTTTGTAAATTGGATGTAAAAAGATACAAACGAGGTGAAAACAAGCACATGTGTTTAGTTCCTGCTGACTGCTTGACGCAGTATGCAAATCGCAAAAAGGCTGGAACATTAAATTACAGCAATGGTGGAAATATTTTTTACGCTCTTTTCAATAGAAAATAGATCCTTTCGATATAAACACATACATTATTTGAATATACAATTTTTTTAAGAATTTGGGTAAACATATATGTACATACGGACATTTGTAATGTAGATCGCGATTTTCTCTTTCTTAGTAGGATTTATGAGCCTGTCTCTATGCATTCCTTCAAATCTAAACATTTAAACATCTAAACATTGGAACTAGTTTGTCTGGGCGTATGAGTAACTTTTATACATTTCTGCTCGTGCATTTTGTTTCATATTTCAGAGTGAATTACCAATTATCTTCTTAGACATTTACCCGACGGATGAAAATTGCTTAAACAATATTTTTTTCGAACTCTGTCCGATTTACCTTCCCAATCGTCAAAGTGAAAGTTAATATTTATTTGTGGAGTTTTATTATTATTATTAATAATTAAGATCAACATCTCTGCTGTAAAATTTTGCTTTTGTCTAGACTGATGGCGAAATTATAAGCTTAAGAGTATTTCAAGTTAATCACAATCTGTCGATAAATATCAAAATGCAACAAAATTTAATGCTGCAACTACACTATGTGCACATAAATAACAACTACTAAACTTTAATGAAGAAACAAATTAAGTGAATCTGACTTGTATGCAGGCTCAAGAGTTTTCACTTAAATTAGCTTATGTCTTCCACATGTGTGGGCGCTTAGTTTGACTAATTACATGTGTATAAGTAATTGTAATTGTGTTGAAAGTAAGCCAAGACTGGTAGCTGCTGCTAACATGACCACTACTGACACGTCATTTGTGCCTGTGAGTGAAGTTTTGTGAAATATTTATTTACATATGTATAAGAATGTGTAGGAGTGTGTATATTATTACAAATGCATTATTGCGTTTAGTTTTGAACACCACGCTATATAAATTGTATCTAAAAATTGTTACAATGATGTTAAAACAGAAACATTTTCTTGAATGAAGAGCCTTCTTAGTTTTCTTAGAAGCATGTTGAGTGTGAGGTTGTTTGTGGTTAGAAAATTTCCATGCAGAAAACTTTTATTTTATTTTAAATTTATTATATGACGGTGTTTGGTTTTTGAGGTTTGCTTTATGCATTTAGCCTGCACTCAAGGTTCTGCACTCTTATATGTATTTTATTAATATTAATTGCCATAAAAGTGAAACAATATTTTGTTGAGCTTCTGCTTCAGACATGCCTGTAAAACTACTGCAACGATGCACTTTTTACACTAAGATATACTATATAAATATGAGGGCCTTACATTTGCTAGACTTTCGAAAAGTGTTTGCACGCTTTTGGTTTGAAAGTATTTCAATTAAAGTTAGTAATAATGTACGAGAAAGTTATAATACATGGTTGCATATACTGAAATATGTATACAAATATATACTATGTACTTGAATACATACTAATTAAAATTAATTAATTTTAGGTGAGTACTTAAATTGATAATCTTTATTTAATTACCTACAGATTAGTTAATAGAGAATCTGCTAAATACTTCATATGAAAAAGTTACTCATACGTCCCAGCTAACTTCGGTAGTATAAGGAATATGAGTCTCACTGAAATGTTCAATGAATAATTTATTTTATCATAAGAGTTTACTCGGTTTTCCGACTAGTTGGGTGCGAGTGTGAAGGAATTTGATGAAACGCGGCTTCAGCCTGAGCAACAAGCGCTGACATCAAGCGCCAGGCAACAACGAAAGTCAAAAGCTGCAGTCTGTTAGCGATTCTGTATGATAAATGATGTCGATCCGCATTCGCCAAAGAATCTGTTCTCGACGATGACAGCGCCCACAGAAAGGATTTTAAACGATTTAACGGGGCGTTATGCATGTCATAAGTTGCCGTCCAAAAACGTCGTCACCAGAAGCAGCTAAACTGTCAAATATAGCTAAAATAGCAACAACAACAAGAGCAGCCAACCTATGGCCAACTTGCCATGGCGATGACATGTTGCACGGTTCTTCATTTGTGTCGGCAACAAACTCTTTCGATTAACTCCATAATTTAAGAACGCGTTCATTGCACTCTATGGCGTTCGCTAAATCTATAGCGGCAGGAAGCGCTATTGTGTTTGGCGCCTTGCATATTTGAACATTTTTGGTAAGCGCTCTTACGTCGGTGTGTAGTACTTTTATATTTAACTTGTTGTTGTTGTTTAGGTTTTTAGCGAAATTTTAATTCATCGATGCGTTATTTAGATTAAGACACCGCCTCCATTGATTTGCATTCTATGGTTAAAGTGAATGGTAAGAAAATGGGTCGGAAATGAGCGGAAAGGTTTATAAGAGAAAGGCGTTAGGATATTTACCCTTATGAAAGGAGGCATTCAACTCGAATTGGATTTCCTTTGCATAAATAAAATACTCATGAGTTGAGCAGATTGTAGCTTGAATTTATTTAAATTATGAACGTATGTTAACTGTAAACACTTGTTGTTGTGCTGTCATTATGTGACACAAACGCGAAAGCATTCCCGTGCTTAATGTTTGACAGATTTGTTAAATAAACATCAATTCTTTGGGCAGAACCAGTTGATGACGCTAATGGCGACACTTGATCTAAACTAGTACTCGTGTGAGGACAAGATAGCTCAAATGATGAAGATGAATTTGTGCAATTCCAACTGGCTGCTCAACATGCACACACATACATAGTAAGATATATTATTTAGCGTTGTGGAGCGTGGCATAAACGTGTTGGCTTCTTCGGTCATTTTCATGCAAAGCTTAATGCTCTTGCACTTGATTAATGATTGAAGTACTTGTTGTTCACTTATCCACACTGATTTGACATGCAAAGGTGGCATTTCCTCTCTTTAGCATTTTCGCACTTTGCTGTCAATTTGTTAAGCTCCGCTCAGGAGTTTCTTACCCTGGAGCGAGTACATGTTGAGCTCACTTTCATCTCAGTTACTTCCAATAAAGTTGTTGTTGTGTTTATGGCGTGAAATTAGGAAATTTCACAATTCTTTTACTTGACAACAAGCAGGAAGCTTATGCTATGTAATTTGAAAGAATTGCCCCAAAACGATGACCTTCAGAGATAAATATAAATTTTGGGATTATTTTGTTCACTTTTTTTCCTCAAATTTTCAAATACGTTGCCTAGCAATTATTGTTATTCTCGCGAGTAGATTTAAATGAATTGTATATCAAACTGATGTAGACCCAACATCTAAATATGGTGGGGCTGGAATTTGTACTCCCACGCTACACAAATATGACGTCAAAAGCAAACAGTTGTAGTAATGCATCATTGTTAAAAAAGGTCTATCAATTTGCCAATATGAATAATGAAAACATTTAAGATGATTTTCTGATAATTTTAATTGCTTTATGTACTGTAAACTGACCTACTCCACTAAGCCATTTTAATAAGAAGAAAACGAAAACAAATTCCAATCTGACAAACAAATACGATTTTAATAAAATCTTAAAATGATAAATGTCAAAAAATATACTGGCATACATCGGTAACTTCATATGCGAATACATACCCAGAGACAAGCCAATATTGCTGTCTGCATATCAATAAACCTATTTGCATACCGATGCAATATATTTTGTTCTAAGATAATTTTGTACATTATTAAATTCAAATTTAGTATTTGTTGACAATATGTTCAACACAGTTGAACTCAGTAAAATGCACAGGCACCTCTTCGGTAGGTCTATGCTTGCCTAGAAGTTCCTTTTGGGTGCTGATGCAGCAGCATAAGTGCGTAACATATAAGACTTCTATCTATGGCACTTTGATATAGAATGCCTTAGCATACTGTAACACATATATTATCTTACATTCAATGCCACACAGTATTGACAAATGTGATTAATCGTGCGGAGAGTAGTAAATTTCGTAAAAGGCAAAAGCCACTTCAATCATTTAGCAACAGTGGAAGAAACAATGCGTTAATTAGGTATTTAAAAGTTTAGAGATTTCACGTATTGCTGTTAGTTGATTATTGACTAATAAATCAACTAAAATAAGGGTTTGGAATTTAATTATTATATTGTTCGGAAAACCACCTGCTCGAATTACCAACAAATTTTTTCTGATGTAATCAAATATGAAAACACGAACTCAATTTTCGCTGCACTAGTGTAATTCATGTTTGCACCAATTTATTTTATCAGTGATAAATCTGATAAGAGAAACATTCATTTAGGGGCAAAGCAAAAATGTTTCACAAAATTAGACGATATGATATCACACTAACACAATATGTATAATCTACAAATTATTAATAACCAAACAATTTTAATTGTCATTCTAATTAGGAATTACAAAACTAATTTTTCATCAGTTTTCCTAATAGACGGACGAAATTTGTTTAATAAACCATACTCCTTCTATTGCAAAGAATACAATTTACGAATCAACAATTTCATTACGATAAGTACGAGTTTGTGTACGTGAGTATACCTGATGGAAAGCAGAATACTATGCACTCAAATAGATTGTCCGGACTATAACAAATTATTATTTATATCGTAAAACACGCAAGTGGAAATAATTTTGAAAAAATACGACTGCAATATGTAGTACATATTATACAGATATTAGTGAGTAGACTTTCAAAGCACCTCAGCTCCATGTTATAATTGAATGCCATGACTAAGACATGTTTTAAATAAATTGGAATGGTTGGCAACAGCCATTTGCTCGCCAAAAAATTAACCAAATATAATAAAATAGTTTCCTTATCCTCCTCTGGTTTTTCGTAAGTTGTCATGCAGAGAATAATTAATTAATAAATAGGTCACTTAATCACATCCCACTTAAAACACGCAAATTATGTCATATATACAATCATACGTATGTATGTACATATTCGTTCATTCAAATTTCTTCTAAATGGAGGCGAGGTATGTTACACATTTGAAACTCCCAATCTAATCAATTTCTTTAATCAAGAATAATATTATTATCCACATACTAACATTAGTACACGTGGACATACAAGATTCATACTTCACTCACCCACTGTTTATCCTCGCTAGGAGTTATTAACCTAAAACTGACATAGTTGGATGATGTAGCATTATGTAGCAGCAAATTATACATTTGTTTCAAATAATTGAACCACATTTTTGTTTTGGTAAGTGGATGGTCACGAAAATGGATTTAATTGATGTCGTTTGATATTATTAGCATCTCTCTCTGCTAAATATCTATTTTTTTTTATTTAAGAAGTCGGTCACTTGTCAGTTAATGCAACGTTAATCACACGCTTCTTAATTTAGTAGCACTAATTGTTCTAGAAATATATTTGTGTTAATTAACGTTGATGACAACGAACACAAAAGGAAATAGAGAATAAAAAAAGTAATATCCTTAAAAAACTTCTTGACTTTCATGTTAGCTATCCCTTTACAAGGCAGGTATAGAAACAACGCATCGTGAATTTGCATGTTGACTTCGTTAAAGTTTAATATAATTAATCAGAAAAATGTACGGTCTATTTTTGATACTTTTATTTCTGTATTGGATTATCAGTATCATTTTAATATTTATTCTTTTTATTTTTTTTACAACATGTGCAAAATTAAACTTTCGTGACTTCCGTTTCGTTGTCTCCTTTACATCTACTTTTTCCCCACAATCCATGCTGGTGGGGGGGGTTTGCGCTGACAATCAAGTTACAACGTTTCTGTAATTTACTATGTCCACCAGCGAATAATTGACCATGGCTTGTCCTTTTCGTGTTGTCATCATTATATTTTTTCATACATGCAACTAGGTCACACGAAATTCAGCTCAAACTCCGCCTTGCGGTTGTCTTGCGGTTTCAGCTTCTATTTTCGTTGACATATCTGCGGAACCACTAGATATTTGCTATTGTTTCTATTTTTATCGTTGGTGCTTAAATTTGTCCATTTTTTGGTTGGGGAAAAGTGTAGATGAAATTCTTTTTTGGTTAGCAGTAAATTTACTACGCGTCGCTTTGACCTTTATGCGTTGTGGAAAATGTCATGCCGCATTAGGGGTCAACGGTATCAGCCAGCAACAACAACAATGAAACTATCAATGAATATTCTCTTTGTTCTCGATTTACTTGGATGATTGCATAACAACAGAAACTATAACATCAGTAGCAGCGACTTGGTGTTAAATGGTTGAAGGAAAAATGTAAAAGTGAAGGTGATGGCAAGGTGAAATTACCGCATAACAATAAAGCAAAGTGATAAAAGTAAACGAAGTATAAAAGCAACATCACTTCATCGCCCTAATGACTGACCAAAAATGGCGAAATATGAACAGAAATGTAAAGTCATTGGTGATTCTAAATCTTCTTGCTGCAAAATTAACGAGCGCAACGCTTGTTGCTATATAAAATATAAAGCTGCATTCTGATGTGAGTCATGTCTAGACTTCGCAGTTATTTTAAGTTTACCAGCAGACTTACTTGGAAACTGTTACGAACGATTGCCATTTTAAGACAAGTAAGTCATCTAATTGAATTGTCATACTCGCTACATATTTGCAGTTATGACAACTCATAAATCGCTGGCAAATATTCCAGTCATAAAATCAAGTTACTACTGCCGAATAAGTCAAGTTTCTATAAACTCACTTTCAACACACATTGAACTTATGGTACCTATCATATTTATTCTCATTTTATTGAACATAAATTGATTTAAATTCATCAAAGTAAAGTTGTCAAACAATATTTCTCAACGTCTATGCCATTATTATTATGTCAGTTTCACTTCCGGGAGACCAATTTTATAATTTCCGTCACTGTAGTCAACAGCATGATATTAATTAGCATGCATATAATTATTTCACGGTTACCTTAAGTGTAAGCGTAACTTCTTCCACTCCTTCTGCGTACAAAATACGCACCTGATTGAGGCAGAAAAGCAAAAAAATCTCAAAATGTAAAAGAAATATTAAGTGAAGATGAAAAATCAATCTGCGGAAATTCACAAAATTTCAATAGAAAATACTGAAATTCCAAATACAACTAAATACGTCAAGTGTTTGAATGTCCTATAAATTATGGTTATTGAGGATAAATATTCTTCCGCTTGCACTTTTCCACAAATACAAAATACTTAGGCTGAAATTTATCTGCTCCGACACGTACGAAACTTTTAGCCTAAAAAAGGAGATTGATGGAAGAGTAACGGCACGTGATGTGGCAGCCATGAACTCAGAGAACCATAGCATTAAATGGCCTGCCAGATTCACTCATTTTGGTGGTAATGGTCCAATTGACTTCATAAATGTTTATTAAGGATGCCCTTCTTTCATTAAAATATTATATTCATGCTTTAAACTTAAATTTTTACGTCCAATTTGTTTAATTTATATTTTTTTATCAAATTATGAATGCTATAAATAAGTAGATAATTTGACCTCCTTATAGGGACTTTTGTAAGAAATAGAAAATTTCTCATCGTTTTAAAAGAAAATATATTTTTTATACTAAATTAAATAATAAATAAATAAAGCTCGAATAATTAAAAGGTAAATAATTTTAAAGGTTAGCTGACATTTATTTTTGGACTGCGTTTTTGTGGCAAAGTTCTTTAAATTGAAGAACTAACTTAACATTAAAATACTTATACATAAAAGAATCTGGCGTAGATTGCTTGCCTCATAAACACTTGACTTCTTTACTTTCGTTTGGAATTGTGTCAGCAGCACCGCGAAATACCCACTAGCACGCCTGTTGTAAAAATAGAAACCCTCTGAGGGATGGGCAATAAAGCTATCGTGCCGCTAGTTGTAATGGGACATGATGAAGTGAAACGCATAAATTTCTCAAAGTTTTTTCAAAATAAAAGATAATGTGGGCCATTTGGCAGCCATTGAAAGAGGCGAGCGCCATTCATTCAAGGCAAATATTGACAAAGGCTGAGTGAAGCAACAGACACCTCATTGCTACAGTAAAGTTTTTAGATGGCGTTGATAACACAACAACAACCTCGAACGCTCAAGGAATAATATTCTTCACAAGGAAGCCAACAAACAAACGATAAAAAATAAAGTAAACAAAACTCAAAAACGAAAAAAAAATGTAACGGTAACGACCTTCGACAAACAGCTGCTGTCCAAGAGAGCGAATTCGTCGCAGTTAAGAACCTTTTTGCTTTCTCAGAGTTTGTTGCCACTGAGTGCGCTCTTTCGTTCATCCACAAATTCTTTTTGGATTCTTTCGCCGCTGTTCTCTTGGTAACGGCGAATTGCTGCAAGAAGTAACCAATTTCAATCAGTACGATGTCTACTTAACAATATGGCAACGCTGTCTGTATGGCGCTCAGTTAAACTTAATTGGTATCAATGCAAATATAAACAATGGCATTCACTACAGAAACAAACACTGTATTTCTACAAAAACTTCTTTGTTTATGTTTTTGCCGCTGCGGAAACTGTTTGTCAGCTGCTGTCGCATTGCGCTCTTTCAACTTAACTCAACTTGCACTTACTTACTTCGACGCCGCCGTAAAACTCGTCGTCGCTGCAGCAAACGACCTACAGCGACAGAGGTAGAAGCAGTGGCAGAGGCAGCGACAGCGACTGTCGTTGGCTGGTGGCGCTTTATTGGAGGCAACCGTGAGCCGTTTGGTTTGTTTGCATTTAGTCTGATTCTGTTGCCGGTCGTGTGCAGAACGTTAGGTCGGAAATATTTTTTAGATTTAGCAAGTAAAGATGTGTTAAAAGAAGAAGAAGCAGAGGTCTTCTACTTGAACAGCTCGGTCGGACGTTACTCATTCGACGCGTCGCACGGCAATCTCAAAGTGACCGCGTTCGGCGCTGGTTCTTGTTGCGGATTGTGCTTTAATATTTAAATTGAATATCAATCAGTGAATTATTTGGTTTTAATAATTCGTTTTAATTGAATACAATAATGAAGTGGCCAATCGAATTCTGATTTTTTGGAATTATGTAAATTACTTGAAATGAAATATTTTGGCACCGATTGTTGCGCTTGAATTCGGAATAAAAGTGCCGAATTTTTAAAATATGGAAACAGGTTAGTGGCTACTTGAGAAGCTGAATGAAATATCAAGTTATTTGTGTGTTATTCGCGCCACTTTTGGTGTTCATTTGGAGAAATATTAAATTAAAGTGAGTGAATAGCAGCATTAATGTGAAAAAATTTGAAATGTATAACTGTGATGGTAATAAATTTCATGTGACAAAATTAATAGATAAATATGGTGCGACAAATAAGTAATTGTTTATAAATAGTATTATAAACTAAACAATGTTATCAAAAAATTATTGATAATGTGGCTTTTTGTGATGCAAATTTCGGGCAATTTGAAGCGTGACTTAATTAGCTGAAAAATACAAATATATGTATAACATAAAAATGCTTCTAGGGGAAAAAATTACATCTGTTAATAAAAATATTGGAAAAATTCGAAAAATTAAATATAATAAATTAAAATAATTAAATATAAAAAAATATTGAATTATTATATTAAAAACTGTGAAGTGTACAGTAAAATTTTGAAATCAATGTTCAAAGCAAAAAAAATTTAATTTTGATAAAGTTTCGGATATTTTAATTTAAATTTGGCTTCTTACTGCATAGAATTTGAATTGTGGATTATTCGTTAATAATAAACGGTGAGTTTTGCAGATTTTTATTTTGAATTTAAAGCATACAACAAAGTGTTACATTCCGAGTCTAAGCAAATTTAAAATTTTGAATGGCGGTTTTCGAAATACTGTTTTGAAATTTAAAAATTAATTCGATTTTTAATGTGCTTTCGGAATCATGAAATTCCGAAAGATAATTCCAAATTTAAAAGAAAAAATAAATAATTTTTGTTGCACTAATAAACTACTGAAACCTATATAAGTTTAATGAAATTAATTTTCAGACAAAGTAAGCACTGACCAACTTAATAAACTGCAACACTTGGAAACACTCTATTCAAATCAGTACAAATTATGTCATAACTACACATAAGAATATAAAAACAAGTTTTCAAGCTCATTGAATTTTACGGAAAATTCCGTTAATC
Source organism: Zeugodacus tau (assembly GCA_031772095.1). NCBI lineage: Eukaryota > Metazoa > Arthropoda > Insecta > Diptera > Tephritidae > Zeugodacus > Zeugodacus tau. Next base: position 75,769,858 of record CM062649.1, read on the forward strand.
GCCTTATACTTCGTGGAGATATAATTCCTCTTTTTATAACTGATAGATTTTCTTAGGAGGTCATTATCAAATTGCAATAAAATATGACAGCAATTGTCGCTATTGGACACTTTATCCAACTTGCACATAACGATCTAAAAATAATTGACAATAAAATAACAAAGTAAATAACAAAAGATATTATCAAATGCAATAAAATGAAGGCACGAGCGTAGTGGTGTCATAACAAAATCCAGAACATTAAGAAAAAAAAGAAAAGTTTCAAGAGAAACACAGAAAGTGTATGAAAACGCAGACTACATTACAATAACTTGGTTATATGAGACATATTATGGACACACCAGAAAACATATATTGTTTGTAATAAACAAAATGAAAGTCAAGTTCAACACTCAAACAAAACATTGTTTGCTAAATTGAAAGATTAGACACTGTTTGGTCTAGCTTCTTTCTCGCTTTCACAACTGATTCAGTCGACCAGTCTCGCCGGAAAAGAAACCAAATTATAATATTTTTAAGGAGTGTCTACAAATAAAGAATATGCAGTTAAGAGTATTCTAAAAATAGCGATATAAACAAAATTACTCAGGTATAAATTTAGAAACAAACAGTTATGAAATAAATGAATGATGATTAAAAATCCAGAGTGTGTCCGCCATAAAAATGCAATAAAATTTCAAATTAGCCATATTTTAAAAATAACGATTGATTGAATTTCTTAATATTTGCTTAGAAACAACACATGAGAAAGCAAAAAGTATATTAACAGTTTCTTAGTATTAACAATCAATAATTTTATGATTTCTTCTTCAAATCGAATATAAATTAAGTGACATGGATCTATGCCATATTTTTCAAAAATATATATATTGACGACAGTATCTAGCTTTTTCATTTTTGACATTTGCTATAACGGTCTTTGAAACCAACTAAAAGAGCAGTTCAACTTATTTCCATATTCGTGTTTATTAAATATGTTTTGGCTGCGACTTCATATAAATTAAAATAAACTTTAACAGTGTTGTGTAGAAGAATTTATATGTTTCTGCTGTTATGCCAGGATACAAATGTAGTATTTGAGGTCAAACCTTTGATAACTATCGACAGGATATTGAATTTACTAACAACATTTGACTTTTCCACTTACTCTTACACATAAATGAGTACAAATAGATACCCTATTCTCTTTGATCTCTTAATTCAGCAAAAATAAAAGCGCATTTAGTTGGTGTGAAGATGAGCTTTTCTTTTATATTTTCTAGCTAACAGCCTTTGGATACAGCCAACTATTTGAAAAGTAAGAATACTTTAAATTCATAGAAAATTGTTCCCAACAAAATCTTCGCCAATGATTAAATGCTACTCAGTGGCCCACAGGTTGCCAACCGCATTTAATTCCGTTATCCGTCTTCGTTGTACTCAACATTCACAGACCAATGTTATACTGTGTGTACAGATAATGATGGGTTAATTAAAACATCATTTGCTTCATCAGCACCATCAAGCACTTTCCTATCAATCTATGTGTGTGTTTACAAAGCCAGAACAAAAAGAAAAAGTAATATAAGCTCCTATGACAAACTGCCTATAGCAAAAAATCAGTTGCAGCAAGTTGTAAGGCTGGGATGTACAAATTTCGACAAACGATATTAGCATTGGCATTAGCGTTTTTATTAAACAAATGGAGAACCATTTATTTTCATTGTCTTACCCCTTTAAACTGTTGAAATTTTGACCGTACCTCAAGTCACATATTTCCCTTCAGCTTCTTCAAATGATATTTAACACTTTGGTGACGCGTAAAATTCAAAACCAACAAATAATAAAAAATATTTAAATGTTTACATACATACATACATTTTCGTAATATATAACTGTAACTAAGTATTTGCTTTAAAAAACAACTTGGTGTTAATACAAATTGTTCTCTTTTCTCTTCCGCACATCAGTCTTTTAATGAAAGCGATTACATTTTATGGTTCAATTCTTAATGAGACCGCTGTCATTCAAAGCCAATTGGGCAATGATTATTTGGTAATTTGTTGTCATTTACTTCGCTTAATTGCGTTTAAAAGAGCGGAGGAAAAGAAGGCCGCGAATAAGATTTCAGCGAAAGAGCAGACGCCAAAAGGAAGAAGCTTAATTGCTATTCTACCGTTCTCATTTTTATGTAATTAACTTTTTGTTTTCTTATTTTTGTTTCAAAAGTTTGGTTTGGTATTTCTGGTTGGCCTTTTTTGGAGCTCAATAAATTTGTTTTAGATTTAAACTGATAATTTTGTTGAATGCCATGACTGACTACTGGTTCAATAACCTTAAAGTGGTAGTAAAACTAAACTAGGTCTAGCTAGTGCCTAGTGGTGAGATCGCTTGAAAAAATATTTAATGAAAGTGAAACTAACTGAGTCTCTTTTAACTGTCTGATGTGCGAGAGAAGATTTAAAATGAAAACAATCGTTTGTAAATATTTTTATGCAAGCTTAATAATTTAAGAAAGAAGAAGATAATCATAATTTGCCTAATTAAATGGTGTTACTGAAGCACTCAAAATGAAAGGCATCCAAAGCTCGCCATTAAAGTGATTAAACATTGATTGCTTACTAATAAATCCAATTGAATTGGACGGTGAACGCCTGCAGCATACTCTTCTTCAACCACGAATTTTCGGTAATAAAATGATGCAGACACATAAAGGTGCTCACTTCCATGTGTGAGGTGCGTGCTTTTATGAGTTTGGGCAAACCGGAAAGCATCAACCGGGTGGCAACAATGCTACGGACCGCACACGCCAAAGGCGTTTTCCCGAAACTGTTTTGCTAGCTTCTCATTTGCCAAGCGATTTTAATGTGACTTTTATGAGCTGGCATATTTACTAAGGAGCGAAGTACCAACAAACAAATAAATAAACGTATTAGTTCGTTGCACACACTAAAAAAAATAATAAAAACAAAATAAATAAATATATATGAACATCTGTAATGTGAAATTAATTCACCGAGGTGGTTTTACTTGTTTCACATTTGTGTTTCATTTCGCATCTGCCTTTAAGTCTCGTCTGCGCGCGTTTTATTACTTACACGTACATACAAACACCGGTATATGAACATGTGTTTAAAGCGATTTTTATACTTTTTTTAAGTTAAGCCAAGTGTCAATCTGTGTGTCAGCTGGTTTATTCGCTTGGATATCGATTCCAAAACAGAAAATTTAGATTTTTGTTTAGTTGTATGTTATTATTTTTGTTATTGTTTGCCTGTGTGTTCTTTTGCTTGGTTTAAAACCAGTTTAGTCGCACACCGCTCACTAAGAAATTCAAAATTGTCGCCGAAAAGTTATTAGCGTTCAGCAAGTCAGCGCTTTTGGCTTCGATTTCTGTGATGAGTAAAACATTCGATCTCGATGAATGTTTGTTGTGATTAGCTACGTGTTTTCTCCTCTTTAATGGTGAACTTTAATCAGCAGCTTATGTGCTTAGTGTGTAGGACATAATATATGCGAGAAATTTATAGAAAAATCTCGTTAAATATTTGCCTTAAACAAACTCCCATAAAATGGTACAAAAGAAGAAAAAAGAAGAAGAAGCGCGCCAAAAATGAACTACAACACACAAAATGTAACACAAGTTTCTTACATCCACACATGTGTACGTAGGCAATAGTGTGTTGTGCTGACTTTTTATGAAAATGAGTTAGATTTAATTATATGTATGGGATGCCTATGCCAAAATATGGCATTTTTGTTCGAATATTTATGGATTTGTAAATATATTCAAAAATCTGCACAAGTTTAGTAATTATAACTAAAAATAAATAGATGAGAAGAAACTAACAGTCACTTAGGTTTTCTAACTTGACTGAGCGTAAAATTAATGCAAAATAAATTATTATATTCTAGGCATGGAATTATATACTAAATTCTATATGAGTATTAGCATTATTACGAAATTAAATATTTAAATTGTTGATTACTCACCTAAAACTATTCATATCCGGATATAGAGATAGTTATAATAAATCTTTTTCGTTATTTTATCGAGTGGCAACATTGTATTTCTTCCATTTTAAACAAATAAAATATTACGCTTTCTCTTAAAAAATTCTAAAAAAAATTATATCATGCTACAAAAAATAGATATTTTTCTCCCATGCGATTTTTTTTTATATTAAATACATTGACTGTATTCATATGTAGCACATAATAGAATATTTTCAAAGTCTACAGAAAAAAATTTATATAAATTATACATACAAGCACACATATTTGAACCAGAAAAAAAGTCATAATTAAATTAGCTTGAAGCATGCAACTTTTTTTTAGTTTTTGTTTTTTGCGCTTAAATTGAATTACAAAGTTGTCAAGCTAGAAGAAAATTATAGAAAGCATACAGTGTCATTCAGAAATGACCACAAGCGTGTTTGTAATAAATTATAAGTTTTATAAGCCAATCCGCACCGCAAGCGCTCGGATATTGAAAGAGCTTACTGGAAAGAATGAGAGTATACTGATACATATACAAAAACATTGCAAGATTTTAAGCGAAAAAAATTACTCAACAGTAAAGGACAGTTTGGTCGAGTTCTTCCTTTCTTTACTTTTACGCTACTTTTCAAATTAGTTATTTAATCCATTAGACACTGAACTTCCTAGGGATATTCTGAAAATTTGTCTTTGCGTAATTTCAATTAAGAAATTACAAGCAAATTAATGCATAAATGGTTTGGTGACTTGGTTTGCTATGAATGATGTAAAGCAATAAACTATAGTTAATGAGAAACTGGGATGCAATATTTCGGTTATGAAACTAAAATTTGCCGAATTTTTTTATTCTCTTAAGAGAGACGAAAATATCTGAAGCATGTTGGCCTCCAAATGGAAATCGATTATCTTGCGATTCAAAAAATATTTTCCTGTGATTAATATTTTATAAAATTTGCAAAAAATCTACGGGATATAATAACTAGTGACAAATCCCAACTAGATTTTATCTAAGTCAATATATATTGACATTTGGTATCAGCAAGTAAACATTGATAGTCAATGTCAACACAGCGAAATAAAATAACTTTTCACTTAAATATTCATGCCCGGCTAATGTAATATCTATATGCACTTTACACTAATATAACAGATCCCAAAAATGTCTTCCATGTACATGCATAAAATGTCGAACATATATTGCTTACTAGAATTGTGATTGGAGAAATCTTTAAATGACAATGATTGCCGTAATTGTATGTTTGCATACCCTTCTAACCGTAACGAGCTAAATTTGTGGTAATCGAATAAATTTTTATACTAAACACGAGCTGGTATGTGCTACTGGTATAATAAAGCATATAATGCAATATGTACGTATATATATATTCAATGATATGATATGATAACATGTCTCTAAACATAATTGCATTCTCACATTTATTGAGTACCAACACCAAAATCACCAAACCAAAAAACAAAAATTATTGAACAAAAAGGATATTTTTTCACCATCGCTTTCACTAAATACAAATTCCTGACTCGGCAAACTGTTGAACAACGTGTCCAATAATGACAATGTGTCGTTCAACTGTTCGCTTACTTAAACATTCCCACATATGCAATCAAGGATATAAAGAAAGAAAAAAGTAAGCATATTGGACTTCATAAAAGAGGCGAAGCCGCACTCGCAATTGAGGTCAGCAATTCCAGCTTGATGAAAGCGACAATGATTTGTTGGCCTTTATATCCTTATTTTCCCTCTGTGTGATTGCGGTAGTTGTAGTAAATAGTATCCAATAAAAAACGGATGCTCTTAAAACACTCATTGAATTTTACTTTCTCTCCTGTTTTTTTACAATATGTGAAGAAGCGGCTTCATGTTGATATAATATGAGGAAGAAGTCAAAAAAAAATATTACCAACTTTTTTATTCTGGGAGATGTGGAGTGGGGCCAAAAAGATCCTCTGTTGAGCAGAGGATTACATTACTTTACAGAATTTTTTAACATTCAGAACTCCTCTCTTATAAGAAATTCTTTCGGAAAGTCCCATGAAAGAATATTAGACAAATTATTTTACATATAATAAACCCAGTTTATAAAATAGAACCTACAGTGAATTTACATATATATGCACGTATTTCTGGAGCGTAAGTCATTTTAATTAACCGTTAAGCTGAGAGTACCTTTTTATTCTCGCTTGCTTCTCCAGTTTTCGTCTCTATGGCTTAGTAATGTATAACAACGAAAGTAATTAATTTTGACCACCCAAAATAGGTAAATATCTAATTGAATGTGTGGGTGTAGGTGAGAGAATAATTATTATGACGAAAGTTGCGCAGTGGATTAGTCTAATCATGCAAATAGACGCAGCTTAGTCAATTACAGCCATTGCCTGTGGTCATAATTTTGAATATAGGACAAACGTAATACATACTGAATGATTTATACAGTCAGATAATGTTTCTCGTTAACTTAACCTTACTAATATACATACATACTTGGGCATACTTTTAACCTGCAATTTTCTTGTTTTGATCCTGAGCAGAATTAAGGGGAATATAATTACAAATATCATCCCAGATCGACTTTTATCATTGCTAATACACATACACATATGCACATATTCCAATGTAAACGGTAAGGAGAATTTAAATGAAGAAGTTGAACAAATTAGGAAACAACAAAACTATGTTAAAATTAACAAAATGACTACACTTTAACCACGATTCAGTAGAATTGCCAGAAGTGGCTTTGCGAATTGAATTAAAACACTCGTAAACCAATGCCGACACAGTGTGACACACATACAAATGAAGGTGAAGATAAGTGTAAAACACTTAAACTTTTGGCCATTTGATCAATGGCATGTGAAGCAGGCCGCCAACCAATAGAAAAACCACAACAAACAATCGCAATGACAACAAGACCAATAATAACCATGAAACTCGAAAATTATCATTTATGAGCCGACGCGACATTGTGGGTGTGTGCACATGATTTCCTGGAAATATAAGTATCCGCCGTCTGTGCGACACGAATTTGCCAAAAGGCAGCAAATGCTTGGAATTAATTAGATTTTGCGACACCGTCGCTCGGTGTGCTCATTCAGCTGGAATTCGATATCATTTTGTAAAAGTACAAGTACCCCGATTCCTTAAAAGCACACACAAACTTGAGCACACATGCTGCGTAACCACTTTGCGGCTACTCTCATTTTTGTGACCAAATTCTACTTGAAATTAAATATCGGTGGCCTTTAGCAGCCAAATTCTGATTGTCTGCTGGAAAAACGTGCGCTCAGCACATTTGTGTTTTTTGTTTTTGTTGCTTCTGCCACTTACTTTGCCAATTTTTTCTTTCAACTGTGAATTCAAGTGAAAAAATATGCACGTGCAACTGACAAATGTTGATAAGTTGACCAGACGCACAAATTGCAACTACATATGTAGTGGTTGGAAAATTATTAAAAATTACACTTTCGCAGGAGTGAAACGAGGGATAGGAATGATTATACATACATATTTCATTATTTTGAAAGTTAAGCACTCGAAGGAGCTAGATTTGCAATTAATTATCATAGAAATTGGAATGTTATTTGGTGCAAATAGTCAACAACTAAATAATTTTGCAATAAATAAAATGAAAACGAAAACATTGAACTATTTCTTGTCGAATTAAGGACGGTAGAGCTATCCTAGTTTCAATTGTTTGCATAACATTGTAACTTCAACAGGTACCAACTCAGACAGGCTACTCTCAAATTATTAAGTATACGCCCTGTGTACCCTTACACTTTGAAGAAGTTTAACCACTTAAATTGGTCAACAATCAACTAGTAAATAGTAAATTTTTAGACATGCGATCAAACAGTAAAACTATTGGTAATACATTCGACATAAAAATATACAAATAAAATTATTGTATTTGTATAATAAGTAAATATTTTGTTGTGTTTGCAATCATTAAAAGTCAACAGAATATTTGTGTAGAATATTTATTGCCACAGCAATTGCAAATAAACAAAATGGAATGAGAGAGGGAGAGAAACCGAGCGTTGTGTCGGTAATAATACAAGGAGAAATTTTATAAATTAAATAACCGTTAAAATAGCAACAGAAAGACAAATTCAATTTCATTTTTGGAAGGAAAAAGTGTTGTTTGCTTTTGATACAACACGAATAACTACTAGTGTCTCAAGTGAAACAAATAAATATGTCGCATGCCAAAGGACACTCAGCTACAAGAGCATATTTATATTTATGTGTTTGTCTATATTAGTTGGTCGCCAATGTTGACATTTCTTGCGCATTTGCTATTTATTAGGTCAGTGGCGTTGTTATTGACGCTCTAATATTTCCCCTTATTAGTTATTGTTGCCACAGTTTTAACTTTTCAATACAAAAATATTCTATTTTAAACACATACATATACATAGTTTTTTATAAATTGCCATATTTTGACTTAGCAAATTTTATTTTAAAACGCCTTCTTCAATAAATTTGTGTATTCTCTTTTTTATATTTTTCGCTTTTCAACCGCCTCAATTAATGCATTGACATCAATTTCTTTTGTAAATTCGCCGAGCGCAATAAAATTTGACCGAAATTTTTATTTCTTCAATAATTGGCGTAATTCAGTGCGGTTTACTAATTAAAAGCGCCAAACTTGTGTATATTTGAACAAAGTAATGTTTAAATTTGTGAGTCAATAACTTGAAAATATATGTATGTAGAAGTGTGTACGTTAACAAAAAATACCGGTTTAAATGCTTTTGTGAAAATCATAATACAAACAAATTTTATTTAGAATGTATTTTAAAATTCACAAGATATTTTTTATAAGATAATTTTATTTGTAAAATAAAATTTAGTTGGAGATTTTTTTAAATTAATTTTGTAATCATTCTTCAATTTTTAGTACAACTATCTGAAATAGCAACGATTGGTTGCTTACCAATAGTTCACAGCAGAATATTGTTGAAGATTTTTTTCAAACATGCTAAGCTAAACTAGTGACTACAAAATTTGTTTCTTCTATTAAGTTTTCAAGCAAATTCATGTAGAGCTTTTTGTCTCAAAAGATAAAAAATATTCAGCTTTTATATTCAGCTGCTCATTTCATGCGATGTCAAGCCAACAAATTAGTCTGCGTCGTCGAAGTGACACATAAAGGACGGGGGATTTGTACTTGCTTATGTAAACAAATATTTCACATATTTAGTTTGCTCCTCTTGTTTTTCAAAGTGTATCAATGGCCTTTAAGTGTCTGTTAATTTTAATTGTTTCTACTTACTGTGTGATACCCAAACTGGTATAATCATATTTTATTTGATTTTTGTTGGGGAATTAAAGACAGCACGTAATTTGTTGGCCAGTAAATTAGTTCATTGCACCCACTACAATAACAAATAAAGTGTAAATAAACAATTGGAATTGGTAAATAAAATTAATAGATTTATATGAAGCTGTGTGGTAAACAATTGGTAATATATTTAGCAAAACGAAAAATGAAACAATTTACATTTATTTTAATAGGAATATTAATATTAAGATTTTTGAGGGATTCGTAAATTTATCTTATAGTGTTTTCTTTTCTAAAAAAAAATTTGCATTTATTCTATTCTGCAAGCGGGTTTTGAAATTGTGAGTGAAAGTTTTTGTTCTTTCATCTAATAAAGATCGAAACACATTCAAAGAAGTAATGCGGTATCTGTATAATGTTAAAATATAAAGAGGCAGCATTTTCATCAAGAAAAGAAAACGCGCTTAGGGAAATTGTATACATATTTCTTGAGAAGCGAGCTAAATACCACCATATTATTATTTACAACATCACACTCCAATCTCGCCGGTAAACAATTTATATTTTGTAAGTCTAAAAATATGTTGTTGAAAATATTTACACTCGTGTGCGCAGACAACAGCGTGAAAAGACCATCACATCTCCCCAAAGCTCTATTAACACATACAAAACTATCAGTCATGTTAACAATTCCTTTCGGCAAGTGAATCTCACTTTCAGGTATTGCTTTTTCCTCTCTCCGGCCTTTAACACTTCCATTTCATGCATTTTGGTTCGCCATTTATTCATAATTCATTAATTTCTCCAGCTGTTTGACGTATTATTCAGCACTTTTTCCGCACTTTATTCACATTACTCCCTTTCAGTGTTTATTCTTATTGTTCTTCTGATTATTTTAAGCATCCTCAACTTAATTGAGTGTTTAAGAATGCAAATTAATGTTTAAAATCGGCTAACTGTACTTCATTAACAACAATTTGCGCCCACACACGCTTACACGTAGGTTGGAAATTTTGTTATTGTTGTTGAAGGTATTACATAATTCATATTATAATTAATTTCTCTGCTTGGTCCCATTTACCTTAGCTCCTTTGTGAAATTTTCCTCAAAGACTACGCATTTAATTATTATTTTTTTAATAAAATATCCGCTGTTGCATGCTGACTTGACAAATATACTAATCTTAAGATGTCTCAACCAAAACAAAAACAAGGAATGTGTCAAATAAATAAATTCTGCAATTTTAAACAAAAAAAAAAACAGTATGTGCCTGGCTGTGCATTGCAGACGAAGACATTGATCAAATAAAATAACAACATTATTTTTTTCGAGAATTTCAGTATTTTTATATTTTGAGGCCCAATTATCAATTTATATAAAAAATGAGTTTAAAAAATCATTATTTTTTATTATCTTATTAAATTCTATATTATACAACATCCCTAGAATGTTGTGCCGAAAATTCCATCTGAGAAATAAGTATGCGTGAATATGGTATAGCATGTATGTATGACAGTGTTATAAACTTGAGGCATAAATTTCGTTGGAAATTAGTCCGGTGACAGTAACTTTAATATTAAAGTAAACGCCTATTTCTATCGACAAGCAGAAAAAATCGTTGCAACTCACCTTACAACTACGCATCTAAATATTAGATTACTTTTGCAAAGGCGGCGGTGAATAATTTATACGATTGTGCTTTCAATTTGTATTTGTTTAGTGTATCCTGCCGAGAAATCTGGTTTCTTAAGGGCAATAAACATCCGGAAAATGGCTTAAATATAAGACGTTTGAAAGACAAATAGTGCGTGGGAAATTGGATCTCTTTCAAGAAATCAATTATTGCATGTTATATATTTTAAATAAATCCTGGTTAATAATCGAAAGGAAGGAAATATACATTCTTACAAATAAGATATTATATAAATATTTATTTATTCTTATAGAGGGAGGTCAAACTAATAAACCAATTTTTATTTTAATCTGCATTTCTTAAATTTGTATGAACGATAATTAGGAAAAACGTCTATTTCAAATGTTATTTGTTAAGAATCATCATAGCATAGAAATTATGCGAAATTACAACAATATACAATATATAATACAATTGTCAATTGTTGTTTGGAATATTATTGTTGTAGTTGTACGCTTGTTTAAATATTTGGCGCTCAATCAACAGAATAGAATAAAATCGTAACAAAGAAGCATTGAGCTTTTCAAATAAAAAATGAATATAAATTGCACAAACATTTACATTTCAGCTATTTTATTTATATTGTATATACGCACATAATAAATATCAGCGATGGAAATATGTGCATAAATAGCGAAACAAGTTGGTAATGGTGTGATTCACGCAAATGCTAATAGAAATAATCAGAAATAAAATAATCAAAAATACGTATTTGAAAATATCCATTGGAACCCGTTGCATTCATTCTCTATATATACAAATATAAATATTGCATATGAACTCTCACAACTCAGCCACTGCAGATGCGCGTTGTAGAAACTGAAAATTGTTGCATAAATTTCGCACCGTCTGTGAATGACTTGATAAAACAGAACCAAAAGAAAAAAGGAAACGAGAAGTAGAAGGAAAACAATTAAATCTGTCTGCAGAAATGTAAGAAATATGTGCTCACACGTGCTATTCGATCATATGGATATTAATGTATTTATTCACAAGTGTGCGTTTAAATATGCGTGCTTGGTTTTGTTTTTGTTTATTATCATAGTGTGAATCTAATTAGGAATATGCGACGACAATAAAATTCCAATTATTGTCAAAAGCATCAATTCAGTGTCGCTTATTATTCACTCGCACACATCATCATTATTGTGTGTTTTTTGTGTGTAATTGCATTATAAATATATGTGGCTTTGTAATGGTTCGTTTTTCCTGCCAGACATCGTTGATTTATTGTGTCTACACATTTGATTAAATCGATATGATTGTGTGAATCTCTAATTAATTGCATTAAGTAATCAATTAAGATTGAAATAGATATTACATGGTGTTAGGAAGCTTTTACTTTATTTAAACAATCTTTCCAACATTATAACCAAAATTAAAAAAAAAATTTCAAAGTGCCTCTCTTCTAATAAAAATTTAATTAATGTGAAAAATTACAATAATAAACATTTGAAAGAAGAATTTTTACTTAAAATACTTTGAAATTTACCCTTCAATTTTCAATTGCCGCATTGCAGTTCATAGCATTTCTAACAATGTAAATACACATGTACTTACTTGGTCGTATGATATTATTCTTTCGCGTAGGTGGCTGCTGACAGTAGGGGAAAATTGCAATTTCATATATTTTATATATAGAAGGCATAAGTGTATGTTAGTACTTTTCTGTTTGGAATCCTACAATGTCTGTCTTTTCAACTATATATAAACTAGAAAGCGCGTTTCTATCTGCAATATATATGCAAATTTACTGGAATATCGACAGTTGTGATTTGTAAAGGAATGCCGAATACCTCGTGTCATGGATGTCAACGGTGCATATAAAAACATGCTGTCTTGTGAAAGCACCTTCTTGCAACAGTGAAATATATGCGCGTGTGAGATGCGTGGATTGGACTATTATGTTCTGATGTTGCACATGGGTACAGTTAACATGGTGCCCTGAATAGGTACCAATTTAAATGTAATTTTACACCGCTAAACTTATTATATCTGTTCTGTATCAACATAATAATTGTTTCATTATTTGTCTTACCACACATTTGTTATACAAAAATTTGCAAGATATCTACAGATATTCATATTATTATATAAATGATATTCAACATATATGTTTAGTACTATCTACATTAATCTACCACCCAAGTCGTCGATCAGCTGTGGATAGTGTCTACCAGTTAATTATCTAATCATATTCCAACGAAGCCACAGACAAGTTTTTATGTTGTTCTTCGTGATTGATAGCTTCTATGAGCGCCTTTTATTGTATATTTCATGGTTTTTGTGTTTTTTTGTATTTTGCTCGATTCTTATATTATCAATCAATGTACGATTTATGCTGATATATTTTTTTAATTTCACAAATAATAAGGAGTAGGTTATTTTCAAAAAGCAAAGGTATTTGTATTTTTTACGAGCGACATAAATTATCACAGAAGCACCAATAGAAGTTGGACACATGTAATGCATGTAGTAGACTATGTAGAAAATATCACATATAGTATTTTATCGAATACTTCAATTCATCAATTATACAAATATACGGATATCAAAATATATAAATAATAATAAATTAAAAGGTAATATTTATTTGCTTGTTATTATATACGTATCGTATATGTAGTTACTGTTGATATGCGCCAATAGTTGTTATTTTTGATGATTGTATGCGAGTATGAATTTGCATCCGCCAACTTTTTGCGATTAAAGCGATAAATCAGCGAAGTTCTCGATAAGTTGATGAGCACGTGCACCTGCTAATGAATTGTAATTAACCAAGTTCTCAACATACTCATGTGTGTTTACCATGACTGTTTAGTGCAAATTATGTAAATAAAAGTTTCCAAGTCATTAGATAAACATGTTTTTATCTGCAGTCACTTTTTGAGGCACAAAAAGCAGAAATATAAACGTCACCTGGAGTTTGGTGGTGATTAAAATAACATCAGACAACTTTAAGAATCAACCAGAGTTGATTTATTTCTGCCTAGTTCACCGTAGTAGCAGCATGCATTCTACCTTCTTGCCTGCTTCTTGTATATAAGAATGTCTTCAAGTGTAACCTTTTGGCACGCAAAACACAAATTCCAAGTCATTTCACTTTCCGCTGAGAACACTTTAAGCTCGTAACTTTTGAGTTAATGAAATATGAGTTTAACAGAAATTCGAGGTTATTTACCCACAAGCAGCGAAAAGTACATAAGTCTCTTCAATTAGTTTGGAAGTTTCTATTATAATTTGAGTGTGGACAGTAAACTGTTTTGTATTGTTGTTTACAATTAAACCCTTTCACATAAACGCTTATCACCAAGTGAAGGCTAGTACCAGCAAGTTAACTCTTTCCGTTTTATTTTACTACAGACCATTCTACAAGAAATTCTACTCGGTTTTCACAAGTATATTATGGTATGGTATGGTATTGACTATAAACCTAGTCTAGTTGCACTGATTTTAGAAAATGGGATTCCACTCTATCATGGGGTTATAAGTATCGGGTTCTGTGATTGAAATAACAAACAAGTATCTACAGTATGGATTTTTTCGTTGTCGAAGCTGTATTCGACGCTGCTTTCAAATAACCGTTAAGTGATTTATGTTTTCACGATGAGCCGCTGTCCTCAATTTATTGCATTCACGTGGCTATACCTGGTCACAGCAAGCCCCATAAAATTCAGACACGAGCTGGAAAAAACTCAAGCGAAAGTCCATTTATATATGTGTACACATGTGCAAAAGCAAAAGGCTGCGGTCATTGATTCGTCCTTGCTTCGTCGCTTAAGTAAACATTATCAACCTCACGTGTGCCATTTACGTCTCCGGCATGGAAATTTCCAAAGCTGTAAAATAGCTTACCAAGTGAATTGGTTATTCCCATAAAAAGGCGCTAAATGACTTCCAATAGAAAGCGCGCTACCATAGGATAATGAATATACTCGCAATTCGGTGATTTTTATACTCTCGCAACAACAAAGTTGCTAGAGAGTATTATAGTTTTGTTCACATAACGGTTGTTTGTAACACCCAAAACTAAACGAGTTAGATATAGAGTCATATATACCAAAGTGATCAGGGTGACGAGTAGATTTGAAATCCGGATGTCTGTCCGTCCGTCCGTCTGTCCGTCTGTCCGTCTGTCCGTCTGTGCAAGCTGTAACTTGAGTAAAAATTAAGATATCTTGACGAAACTTGGCACAAATATTCCTTGGCACCACAGGAAGGTTGCTTTCGAAAATGAGCAAAATCGGACCACTGCCACGCCCACAAAATGGCGAAAACCGAAAACACATAAAGTGCCATAACTAAGCCATAAATAAAGCTATGGAAATAAAATTTGGTATGAAGGATCGCACTATGAAGGGGCATATTTGGATGTAACTTTTTTGGGGAAGTGGGCGTGGCCCCGCCCCTACTAAGTTTTTTGTACATATCTCGCAAACCAATAGAGCTATATAAACCAAACTTTTTGTAGTCGTTTTTTTTTAGTCACTTCCTACTACGGTCCAAAAATGAAAGAAATCGGATAATAACCACGCCCACCTCCCATACAAAAGTTAGGTTGAAAATTACTAAAAGTGGGTTAACTCACTAACGAAAAACGTCAGAAACACTAAATTTCACGTAAGAAATGGCAGGTGGAAGCACTCAAATTTTTTTACAAAATGGAAAATGGGCGTGGCGTCGCCCACTTATGGGTCAAAAACCATATCTCAGGAACTACTCGACCGATTTCAATGAAACTTGGTTTATAATAGTTTCCTTACATCCCAATGATATGTTGTGAAAATGGGCCAAATCGCTTCACAACCTCGCCTATTTCCTATATACCAGAACTTTGATGACAATCTGAATCGTTTACTTTACAATATATAAAGTAAGCACTAGTGAAGATATCGATGCAGAATTTGCACAAATACTACGTTTATAGTGTGGCAGCCCCATTCTAAAAATCACCGAAATCGGACCATAGATTGTCAAGGCCCCATATATCGAACATTAGGACCTCGGTACTTCTAACCTAATATTAGGGTTTCCAACTTTCAATGGACTTTATACAATATATATGACGAATATGTGGGTCAAATTGTGTATTAAATAATGTAAATAAAGTTAAATAAATAAATTGCGAGAGTATAAAATGTTCGGTTACACCCGAACTTAGCCCTTCCTTACTTGTTATATTAGTGAAAAGTAGATGAAATCTAATCTAATTCCATGACAGTTAGGTGTGAAATTCACAGTTAACGCGAAATTTTTGTTTATGCAAAGTGGTAGCTAAATTGTTATCTTTTCCATTTAATATTTGCGTGGAAAGTTTCGAGAACTCAAATTTGTCAAACTCAACAGAATTCCTGCTGATTGCTCACTTGTGTTAACGATATTATTAAAAGAGAGTGATAAAACGAAAGTGAGCAGAAATTATATATATGCCATGTCATGCTATATAAAGAAATTAAGAATGTGAGTTGAGGAGTACAAGTTTAACAGAGGACACTCCTTAAGACTAACTTAATTATCTGAGCGGCTACACCGCAGTTTGAACTCTGTGACTTTACCGACTCAACTGGCATTACTACCCAAGCTACTTGAGAGCTGCATCGTAGGTATTTTTACCTTAATTAATTTGCCTAAAACCCCATGAAATTGTTGGCAGCTCACATAATCCTTGTTGATTTCATTGTTTTAGTCAGCAGAATTCTAAAATTCCGTTGACCAAAAATTACAAACAACAAAAAGGCCTAGGCCAAATAGTCTAGTTCTGAATCTCCACCGAAGAAGAAAGTAAACAATGCAATTAGGTTTAACTGCTGACAAAGCAGCAAAATCAGCTTAGTGGAAGCGTAGTCAAAGAGGCGATAGGTGTTAAATGACACTGGATTGCTCGTTCGGTAGCTAAACACCTGAGCACCCACGCACATGCTACTTGTGGAAGTACTTTCAATTACCGAAAATTTTACATTGCATTTACATTTTCGAAAAATGGCACAAACACCCACCTACCCGTGCAATTGTACTTACAGTCTTATAGAGAGAGAGAGATAAGGGTAAAATAGATAGCTACCAAACGGCGTTAATTGACAATGAAAAGGAGGAGTTTTAAGCTGTCTCATGGATATGTTGGAGTATATGTACATATATATGGAATATTAGTGCTGTTAGAACAGTCGCCAGCAGTGTTTTAATATCAAGTGTTGAGGAATTTAATTAATTATTTTTGTGATTAAACATGCGTGTGTATTCTAGCAACTCACTTTTACCTCCATATGTGCTCATGTGTTTAAATATATGTATTGTTATATATATTTTCAAAGTTCAACGTTTTTCAAGAACAATGAACACGGATTTCAATTGCGGATGCGATTCTTTCTTCCTGTTTATATTTAACTTGACTCGCATATTATTTATCTATAAACCAACACTCTACATTCGAATAACTATTGTTGACAGAAAGAGAGACAGTAAATAAATATGCAATAGAAAAAATGTCATGCGATATTTTTATAGATAAAAATATCATGAGAGAAATTGTAGATATATGAGAATGAATTCTGTACTTCACCATATACAATATTTTTTCTACGTTACAGCCAAGACCTGCCACAACCAAATAAAATGAAATTTCACAAAAGCAACTAAGCTCCACCCCCATCCAACGCAGCAATTACATCCTTCAGTTAGATAAGATGTTTTCCCACGCACTTTGGCACCCTCGGATGGTAACAGTTGCCATTGCCGCCGGTACTTTAGCCACCGCCTCAACATCCGACGAAATGTTGCTCCTTGATGACGAGGTCGCAGTAAGTCAAGCGTACTATTCCAATTCGCAGCTCTTTGCCTTTGACTCGTCCTCCATGGTGGATCTCCAGCAGCTGCTGCAGAGCGAGGCATTCAAGCACAATATGTCACTGACACTGAATATCTCCACGGAGAACCTGACAGATCTGCTAAACACCGCGCAGCTCAATCAGACCTGGGAGTCGCCGCAAGAGCAACAGCTCCCTATGTCCGTCTTGATTACGCTCACCGTCTTCTATGCCATCATATTTGTGGCTGGTGTGTTGGGTAATCTCATCACATGCATTGTCATATCGCGCAATAAATTCATGCACACCGCCACCAATTTCTATCTCTTCAACTTGGCGGTGTCGGATTTGATGTTGCTGCTGTCAGGTGAGTATCATTTATGTTGCACATGTTTTAGAAAAACTTCATACAGATATAAAATTCTGTAACATTCTAGTATTCAAAATAAATAATAATATATTTCCATTATATATCAATCTTTTGAATTTTAGGTGCGCCTCAAGATGTTTACAGTTATTGGTATCCTAATGCCTTTCCATTTGGCGATGTAATTTGCATTCTTGGCAGTGTTTTAGCGGAGACAGCTACTAATGCAACCGTGCTGACAATAACGGCATTTACCGTTGAACGCTACATAGCGATATGTCATCCATTTCGGTGAGTACCAAGCGATTCGAAGCAATTAACAGTTTTATTTCACTTTTATGTTCAGTTGACACGTATAATTTACCGTTAATGTAATTTTACATTTTTAATTTGTGTTTTCTTAACCAAGTAAGGTGGATTTTCATTTCACTGTTGAAGACATGGTTATTTTGTAGTTTTACTTTCATTCTTTTCGTTCATTTTTCAGTTTAAACTTACAAATTATGCGATTAATTGCAGCGATACGCTTGCCAATTTTTAGGGCACTCCACACAATGTTGCTCTTTCTCGATTTGGTCTTTAATTTACACGAACATACACACACATACTTGAACTCTTGAAAAAACTTATTAAGTTTATTTTAAAATATATTCTTGTATACTTCAGTTCTGCCTACCATGCGCACCTAATAAATGACTATCCCTCTCTCTTTCCCGCTATGTCTTTATCGCTTAATTGCAGACAACACACCATGTCGAAGCTCTCGCGCGCTATCAAGTTCATCTTTGCCATTTGGGTGACGGCGCTGCTCCTCGCCCTGCCGCAGGCGATGCAATTCTCCGTGGTCTCCGAGCAGGGCGGCACCTCATGTACGGTAAGTTCAATCGGTTGTAAATGTCCATTGAAAGTGTAGTAGGTTAGTGGCTACCTTTCCTTTCTCATAAATGTCGGTACATTACACGTTCAAATACTTATTTGTGTGTATTGTTATCTTCCCTCTTTTACAGATTGGCAATCACTTTGTCGAACATGTTTTCGCCGTGTCGGGTTTTATCTTCTTTGGCGGTCCCATGACGGCGATTTGTGTGCTCTACGTCCTGATTGGCATAAAGTTGAAGCGAAGTCGCTTGCTGCAGGCAATGCCAAGGCGTAGTCTGGATGTGCATCGTGGGATCAGCGCTCAAAGTCGTGTGATCAGAATGTTGGGTGAGTAGTTTATTGTTGTTGTTTGTATAAATTTCATTCGATTTTTTTATTTGAAAGTTGTATTCAAGTTCCTAAGTCTATGCGACTTACTCCGCTGCACTATGTGTTCAACCTAATATTTTCAAGCTTATTCCTCAAAAGGCATGATAGCACAATCCTTCCAATAAATAAACCATATATTTTAATGAAAATCATGATTGTATTGTTATATTTGAGGGAATTAGCACTTAAAATATTAAATATTCCATGAGCACAACAAATATTTACAAAATTCCTTCACGCACCTGTTGCGCCACCACAAATTCGGCAAAACAAACAAAGCGAAATAGCTCCAAGTAGCCGACGAATCTCAAACCTCTCTAATTCAGGAGTACGCTATGCCAATCCTTTTAGAGGTTCCGGTTCAATATGCCTAAGCAAATATTTACATAATTTTGTGTTGGCGTCGCAAACAACACGCCTACTCAAGTCAATTAATGTCATATTGAGCAGCGGACGATCGCTACCGCAACCGCTTGCCACAGCGACTCGAAGGTGTTCTATCGCGGTTTTGGCTTGCCTTTTGTAGGAGTACGGTATGCACGCGAAGCCAAATTCAACAAGCTATATCGCCAAAAGAAAATTTTAATATACCGGACAGACAGTTTGGATAAGTGTAGAGGGTGAATGTTTATTTTGGCTTATTTAGCTTATTCATGAGATGGCTGTTAGTGATGGTTCAGTACAGTCTCTATTTTTAGGCTTAGGAAATCCAGAGATGTTTCAGCTTTATATCTGGTTAGAGATCAAGTGCTCCAGTTTATACACATATTCCATGTCTCATTGACTTTATCAAAAGTTTTTGTGACTTAACCATTGGCACCCTTTTTGTATGGAGTCATCCTTCTCATATTATGTAGATTTATAAATCATAGACGAGTTTAAGTTATGATTGCTCGTTTGTATGTTTTTCTTTGTTTCTTCCATTTTGGGTTTTTCCTTTCTTTTTTCTTTTTTCCTGATGCCGCGAAATTTACAAATGTTTTCACCCTCTCTGCGTACAACAGTTGCTGTCGCTGTGGCTTTCTTCCTCTGTTGGGCACCCTTCCACGCGCAACGCTTGATGGCTGTGTATGGCAGCAGCGCGAACATTGAATCTCAACTGTTCAAAGATGTCTTCGAAGCTGTCGACCTCATATCCGGTGTGCTGTATTACCTCTCGACCTGCATCAACCCGTTGCTGTACAACATCATGAGCCACAAATTTCGTGATGCTTTTAAGGTGAGCTAAGTGAAATAAACTTCATGATTAGGTGAAAACAAATTATACTAAACTCATCTCGTCTCCACTTATTTAATCTCATCACACATAAATCAAAGGGATATATCTCCATTAAAAATTTATGTCACCTCAGCTTATTTCATCACAACTCAGCTCAACTCGTCTCATCTCACCCCTTATTTTCTCTAATTAGTCCATTTCAATGGATCTCATATCCTATCGTCAAGTCCTTTAGTTACACAGTTACCAAAATATTGCCTCATGATATCGAACCTAGTTTTTCGAATAGAGTCGGACGATGCTTCCTTACAAGATATCTCTCATCGTCTAGTCTTATCATATCCTTTCACAACTCATATCTTCGGAGACCCATAAGATTTCACACAATAATTTTAATATACTTCACGTTTAACTTCTTAAATTAAAGAATGATATTTATTTCTCCTTCGCAGGTAACTTTAGCTCGTCAATTCGGACTCCCCGGTCGCTCTCACAGTCAAAGCCACAACTACAGCGCCCTACTGCGACAGAACGGTTCCATGCGTCTTCATACAACGGTGAATAACAATGCTCTCGATCATTACCACTCTTACCGAGTTATGCAATTGCATTGTCGTGACCAAAGCCATAATTTTTCTCTGCAGGACAGCATCCGAACAACAACAACGACGACCACAATCAACAGCAGCGGTGGAATGGGAAGCATGACTATGGGCGGAAAGGGTGGCAACAGCGTTAGTCGTCGTTCATCCAATCGTTCCCGTTACACCTCCATCGGCTCGCAATCTCCGCTCACGACTACACTGAGCAAGCGTGATGAAATCGCCACCAATCAACTAAATGGTTTAACTGCAGCAACCGCAGCCAAACAACAACAGCAACACCATCATTTGCTGCAATCTCAACTATCGCAACGGTCCAATGGGGCCGATAGCAATATACTACTAGACATAGAATTGGGCACAGCGCACAACTATTGTCATGGCCGTCCGCAGTCGGTGGGCATAAATTGCAATCGAAGTGATAACTTACGGCGCTCCGTCATTAGCAATAGTATGGTGCATGCGCCGCGTAATGCCCCACCCCTTTGCGATGATCGCATGTCGATTAACTCGCAAGAGTGGGACAGCAACGCCAGTCAGTATGTACTTGGCGATACTCTTTGTATCCAGCACCCACCGTGCAACCGGTTAATTCCATAGCGGAATTGGACATTCACACTCCGGCACGAACGCGTCTCAAACTTTCAAAAATAATCAGTCGACGTGACCAGGACACTTTGTTGGCCAAGTCTGCACCGCGTGCTGAACTTATGCGCAGCGCCTCTAATACCCCTAATGTGACTGCCTCACCGTATACGACTTACGAAAACGATAAGAAAAAACAGGCGCGAAACGCTAACGGCGCACAAACGCATAAAACGTTTGATGCACTCACCGGTATCTTTCATTGGCGTGCTTGTAAAAAAGAGCTCAATGGACGAAATATTGGCGGTGGTAGTCCAGGTGTTATCTCTACTCACACCCACACATCGCGAAATGCTCTTATGCATAGCATATCGTCTCCGACGCCAGTCCTGCTGAAATCTACGTTACGTGTGGAAATAGAAGGCCAGTATTTGTGAGTGGAATAGGAACCAAGGACAAACAAATTACTAATAGAACTGCGGCGCTCTGTCTCCAGTGTCGGATACCCGATGTCGACATGTTCAAATTATGCAGCCGTGCAGTTAATTCTGCTCACATATTCGTTCGCATTAATGTCACAGCTGCACAAATTGATGCGATCAAGCTTCCTGAAAACCTCAGCCAGATAGTTCAATACATAGAAGTAAGTGGTTTTCAAAATCAATATCAAATTGGTCCATTTAGCGATTGTTTCAAATAGGTCACAGGTCACTTTAATTTGCTATCAAGTTTTTTGTGGGTTATGGGCTCATGTCACGGCTGCAATTAATTTATGCACATTTCTCTGAGGGCGCCGGCATGCATTTAGACGTGTTTTGCTCCAAATATTCCATTGCCGCAATGAACTGAATATATTAGAAAATTTTGTTAGCCGTTGACGTATATTGCAACTGGGTAAAAGTATGCACAGAGGAAATATTTAATGAAAATAGAGGAATCTCTATTCAGACAAAATTGATGACCGCCACTTAAAGTCCTTAAATTATTTTTTAATACTAAAGGATAAACGTGGAAAAGTATTAAAATCCTGAATTTTAGAGGTTCTCATTTAATTTATATACATCCCAGAATGTATATTTATAACATGCCTTATAAGTGGATATTTCCATTTCTATCATATATTTTTCTATATTTCAGAACAACTACCGAGATTAGTGTGAGTCAGCGAGGAGTCGAATTGCGATGGCAGCTTCCTCGTGACTTGCATACCCGGCCATACTGACTTGACGGCCTGAAGAAAAAGAGAGCAAGGGGAACCAAAGAAGTGCTATACCGGAGTATAAAAATCGTTAGACTGAAAGTTTGAAAAACAAAAAAAGTGTTCTAAAAGAATTGCTGTAGATAGTTAAAAAATTGATTTTTTAATAAAATTTATGTTTTTGAATACACAAGTGAAATATATAGGTTGGTAAAACAAACAAATAAATAAACGAAATTATTCTTATTGGAAATAGTTTTTCTGGTTTTCATTGTTTTTTAGATATCATCTTCATAAACTGTTTGATTAGTGTTGGATTCTTAAAACCCTGTTCCATCACTGCACACTTGTAGACAAAATCCGACTAAATATCGTATTCGCTCGTTAAACCAACCTAAAAACGGAACTTCGTGAAATTTATAACGTTTAAAATGGTTATAAATACAAGAATCTGTGAGCAGACGTCTGCATATGGGGCTTTTAATTATACACATACAGAGTTACAGTTACAGGCACGTGGGTGTGCAGATACTGGATAGTCGTTTGACCCTGAAGATAACCAGCTTTTCGATGGCTGCGATTGATAGCATAATGATTGCGAAAGTTTCGCGGTAGTTGGGGAATGTTGGAAGTCACTGGATAATGGTTAAAAAGAATAAATAAATTGATAATCGTGTCTGAGGGTCATGCGTGAAAAGTATAAAATCAACAATAAATATGCGTAGTCACAACCGCAGAGCGAAACGCACATACAAGGAAAGTTAAAACAACCTGTCTATAAAGGAATTCCAGAGGCAATCGTAAATATTGATTTGCTTAAGCATTTTCTCTTGCTTTATTGGATTTTGTGAATCAGTGTCCTTATGGTCATAATTCGTAGCTGCTAGGTGCGAACGACATTTTGGCTTCCTTCATAAACGCCTACGACATAAGAACGCAGCATTGAGATAAAAAGCCAAACAAAAAGTCAACAACAACAACAACTGTACCACAACAAAGTGAAAACAGAGAAATTTGCTACACGACCAAAATGGAAACTCAATTGCCATTAACATCGCCAAAATTGGGTTTATGTCGGCGTGTGCTGTGCAATGAAATCAGAAAGATTCTAGTAAATATGTAGGTTGAACCAATCTGTGTGAGAAGCTGCAGGCCATCACCAGTTTCAAGTGGGCTGTTCTTATTGCAAATGTTGGTGACGAGTTAGAAAGTTTGGTGGTGAATGGTATACTCAATAAAGGGCAGAGGATAAAGAGTTGTAAATACTGAACTAGCTATCAGTCGTATATAGCCGCGTGTAGGAAAGTAAAATATTGAGAATATTTTCTAATGGTAATTGAAATTCTTTAGATGTGAAACTGTGTTATGTTATACCTTGTTGCACCACTTCAACCAATCAAGCATATCTTCGGTTAATACATCTTGCTTAATTATTTAGTTTTTATCTGCCTCTTTTAATTTTTTTTTAATTTTTACTGGTTGGTTTACTGGAGTGTTGTGGACTCGTTTGGCATAGATTTGTATGCTTGAATATTTTTTCAAATTGGAAACCTCACCTGCACCTATAGATTGCACCGCAGAAAAAGTGCATTAGAGCAGAAAAAAATTACACACGTATTTACAAGTTATAAATGCCATGCTTGCATGCGGTGCGCCTGCCAAAATACCTATGTAAATGTAAACACGTCCACCTAGTTGGAGTACATATTTACAAGTGTTTTCATTTGCAAATTTAGGTAGTAAATGTGTACTTGAGTGCATAACGGTCTGCATTTTCAAGCAGACTACCACCAGTGGAGAGAAAATTTGAAGTTTGGAGATGCTTATGAAACGTTCTAGTCTTAAAGTGAAGGTTTGCTAATATTACCATTGAACAAAAAATATAGTATATTTCCACAGAAAATATTGCGGACTCATGATTGTCAAATAAATTTGAAAACTAATTTGTCTGCGAGTAAGCATCATGTTAAATTGTGAATGTATATGTGTGAGACCAACCGTCCCGAAAATCTCAGACTTATAAAAATCGAACAAAAATACAATCGCCAATACACACAAATATCTATATCAAAAGTTAAATGAATATATCTCTAAAAACTATGACCGATGTAATCTCGTTATGTACTCAAATAGTGGCGTATGGTACCGAACATATCATAACGAAAGGTCAAATAAGCAAGGACCGTCACAAATTAAAGTTCGATTGCCCTGTCAACCCTTTTCTAATTACAGCTTATCTGTGTAAGTTTAGCTGAGCATTGACTTTTTCATTCCATATGTATCGACATTGCTGAAGGCTGAAGTATGTATAAAGCTGATACAAAATTAAAGCAAACATTTGCAATTAATTTTAATTTTTTTCCCCAATTTTCCACATTTGGGAAAGTGT
The DNA here is from genome assembly GCA_031772095.1 of Zeugodacus tau. Lineage (NCBI taxonomy): Eukaryota > Metazoa > Arthropoda > Insecta > Diptera > Tephritidae > Zeugodacus > Zeugodacus tau. The sequence goes on from CM062649.1 coordinate 75,795,243, forward strand.
TTGTGTGAAATTTAATAGCGTAAATACTTAGTTTTCACCCATTTTGTTTGTATTTATATATTTTTTACTGTTCGAAAGGTCATGAACTTAATATGTAAAACGAACGAAATACTTAATTGTTAAGTTTTAATTATTTAGATCAACATCGCTGATATAAATTCTGATCGAGTCTAGACTAATGGTGCAATTAACAGCTTAAAAGTATATAAAATGAATCACACACTGGCATTAAAAGTCTCAGCGCAATGGAATTTAACGCTGAAACTTCGCTACTTACACACATATTCATGTATAAACTAAGTATATGTGTTTATAAATGTTTATGGAAATGCAAATATATAAACACAGCTTGATGGAGAAACTGCTTGACTTGTTGGTGAAACCATATTGTCTGTAGGCTCAAGTGACTTCGCTCAAATGAGATTGTTTGCCTCAGCATATGTGGATGCTTAATTAGTCAAACTAAGAACGTGTAAGTAACTGTAATTTTGTTGAAAGTTAGAAAGCCAAGCCTGCCAGTTGCTGCTGAGATGGCCATAACTAACCCGTCAATTGTGAGTGTGTGTGTCTGTTGGGCTGCGATTCTATATTCTGAACTATTTATACACATATACATATCTATGTAAACATAACATCAAATTTTCATATAAATTTCTTTGCATTGCAAGTTAAGTCTAGAAAATGCAAACACCACCTAAATGTAGACAAATACAAAGTTTACCAAAGCTGTAGATTTTGTGTTATTTCAGAGTATTTGAATATTTAGTATTTGAGGTTAGTTTTATGAATTTTGTTTGCACTGCCAGTTCAGCATTCAAGCCATTAAAATTAAAGATGCTGTGAACTTTGCTACATGTGAACGCTTTAGGATATGCAGTATCTGCAGTTGTACGTCAAACATTTTGAACTTTCAGAACTTATTAACAAAGTATGCAATTTCGCAGTATTTTAATAAAAGTTAATAATAATTCACAAGGAAATAACAATGCATTTTTTGCTTTTACTGAAACATGAACTCAAGTTCTATGTTCATTGAAAATGTTACTCATACGCCCCAACTAACTTCGGTAGTATGGGGAATGTAATGTTTTAACAACTTTTAATTACTCAAGAATAGTGCAAGTACGCTTCTTACTAAAAACAACAATTAATTCTGTAGTAATGCAGAGTTTTGGCAGAATTTTTTGAATGGAGTATAAAGCTGGAATGTGAAGGAATTCGCCCATAACCTGATTTTGCATCAGATTAATGGATTTTAAATTATTAGAATGTACAAAAGAATAGATTTTGTTATTTAATTCTCGTTTGAGTTTTGCTGCTAACTTTAGTAGTAACTTAAATAAATTTGGGATTCATCCATAAATCGAAATCAGTTCTCGACGATGACGGCGTCCACAGACAGGCTGAGTTCTATATATCATCATATCATCTATCATCTTATCATCTAAAAGCGTTGACACCAAAAGTGGCAAAACTGTAAAATATAGCGCAAATAAAAACAACAACAAGCTAAGCAGAAAGCGTGTTTAGTCGTTATGGAGAGAAAAAGAGACAGCAACTACGCGTACTTTTTCTATCCACTCTATGACGAACTTTCACTGGCTAGAACATATTTCGCGGTTCTTTTGTTGTGTCGGTGATAAACACTTTCAATGAACTGGATAATTTATGAACGCGTTCACTGCACTTTACTGCGTTCATAGGAGCTATAATGGGTGAATGTGCCCTTTTTTTGGTGGCATATATATGATCTGTTGTTATTGTATTTATGATATTCGCAAAATTCTTGTTTAAACTCATTGATGCATTACTTAGGTTAAGTCGCTGTTGTCATTGATGTATCTCATGTGGTTAACGTTAGTGGTTGGAAATGAAATGAGGCATTCAACTCATGGAGCGTTCTTCTCAATTGAATTTCCTCTGAGTAGGTTAAATATTCGTACTCACGAGTAGATTTTCCGATTTTCTGTCAAAGAAACTAACTTAGGAGCGTATGTCTACTATTGGTTGTGCTGTCATTATGTGACACAAAAGTGAAAGCATTTCTGTGATTAATGAGGCGCAGATTTGTTCAACAACAATTCTTGAGCTCCACATGTCGCTAAGAGGCGTAACCGGTTGACAGCGCTCTTGCCTGGCTCTTGAGGTAAATATACTTCATTAAATGAGTATTTCTACGAGAGTAAATGGCTGAAAATTTTAAGATAAAGATGAATTTGTACGCACTTACACACACATAGTGGGATCAATATTAATCAGCGCTGAAGAGTGTTTCATAAACGTGTAAGCATTGTCAGCCACACATCGACAATTTTGTCATGAGTTGCAATGATTGTGCCTTTTTGACGCTACTGCAATTGATTTATTGTCGTAGTAGTTATTGTCCACTTGGCCGACATTATTTATTGCTATATACATACACATATGTACATAGTCGGCACCGTCCTTCAAATAAGTTAACACTTTGCTGTCAATTTGTTGGGCTAAGCTCAGTCAATTCCCACGCTCAGGCGACCACTTGTTGAGCTCACTTTAACCTTAGTTACTTCCATTAAATTTGTTGTTGTGTTTATTACGTGGCATAAGGTATTAGGAAGCGCCACAATTCCATTACTTGGCAACAAAACGGAAGCATATACTATGTAATTAAAAAAAAATAGCTAAAAACGGTGACCTTCAGAGATAAATGTAAATTTTGGGATTATTTTGTTCATATTTGTTCCTCAATTTATCAAAAAATGTTGCCTAGCAATTGATTTTATTCGCGTGAATAGATTTAAATGACTTTCGTGTCAAACTGGTGTATATGAGCCATCGGTGTATAGTGGATCTGGAATTTATACTCCCACGCTACACAAATATGACGTCAATTGCAAGCAATTGGGGTAATAAATCATTGTTAAAGAAGATCCTGAGTATTGTGTAACACTGTGTGCTTATCAAAATGTAAGTAAATATAAATATTTTGGGCCTTCAAAACACATTGTAATAAATTTCAATATAATAAACAAATATTTTTTTAATATATGTAGATTATGCGTTTCATTTATATTTATTTAAAATCATTACACACATTATTGTAGATTACACGTTTATTTTTAGTTACATGTAGATTAAAGTTCATTTATATTCAATAATAATTACACACATTATTTGTTGATTATTATATCGTACAAGCAGTTGATGCCGCTGTCTTCACTATCGTCATAGCGGTTGATGCCGCTGTCTTCACTATCGTGCTAGCGGTTGATGCCGCTGTCTTCACTCGACTCACTCTACTCGTCAACTATACTTCTTTTATTAAAAATGGTCGTCTGTGTCGTTGTGTCTTCGTTAAACTTTGCAGGGTTGTAATTAAAAGTAACAGCCACTACGTGTGGACCTTTTACCCACAGGTTCCACTCCCACAATCGGCCGTCCTGCACCGTCATTCGCCCCGAATGACTTGATCCACCCTTTCATGTATTCTGCTACCGTGACAGTGTTTCGTGGCCCTTCGTTTTCGCCCACCTTTTGAACTTCATACCTGCCGTGAGGCCTTACGACTTTTACCTCGTACGGTCCGAAATATTTTTGTTTTAATTTTAAATTTGGTCCATATTGTGTCCGTTTTATAGCTACTAAGTCGCCTACCTTGTATTTAACTTCTGCTTTACGCTTTGAATTAAACGTTTGCTTGTTTTCTTCTTGTATCTTACAAATATTTTCTTGAGCTAGTTTTCGAATGTTATCGCGTTCGTCGCCTAATTCTTTCATTATGCAATCTTCAAGTAAACTTTTAATTTCTATGTCTTCACATTGCCTCATTTCCAAACCAGTAAGTATTTTGAATGGCGATAACTTAGTACTTCTTGGAGGTGTATTATTAATGATTCTTTGAACTTTTTCAACATATTTATACCAACAAGCAGGATTATCATGACATAGTTTAGCTAACATTGGCACTAATATACGATGCATCCGTTCCACTTGACCATTGCCCCGAGGAACGCCTGTGGAAATAGTCAAATGTTGTATACCTTGTTCTGTACAATAATTATGGAAAATGTTCGATGTGAAAGCGGATCCTCTGTCCGTTACTATTCTCTTAGGATTACCGAAAACTGCCGATTGTTTTGTTAATCTATCAACTACGGAATTCGCGTCCGTGCTTTTAGTGGGATAAAGCCACACAAATTTTGAAAAAGCATCTACTACTACTAATAAATGTTGATATTTTTTATTAGTAACCTCTAGTGGTCCTACATGATCTATATGATAAGTTTGTAATGGTCTATCTTCTTTGTCTATCGGTGAGAGGAAACCTTCTTTTTTGCCTGCCTTTGTGTTAATGATGATGCATTCAACGCAATTTTTTACAACTTTACCTACTTTTGTCGAAATTTTTGGAATATAAAACGATTTCTCTAAATACTCTTGCGTTTTTTTAGCGGATAAATGTCCTTGCCGGTGTGCAATGCTGATTATTTCATCTTCCATTGCTTCTGGTACTACCACCAACTCGTTAACGTAGTCTTTATATACTAGCCCGTTTCGCATAAAGAAATCTTCGTATTCACATTTTCCTAAGACTTGAATAATCGCCCTGATCCACTCATCAGATTTTTGAGCTTCCCTTAAGCGATGCGCGACCGAATCTTCAATTATCATGCATGCCACACGACTTAAAGCATCAACATGTCGCATTCTTGAATTTTTCCTATGTTCGATGACATAGTCGAAGTCTTGTAAGTACATAGCCCAACGAGCTACTCGTAATGGTACGTCACGTTTTTTAATAGTCATCGTAAATGCATTGCAGTCGGTTACAATCCGGAATTTCTGACCTAGCACATACACACGCCATTTCTTTAATGCCTGAATAATTGCTAACACTTCGAGTTCATAGGAGTTGTATTTCTCCTCTGCTGGAGTAGTTTTCTTACTCATGAACTGTACAGGATGAAACTGCTGATCATCCGAGTTTTTCTGCAGTAACACGGCACCATATCCATACATTGAAGCATCTGTGTGTATCTCCGTTTGAGCCTTTGGATCGTAAATCTGTAATACCGGAGCTTTCATTAAAGCTAATTTTAACTGTTGAAACGCTAACAGTTGCTGCTCTCCTATATGGTATTTCGCATCCTTTCTTAACATGTCGCTTAGTGGCTTCGCTATCGATGCATATCCCTCAATGAATCTTCTAAAATAAGATGTTAATCCTAAATACCGTTGCAGTCCCTTTTTATCTCGCGGCAAAGGAAACTGTTGCACGGCCTTTACCTTCCCTTCAGAGGGCCTGATACTACCGTTCTCGATTACATATCCTAAAAATTCGATTTTCTTTTTTAAGAAAAAACACTTGGTCCATTTAATACGCAGTCCGTATGTTGCTGCCCTTGTTAAAACAGTTCTTAATTTTTCAATGCTTTCCTCAATGGTCTGTCCAGGTATGATAATGTCATCCATATAAATAACTACAATACCTTGCTGTATCAAATCACGGAATATTGATGAAATGTATCGACAAAATATGGCTGGTGAATTAGAAAGTCCAAATGGGACGAAGTTAAACTCGTATTGCCCTCCGTATGTTACAAAAGATGTGTATCGTTTTGATCCTTCATCCACGGGAACATGAAAAAAACCGTTTGCAAGATCCAGCGTAGTGAACACACTAGCCCCTTGCAACTTTTCCAAAACGTCGTCTATAAGTACCATTGGAAAATTGTCACGTATAATCTTCTCGTTTATTTTTCTAAAGTCACAGCAGAGTCGTTTCGTACCGTCTTTTTTTGAAACCAAAACAACTGGTGAAGCATACTCAGAATTGCTTTGTCGAATTATACCTTCGTTCAACCAATTATCTATTTGATTATCGATTATCTTCTGATCAACGCATGAAACTCGTCTTGGCGTTTGGTAAACAGGAATGTCATCTGTTATCAAAATCTTCATTTGTACAGGTGACTGTGTCTGCTTTACTGGTTTAAAACTGTGCACCATCTTTAAAACTGTATCTGCTTGCTCGTTTTTCAAATGTCCTAAATCAAGGTCTATTATCGAGTTGCTATCTTTCTCTTCCATTGCTACGCAAAGTGCAGCAAATTCAGTTAAAGCCAAATTACTACCACTTGTATTGTTTTCTTCTTCCTTTACCTTTAACAATTCAAAATCTTTTCCGTCTTTACTTTGACAAATTTGTCTTATCCCTAAATTCTCTTTATCATTTAAACTTTCGAGCTTTTTCCTGCCGAACTTAGCGCCCTTTTCGCTAAAAAAAATATTTACGTTTTTTAAAATATCATTTCCCAGAATTACTCCATATGGCAAGTCATTCAGCCCAGTAACGTGAAAAGTCACTGCGAAATTAATCCCATCCACTTCGATATTTATTTCAAAAGTACCTAGTGTACTTACTTCACTGCCTTTAATGCCTCCCAGGATCGAACGATTATCGCTAAGCTTCGAAATTCCTGTACGCTTAAACATATCATACCTCATTAAACTCACGTCAGCACCCGTATCAATTAAAGCACTGATCACTAAATTACCCATCTTCATTGGTTTGAAGATGCCACTTGTCTTCCAGACAGTCAAAGCGCTATTGCGTTTTGATTCTGTATTAACATGCACGTCGTTTCTACGATCGCATTCAATTTTACGATGGCCCATCTGTCCACACTTGAAACATTTGATCTGCCTAATCTTATCACAACCATTGGCCAAATGAGATTCACTTCCACACTTGAAACACTTCCTTTGAACCCTTGGTTCCACCGGTGTTGCCACCCCATGCCATGACTTCTCCTTGCTTGAAGGCTGTCGAGAATCATGTACCCTCTCATTCTTATCACAACCATTGGCCAAATGAGATTCACTTCCACACTTGAAACACTTCCTTTGAACCCTTGGTTCCACCGGTGTTGCCACCCCATGCCATGACTTCTCCTTGCTTGAAGGCTGTCGAGAATCATGTACCCTCTCATATACTCTTAACTGCTCTTTGAGCTCTTGTATTGTTCGTGCCTGATATAAAACTGTTTTATTTAATTTTGAATCAGGAATTCCTCCAATAAAGTACAAAATGAGACTTTCGTCATCTAAACCAACTGGCTTGGCAATTTCTATCAAATTGTACAAGTATTCACGAAGACTTTCGTTATTTTTCTTACGACGATTTTGTAACATGCGATGAATATCTAGTGATGTTGGTTTTACACCGAACTCACTTCTCAACGCCGATTTTAGCGAATTGAAACTATTGATTCCCGTCTGGCTACGTACAAACAATTTAGCAGCCCCTCTAAGAAGCTGTTTTGCAAACACAAATCGTTGTAAACTGTTCCAATTTAAAGTTACTGCGTTATCCTCAAATTCTTCTAACCATTTATCAATACCCAGCTCATCCGTACCACTAAACAATGAAATACTCCCTTCCACATCCCTCAGTGTGAACTGCGGATTAAACACTACATTGTCTTGGTGAGAGGTTGGTGCCTCTACCATTGTCACTGAACGTGTTTCACTTTCACTTTCATCTTCATCCTCCAACACATGTCCGAAATATAAGAGCAACCTATCTCTTAATTCACATTTCCTGCCTTGAACACTCAGTCCAACTTCCCTCAATTTGTTCTTCAGAGCTACCACTGTCAAACTCAAACAATCTTGTACGTCCATTGTCTTTCCCTGGTGTGTTGATTATGATTACAAAAAACAAAATCTTAAAGTACAACTTATCTCATAAACAATATTATATCAATAAAAATTCTTAAGTGATTTCAAATTCAGGCTTAAGTTACAATATTTCAATTTAAGTAAACATTTTTAAAAGTATTTATACTGGTTCTCTGGACATACTATGTATCAGCAAATAACATTATGTATTAGAAAATAACATTAACATTCATAAGTGTTTACAGCACATACGCAAATGTAGCTAATTCTTATTGTAATTCATTACCATTATTGGAATCTTATAACAATGTTGTAGCAAATAACATTATGTATTAGAAAATAATATTAACATTCATAAGTTTTTACAGCACATACGCAAATGTAGCTAATTCTTATTTGGAATTCATTACTGGAATCTTATAACAATGTTGTAGCAAATAACATTATGTATTAGAAAATAACATTAACATTCGTAAGTGTTTACAGCACATACGCAAATGTAGCTAATTCTTATTTGGAATTCATTACTGGAATCTTATAACAATGTTGTAGCAAATAACATTATGTATTAGAAAATAATATTAACATTCATAAGTTTTTACAGCACATACGCAAATGTAGCTAATTCTTATTTGGAATTCATTACTGGAATCTTATAACAATGTTGTAGCAAATAACATTATGTATTAGAAAATAATATTAACATTCATAAGTTTTTACAGCACATATGCATATGTAGCTAATTCTTATTGGACCTATTCATTACCATTATTGGAATCTTTGCAGCTTCACACCTTCTCACTTTTCCTTCTTTCTGCTTCTCTCGTTCTCTCGAACTTTCTGGACCTTTGAATTGAAAATTTGAATTACGACGCCAACTGTAACTGTGGTTTGTTGCAAGATTCAACTTGTATTAATAATACACATTTTCTCCAAATTTCTTTGTATATAACGATATTTTACACGTATTAGTTTTAGTTTTTACACATTTTAGTTTTAATTTAACAAAACTGTTTTAATTTAACAAATTTTCGAATTTCCGACACCGCTCACATACGTTCACATCTCGGCATTATTGGAATCTTTGCAGCTTCACACCTTCTCACTTTTCCTTCTTTCTGCTTCTCTCGTTCTCTCGAACTTTCTGGATTACGACGCCAACTGTAACTGTGGTTTGTTGCAAGATTCAACTTGTATTAATAATACACAAAACTTCTTTGTATATAACGATATTTTACACGTATTAGTTTTAGTTTTTACACATTTTAGTTTTAATTTAACAAAACTGTTTTAATTTAACAAATTTTCGAATTTCCGACACCGCTCACATACGTTCACATCTCGGCTGAGCCCACATTTGTAGATTATGCGTTTCATTTATATTTATTTAAAATCATTACACACATTATTGTAGATTACACGTTTATTTTTAGTTACATGTAGATTAAAGTTCATTTATATTCAATAATAATTACACACATTATTTGTTGATTATTATATCGTACAAGCAGTTGATGCCGCTGTCTTCACTATCGTCATAGCGGTTGATGCCGCTGTCTTCACTATCGTGCTAGCGGTTGATGCCGCTGTCTTCACTCGACTCACTCTACTCGTCAACTATACTTCTTTTATTAAAAATGGTCGTCTGTGTCGTTGTGTCTTCGTTAAACTTTGCAGGGTTGTAATTAAAAGTAACAGCCACTACGTGTGGACCTTTTACCCACAGGTTCCACTCCCACATATAAAAGGATAAATATCAAAAAATGTATGGCTGACAAACTACCCTCGTACATTGGCAAATTCTTATTCTTACAAAGAATATTTGTTGACAACAAACTCGACACAGAGTACACAGCTTGCCTAAGCAAATAATACACGCACTCCTTCTGTTTGTCTGTCTGTCGCTCAACTATGCCTGCATGGATGTTCCTTTCGGGTGCTTAGTATGCATGATAAATAGATTTCTATGACAAAATAGCTACAAATGTTGTTGTCTGTATAAAAGACATTACAATGTTTTGTTAGATGCAGCAGCATATGTGTGTATGTATGTAATATATAAGACTTCTATATATGGTACTTAGATGTAGAATGCCTAAGCATACTGTAACACATATATTATCTTACATTCAATGTCATACAATATTGACAAATTTGGTTAATTGTGTGGAAGGTAGTAAATTTCGTAAAAGGCAAAAGCCACTTGAGTCATTTAGCAACAGTGGAATGAAAGATAAGTTAATTAGGTATTTGAACATTTAGAAATTTTATGTGTTGTTGATATTTACTATTTTCCATTTATAGTTCTATGAATTGTTGTTGTTATCTGGAACATTGCAATTAATGATTTGTACCATATAACATTTATATGACTTTCTTTATTGTTTCACATAACATAAATAGATGCAGAGCTTGTTGACAGTAAAGTTAGTTTTTTCCAACAAACTCAATTGTATTGTGAGATTTTGCATTTCATTAAAAGAGGCTGTAAGGAGTAGTTGCTTAACTTATTTGGTGACTAACAAAGGATGTATCTCTTTAACATGATATTCGGCTGCCATATAATCGCACTTGTCAATCGATTCTACATGGAGAAAAATCATGATAAACATGGATACAGTGACTAAGTCATTATTAAATTAAATTAGAATGGCTAGCAACAGTAATTTTCTCACTAAAAGTAAAATTATCTAAATCAACTAAATTTAATAAACTAGCAGTCAGTTAGTGCCATCGTGATCATGCGCTTCTAAATAAGAAGCTATAAGAGTTCTTGAAAACTCTTTGGGATGATTAATGTCAATGACATCAAACAAGATAGGAAATAGAAGAAATAAAAACACAAGAACCTTCTAAAACTTCTAATTTTTCATGTAAGTATTTTGATTACATGGCTGCTCTAGAAACAACGTATAACAAATTCGCGTGCTCACTTAACTAAAATTAAATATAATTCATTAGATAAATTTACGGCCTGTTTTTGATATTTCCATTTATATTTTAATATATTATATTTTTTATTAGTTTTCTTGCCGCCTCTTTCTTTATTTGTTTTTTCTTCACGCCTACCTTTCCTGAACACACAGCTTATGCTGTTGAGGATGTTGCCTTTAATCAATTTGCAACGTTGTTGTAAATTACGCCGTCCATCAGCGAATAACTTACCTTTGCATGTCCTGCTCGTTTCGTCATCATGGAATTTTTTTCATCTAGCCATCTTACCAATTCAGCTGCCACATATTTAGAACAAAATTAATATAAAAATTGTTTTTTATTGGACTGTTAGATATTTGCAATTTGTTCTTTATTTTGTTGTTGGTGTTTTATGATTTTCGTTTGTTTGGTTGATAGAAAATGTGAAAAACTTTTATGACATTACTTTTTGGTCAACATAAAATTTACTGCGCGTCGCTTTCACCTTTTCGCGTTGTGGACAATGACACAAACGCTTCAGCGGTTTCCTTATTTTATATTTTTCGTTGTTTTCCCCTTTTCCGTAGCATGATGATGAAATATCTAATAACTATGACAACTCGTAAGTCATGATAAGTTGTTGGCAGTCGCCAGTCATAGAACGTTTTTACCGCAATATAACTCATAGACGCAGATTCAGTGGGTATTCAGCAATTGCGTGTTAGCAGATAAGTTGCATAAAAGCAACGAAGTTAGTGCATTTTTCGGTACAACATTTTAGAAATGCCGAATATGAAGAAATCAATTTTAAATGAAAATTCAAGTTGTCAGTATAAAGTTGAAAAAAGGAGAAATCTTTAGATAAACAAAATGTGAAATCATCTAAAAAGCGATTTGAACTCATTTTACAAGACAAACTGGACAAAATAAATTTTTTACATTCCAGAAGCCAATTATTCAGTAAATCAATACTTATCAAATGCCTTTCTATAATATAGCTTTTCTTCATTGTTTTCAACCATTTTGTTTTTGTCAGAAAATGGTTCTATGAATGAATGATTAATACCGTTAATCAAATGTCAAATGAGCTTAGCTAAATCTGAGTTATTAGGCTGCGAGGAATATTGCACTTTGAAAGAGAATATTGGTCAATAATACTCCTGTAGTAGTAGATATGAAACATTCTTTACCAATTAATCTGAAGAAATTGAAGCCATGGTTAAGTGGTCCATTCTTCGATTACTTGGGTGCCAGTAAACTTAAATACAAAAATGAAATATGATTTTAGAATGATAGTAAAAAATGATTTAGAAAGGAATAACTAAGAAGAAGCATAAAAAAATTTGATGAGATTATCAATTCAATGAATAAAACCGCATTTAGATGTTGTGAAAATGAAGATTTCTTGTAAATTTTCTCACCGCCAGCTCTTGGCTTCTGCTTACAAAAACAATGAGAATGTTTGTCATAAATTAAATGTATGTTTTTTTAATTAACGCTAACGATAGCTATTTTACATTAGACAGCGAAAAAATAGACAAAGTAGAATTTTAACCTAATAATTTATTAAATGAAGCATAAAAGAGATAATAATAGAAATGGAATGAAATGGATAACAAAACAGAAGTCTGGACCACTCTTACCAAATGCAAGTTAAAGCGACCGTATGCAGCTTAATCCTTTTTTCCTGTGTTTCCCATTGTTTAATATTGTTGTATAAGTCTCTTTGTATGTGTCATATATTTGTTTTTTTTCAAAAAATATCCGCAATGATGGAATGCTACTCAGAGCTCCATAGGTTGCCAACGGCAGTTAATTCGAATTATCTTTCAATTGTGTGAGCTACGGATGAATAATTCATGGTGGACTCAACACTGACCGACCACTGTCGCACTGAGTATACGGATCATTACGGTTTAATTAAAATATCATTTGCTTCGTCAGCACCACCAAGCACTTTTTTGGTAATCTATGTGTGTGTTTGATTACAAAAGCCGAAAAAAAGGAGAAACATAATAAGCCCCTTTCAGGTTGCAGCGAGCTGTTGAGAGACGTGAGACTGTGTGTGTATGTGGGGTTAACAAGTTCGGCAGACGATATAATTGGCTTTATCATTCGCATTCATTAAACAATTCGCAACTGATTTTTTTACATTGTCATACCCAATTTAATTGCTCTTTCTCTTAAAGCCAGGTTTTCTCAATTGCCAAGAGACACTGAAATGCATGTATAAATATGTTTGTGTTTCGCTTTGCGTACAAATGTCACAGAAGTTATTTGTATATAAAAAGACAATTTAATATCACGATTATCGGTTCCACTGTGTTTGCAGTTTCATATTTAAGCTATTCCTTATTCCATTCAATAATCACAACAACAAATTTAATGGAAGTAATAGTAGTTAACAAATCTATAACAAAGTGCAAAAATGCCACCTTCACAAGTATGTATTTACCGTATCAAAACAATGGAGGTAAGTGGAAAAAATACTTCAATAATAAATCAAGTAGTGAAGTATCAAAGAAGTACACTCATCTAAACTCGTAATGAAAATGTCAACGCTTAGGAGCGCTGAATACTGTATATTACTATGAGTGTGTATGCTAATTTACTTGAAGAGCCTGGTCGAGTGCTCGCATTGCCACAGGAAATTGTATTAATAAATTAGATATATCGCTTATGAGAACTGAAAAGACACTTGTAAAAATTGAATAAACTCTAATGATCAAATGAATTATAACTGACCGCATCAGTGAGTGCAGATAGGTGTAACTATTGTTAATAAACTTGTTAAAGTCGACTAAAGCATTTCCTTCTCTATACTACCGGGGCGTATGAGTAACTTTTGCTGCTCAGTTTGCGAGTTTATGTAACTAAATAATATATATTCATTTACTCTGATTATAAACTTTTAATAATTAACTAGAGTATACTTATAGTGTATGCTTGCAAATTTAATTCTTAGAATACGTGCATATTTCATAATATACATCAATATATGCATATTTTCGCAAATTAATACTAACTTTTATTAAACTAATTCGAAACTGCATACTTTGCGAAATATTTAAAAAGTTTAACAAGTGTTGGTCTAAGAGTACATAGTGCATTTCGTTAGAATCGAATCTCCCTCTACATTGAATAGGTAGAATGGGCGGCGATGGTGCCTGACATTAATAAAAATAAGTAGTAATAAAAAATCCATATATGAAGCTGAACATGAACTGCTAATTAAATCAATAAAACTAACTAACAACTAACATAAAACTATAAAAATCTCATTAAGAAACTTTTACCTATATTCCACTGCTATAAACACTGCTCGGTTAACTCTGTATGTGGCGGGTTTTCAATTTTCTTAGCCTAACTCGACAAAGCAAGTACTTTTGTATGTAAATATATCACAATGTCAAACTTCACACACAGACCCATATGACGTGTCAGCCGTGGTCATGTCAGAGGTAGTTCGCAGTCTGGGCTTACTTTCAACACAGTAAATGAGGTACACGCAATTATCCAAACTAAGCCCACACATGCGGAGGCAAATAAGCTCATTTGAGTGCAGTCAGTTTCACCAACAAGTTAATATGATTCTCCATGAAGTTGAATTTACATTATATGTATAAAGTTTATAAATAAATATGTGCCTAAGTTGCAAAGTTACAGCGTTAAATTCCGTTACCCTTAACTATTTACGCCTGTGTGTGAATAACTCGAAATACTCTTAAGCTTCAAATATCAACATCAGTCTAGACTAGTGCTGTATTTATGACAGTTATGGTGATCTAAGTAATTAAAGTTGCACAATTAAATATTTCATTTCAATTTGCTTTCTGTTTATATAAAGAGTTCATGACCTTTCGACTGTATGTGCTTAAAAATTATATGAATACAAATATATGTGAAAACTAAGTAATAAGCAACGAAAGAGCAAATTGTGCTTGGAGATCATAGACTAGTCTCCTGGCATCTCTTGAGAACAGAGTAAAGTTTCACAAGACCAAAATGTTGTACATGAAACAATATTTAAACCAAAATCCAGAAAATTCTGTATACTTTAAGATTAAGGTTACTCATACGCCCCTACCAGCTGTTTATTTATGGTTTTTTGACCAACTTACAGTAACAATTTTTTTTAACGGAAATAAACTGACTTTTTATTATTATTTTCTTGTTTTACGCTGTTTTTAATGTAATTTCTGCGATTTTCTTCTCATCAGTAAACACATTTTGACGCTTTTCTGCTGCTGTTTTATAAAACCACTATGAAGCACTTTACTTTTTATTTGAAAGTAATTTGTGCTACTAATGATACTGCCTTCATCGTGTTTTCATTGCAGCGCTTAACATCAGAACGCATCGCATTGTATTTATTTATTCCGCTTCAACAACCCAATTCCAAGCTGTGCTCTGTGCTGCACTACAGTTCCAATTAAACTTGGTAATAGCCTGCGGCAGCTAGCAAAGATTCTTTGTTATGTATTGAGGCATTCTGATTTTATTACACGAAACACGCCAACACGCACTTGTCTAATGTAGTCACTTGCCAACTGGTATTGGTTTACAATGTACGAGGTTTGGTGTGACGGAAGGTTTGCGGTAAGGCAGGTATGGTAGATAACATGTAGATTGAAAGCGGGCGGTGAAAAAGGCAGTCAGGATGGATAGAAGGAAGCGACAAAATTTTACGCAACGATTAAAGGCAATATCGGCGTTGTTAATGGCAACTGAGTTTCCTATTTTGTGGTGTAGCAATTTCCTCTGCTTTTATTTTGTTGTTGTTTATTTCTTTTTGATTAACTTTCAATCTGTATTCTCCGTTTCTTATGTCGTAGACATTTGTGGGGATGCCAAATTGTCGCTTGCGCTTATCTACTACGAATTATGACCGCAAGAACACGCACCGATTTACGAAATCCCATAAAGCAATCGAAAGCGCTTACGCATATCAATATTTACGATTGCCTCCGAAATTAGTTCACAAAATGTTATTTTTATTCTCCGCTGTATGTATCATACGCGTGCTTGGCTGAGGAGTAGGTTGAGTACGCATAAGTATCGTTTTTTACATATTTTTCTTCCATTTACATTTTAAATACGAGAGTTCTTGCTATAATTGCTTTAAGGAATTTCGTTATATAACATTTCTCTGTTCGTTATACTTGGTTAAAGAAGTGAAAAAGTAATGAATTTACATTTTAAACTAAATCTATTTTTTTTAAGTTTTTTAAGAAGACGCTAACATTCTCTAATTTCTGTCAAACTGTTTCATTCATTTTCGCTATTAATCACAGCCATCGACAGGCTGGTTAAATTCAGGGTCAACAGACAGTTCAATGAGTCGTCGCGGAGACTGCGCTCCCACGCAACTTCTAATGCCCACTCATAGTGTTATGGACCACGTACAGACGTCTCATAAATTAAAAAAGAAGGTGTTTCCCAAATCTAAATGAAACGTAACAGTCTGGACCCAAGTTGGAACAAAAATCCTCTTGAGTTTTATTGTAAAAATAAATTCTGTATTAAACAAAGATATGTATGTGATATTAAGATATGAGTATATAGTAGCTAGTGCTATTTGACTCCCCTTTGATGCGTAAGAATTTCAATAGCTTTTGCTCTTTTGTCAGTCATGTTGGGTTAATTAACTAGATGTTGAAAAAAAGGTACTTCATGAAAAATATGTGATAGAAAAGTGCGTTTATAAGGCATATTACTATTGTAATAAATAAATATACTAACATGTTTTTAAATTAAATGGTAATCTTCTCTCTCTTTTGTTATAAAATTATTAAATATTTTTGTTTTCAATATAAACATGAAATTTTACCTCTTTTATTAAATATAGGTATCTTCAGTGTACACAGTGGCTCACTTGCAACATTCATCAACGTCAGATACAGCTCCTTAATTTGCTAGGTTCTTTGCGACGAAGGGTCATTTGGCGCACAAAGCACTTAAACGACTGTTGGTGACCGAAGAGAAATATGCATAAATTAACTGCAGCCGTGACACGGACCCATGGCCCACAAAAAAACTTGACTTTTAACTACAGTGACCTGTACAAATGTGCATTGTTACTGACAAGGCAGTTTCCCAGTTCAAGTGCGAGAAAGTGTCCGCTTTTACGTAATATGATGGTATTTGTAGTGATTTGAGCATCTGAAAAGTGATTTCACACTATTTCATTTATTTCTGTATTTACTCAAATGTGTCCCATGGAAGCGATGCGTCATTATGCTACGAACGAAAAAAATACTACTCTAATGCAAACACACATTCACTTATTGAATTTCCTACTGGGTCAAATTAGCCAAGAGATTATTCATGCAGAGATGTTGCACGTATCATTCCGTCATCGCGTGAGTAGGCAACATAAGCTGAAATAAACAATCACTTCCTTCCCCCAACTAAGCTGTCTGCCTGCATATAAAAAATTATGGCTGGCACAGGTGACTAAATAAGGGGAGTTTTTTGAACAAAACACATTTTCGGTGGTTAAAATTGGTCCTTGCCTGTTGAATATGGCTTCGCGTGCATGCGGCAGCGATCACCCGCTGCTCAATATGACATTAATTGACTTGAGCGCGCGTGTTGTTTTCGACGCCAACACAAAATTATGTAAATATTTGTTTAGGCATATTGAGGCAGAAGATTGTTAAGAGCATTGGCTAGGCAATATAAATTTGTGCTTCGTTGGCTGGTTGGAGGTGTTTCGCTCTGTTTGTTTGGCCGAATTTCTGAGCATGTTTTCGTTTGTTTACCTAATTTTCACGTCGTTTAATGGCGCAGCAGACGCGTGACAAAATCATGTGTGCGAAGCAATTTGTAAATATTTGATATGCTCATGGACTGTTTAATATTTTTAAGTGTTAATTGCGTAACACGCAAGATATTTTACAAGGCAAAAATTGCTAAATATTTCCCTACTGTGATAGTTTCTAAAGACAAGGCTTATGCAAGGCTTTCTAAGACGGCTTATGATGAACAAGACGAAAATTAGGCGGAGTACATAGAACGACGGAGTAAAAGAAATAAATAAAGGATAAATTATGAAAAAATCACTAAATTTACAAACGATAAAATCAAACACAACAAACTTACTATTGCATTTATCAGCGCCTACGCCTTGGCGACAAAAATAAACTTCATGGCGCGCAAAAACGTAGATCTTGTATACTACCTGCAATCAAGCGGCAAAAACGCGAAAAAAATAGAAAGAGGACTAGAAGGAAATGAACTGCATTAACTATATAAGTGGTTGGAATATTTACCACAGGCGAGCACTTCAATTTTAGAGTGAAGAGTCCTTGTGACGACCTACATAAACTCATCGAATGTGTAAATATATGCTCCGAAATATATTTCATATTATACACTCTATACCCTAGTAAACCATAGTCATAAACCATAGAGTCATAAACAGCAGTGACCCTATTTTGCTTTACGCTAAGTAAATATGCATATGGGTGCATAAAATAGCTCTGATTTTTTAAGAATTTCAAGGAATTGTGACAATTTACTTAAATGATAAGCAACAAAGTTCATGGCACATAAATGCAAATAAGTACTTATTTACGGATAAGATGAGTATAATTTACTTAAGCTTAAGCTGCTCTTATATTATATTATTTGCAAATATTTTTATAGCTTCTGCAAAGCTCGCACTATGTTTTTATTATACACACACATATTCAAGTATACATAAGCACATCAATCATGGCAAATACAAAAACACATTCTTACTTATGCGAATGGTGCAAGAATCTTCTCTGCTTAGTAATTTTATTATGAAGTAAAATGTTTCGAATTGATTGAATGCATAAAGCCAGGCGCATAAATCCTCTTTGAGGGATTGACAATTGGCATGTAGAGTGCAAACGTATTTATTTAGCAAAAAAAGCGATTGTATGCGTCTATGCCCTCTTCATATATTGAGCGCTAGTATTTATATGTGGAGAAATATATTCACTCTTATTTATGCGTTTGCATAAGTTTTAGCACCACATGAGTACTTAACATAAAACATATATTTTGCTGTGAAAGTAAGGCCAACACACATATCCATTTATGCTAATATCTTCCAAGCGATTCTAAGCATCAATTGCACAGCTTTTAGCTCAGTAAATATCTATAAATAAAACCCGTAGTCAGAGCACTGGGTAAGAGTTGTATTGAATGTTCGAGAAAACTGACCCATGTAAAAAATTTAAATCTATATCGGATATGGAAATACGTTAATAAACAAATATTGATTTTGTGTTTCCTACATAAATTAGCAGAGTTTTCAACTTTAACAAGGAAATCTTATAATACAACATGCTAGATTATTTTTATAGTGTGCACAAATAAGGACACTCACCTGACAACAGCAACATCAAATCCGACACAGCCAAGTTAAAGAGATAGAAATTGGTCACCGTGTGCATGAATTTATTACGCGATATGACAATGCATGTGATGAGATTACCCAACACACTAGCCACAAATATGATGGCGTAGAAGACGGTGAGCGTTATCAACACGGACATGGGGAGCTGTTGTTCTTGCAGCGACTCCCAGGTCAGGTTGAGCTTCGCGGTGTTTAACAGATTCGTCAGATTTTCTGTGGAGATGTTTTTGCCTTTTTGCGCTTTGTCAACTGCGTCAAGCAGTCAGCTGGATCAAAGCACATGTGTTTGTTTTCACTCTAATCTCACATTTTTTGTTTCTTTTCACATCTACTTTTCCAACATATTGAACTCGTGCATGTCGTAAATTGAGCAGAATGACAGTGAAAGCTAAAGTTAAAAGTTCACGATACATCTGTGTTTCTGGTGCAAAAGTTCACACATAGACAACAGCATTGGAGCGGAAACTCCAGATATTTAAATAGCTGCACGATATAACTTTCTATAAAATTACTCATACGACATGGCGTATAATCACCCAACAAAGTTTGAAATTATAAAAAAAAATTCTCGCATGATAAATTTATCTCATGATATTTTTTACTACATAAATATCGCATGATATTTTTTTAACGTGTTCCTATACTGACACATATAGGTAACACATTATTTGTCGACAGTGGTTGCAGAATACGGAGTTGTATTTAATAGGCCAAAGAAACACGATGAGAAGGTTAAATTCACACAGTTAGAAATTAGTCACATTCGCAAATGAAATCTGTGTATTGCCCTTGAAAAGGAATGAACTTTAAAATAAAGTAGTGAGGTGTTAAAAAGTAGGAGTCTAAAGTCCATGCTGCGTTGAAACTTACACACTGGTGCGAAGTTAAAGGAAATTAAATGAAATTTCAGCTTGAAAGAAGATTCTCAGCGCTGTTATTTGCTTGCACCACATATGAAGTGCCAACAGAGAATTTAATTAAATTTTTCTACACTCGAAATTAACACACTTTGCAGACTGTTTCTCTCTCTCTCTTTATGTGAGGATGATTTTAATTGCATGCGTAGGTGTTCAAATAATTTTCACTGTCAGCGAAATAACAAAACTTAAATTTAATTTTTACATTGAATATGCTTGAACGAGTATGTGAGTGTATGCTCTGGTGCTTTCGTTATCCGACAAGTGAACAAACAAGCGAATGACATCTTTTGTCTGTGTCGTCCTGGCTAAGCTCATTTTGCTGCTTAACACTCCCTTAACACTTCAAGGTCCAACTCTTAAGACTAATTGGAATTGTTTGCCACAGTCTTAAATTCTTTCAGAATTAGACTATTTCGTTTCGTTGCTCTAAAGTTTCAGTAGAACAATATTTAGGTATTTTGCTGGCTCAACAGGCGACATTAACACAAATTTGTTTGTGTGAGGCACGCAATTTCATAGAATTTTAGGCAAATTAATAAAGGTAAAAAGGCCTACAATGCAGCTCTCATGGAGTTCAGGCTGCGAAGAGTGACTTGAGCTGGCAAAGACACAAAGAGTTCAAATTGCGTGTAGCCGCTGAAATTAATGAGTTAATCGTAAGGAGTGTCCTGAGTTCAACGTGTACGTCGCTGTGACTTTCTCAATTTTAATACATAGCATGACTTGGCACATTTATAATTTATACTGACTCTCGCTTTCTCTTCCTCTTCTATTTTGTTGAGTTTGATAAATTTGAGTTGCTCGCGAACATTTAAGATAAAAGATAACAATTTATCTACCATTTTGCATGGACAAAAGTTTATCGCTTAACGGAGCATTTCACGCCTAACTGTCAAGAAGGAAGATTAGTGTTGAAGTTTGTGTGTTCTTTGAAAAGCTCTAATCTTAACCCTGTAATGCCCGAATAAAAAAGGGGGAGGTAACTTTTTTTTTGGATATATATTAGTCTTAACTCAAATATGAAGTGATAAAAATTTCAAAATCTTATGTATCCGGGTACTGAATGAACACGTGCACAGCTCATGTCAGAAAAAGTAATTGTAAGCTTGCACAACACATAAGTCTACATAATTGAAAAATCAGGTGGTCAAAAATATTTAAATAACCTGAATTAAAAGCCAGTAAGTACAATGTTGCCTCTAGACAACATTGGACATGAAAGCGTTAAACTGTTATAAGCAAATTCATATTATATAATTAATAATTTGGATTAGGAAACTTCACGGAACTCTTTTTCCGTAGAGTGAAGTTATAAATAGGTTATATACATGTATGTATGTATATATTTATACATGACAAATATTTTCACCGCGTTTCGGATTTAAAATTATATGGCTATTTTGGTGTATTAACTTAAGATAGACACATTATGTGTATTTTCTTTGTTGAATTCTTCTCTCCTTAAAATCTATATACCAAATATTTGCTTTCGCCTAAATAGTGCTCTTCGTCACTTACTATTTACTCACTAAGCTGATCGTCATGTTTGAATTGTTCATGTGGATTTCCCTCACATCTACTTTTCATCCGTATGAAAATCAACGAAGTGCGAATATATTTATTATGCTATGCAAGCACGCTCTATTTATTTACAATTCTTTATGCGCGCTCATATTTACAGTTCTGTTCAATTACACTTGTTTATAAGTATCTCTTTCAATTAACACGTGCCATTGCATTTCATATCTACGGAACTGATTGCAGGAACTGATTTTCATATATCGGAGATAATTTTCCATATGACAACACATTGATATGGTCATTGTTCATATGAATCTACAAATATATTTTAAAGCCTTTACAGAATAAATTTCGCTGAAATATTGGCAATATAGACAGAAACTCACAATGCTTTGTAAATTTTGAGAATATATGTAAAATAGCAAAAAAAAATCGCAGATTTGCACATGAATTCGGTATGCAATTTTACAGCTTTGGACATTTCCATGGTAGATATAGCAATGCGCTTCGTCGATGATGTTTACTTAAGCGAGAGTGAAAGGATAAATGAATGTTCGCTGCTGTTTTTATTTTCCATGTGTATATAAATTTATATGTACATACAAATATTTTCGTTACCATTTTTCCCTCGATTCGAGCTGAATTTTATGAGGCTTGTTGTGACTAGAAATGCTGAAGCGAAAGCAATAAATTCAGGGCAATGGTTCATCGTGAAAGCATAAATCACTTAACCGTCATTTAAAAACACATGTAGAGAGAATACCTACTAAATATTTATATATGTATATTCGTATTCTGAAAATCACATTTTTAATAAGCATATTGATTATGCATTTCACTATATTTATAACCCCATGACAGTGTGAAAATTTCTTGCCTAGAATATTAAGTTCACAGAAATGACAAACAGTGCAGCCAGACGCAGTTTATGGTCAATATCACGGCATCGCTTATCGATATGTCGAAGACTATTCTAGCTTCTTCCAGCTGACAGAGTTTGTTTCTTATAAATATATGTAAATATATATATATTATTAAATGCAACAAGTCATTGTCAATGCCACACGCAGTACAAATTATATTTTCAATGTTAATTTTTCAGCAAAATTGCAACTGAGAAATGTAGATATACAGATTTTATATGGATATTTTGATTTCGATTAAGGCATACTCCTGTAGGACCCCCAGAGGTGATCTAGTTGTTGATGACCAGAGTATACTGTGTTTGTGGAGGGACCACTTCTCCAGATTGCTGAATGGCAGTGAAAGTACAACACCAGGAGATGGCGAACCCGATTCCCCAATCGACGACGATGGAACAGATGTTCCATTGCCGTGAAGAAATTAGAATAGCAATTACCCGCTTGAAGAACAACAAGGCGGCGGGGGCCGATGGATTGCCGGCCGAGCAACGGCGGCGAAGAGCTGATAAGGTGCATGCATCAGCTTCTTTGCGGAATATGGTCGGAAGAAACCATCCCCGACGATGGAAGGAGCAGGTGGAGAAGGACCTGTCTTCACTTGGTATTACCAATTGGCGCCTAACTGTCAAAAGGACAGTGGCGTGGAGCGCTACTGTGGACTCGACAATAACCACGTAAGCGGTTTCTACGCCAGTCAAGAAGATTTATGAGATATGTAGGTAAAACGGAGGAAAATTTATTATTTAAAATACAATATTGCATAGAACTGATCGCCTGTGGTCTAGCTTTAATTATCTCGCACTGTCATTGTAGCGATATACACTAATTTCTATAGCTTTGTTGAAAGAATATTACATATTTCAAACAAATATTTTCCCTTCATTATTATTTCTTGCGTTGCTTTTGCTGTAAGCCACTTTATTACATTGCATAAATTTCTATCATGCTATATAAAATTGTCTATTACACTCTTGTAAATAAAGCTTTGGGAAAATGCTGACCGCCGCAACAAAACAAAAATGGCGAAAATGACAATTGTCCTAAAATACAAATCGCCAACATAAAATAGTAGAATGACACCAAATACATGGGAATATTTGCACATGTGTAGGCCATAAAAGTGTCATAAAAGAAATTACACACCATTTCAGGATTTTTTGAAATGAATAGATTTGTAAATGGGAAAGATGACAAATTGCGGATGTATGTATCTGTGTGTTAGAAAAAGTAATGATCGGATATGTAATAATTAAAATTTATTAGCCCTTGTTTAGACATATAGACCAAGTAGTGGGTGTTTTGTTTTTGGCGTGTGGTTTTCAATGAGGCAATATTTTTTCGGAGTTGGTCTTTTTGACGTCGGTTACTTGATGTACATATACTGATTTCAGTTTGCCATTAGATAATGAACAGTCTTACTCCGAAATAACGTTTATTGCTGACATATGGCCCAGATTGCAAATAAGTGGTCCAAGTGGAAATCTCGGCTGGAATTTATTCGAATTCTATACATAGAATACTCGCTGGTTTACATTTATAAAATATATTCCTGGCTCATATACACCATCAATTAACACAGCTTCTGTATTTGATCGATTCTTTGGATCTGTTGCTTAATTGTAAACAAGAATAAAACAGCAAATTAAAGCACACACTCAAAATATAATAGACACATATAAATTAAATGGAGATCAAAGTACTTATGTACTTTTCGCTGTTTGTGGGGTAAATGACCTATAATTTCTTTTAATTTCATATTTCATAAATCAACTCTGTTTCACTCTTGAAGGTGTCTGTTGCTAGTTATTTGTATTACCGTTAACTATGCTATGCAACTTTTTGTTCAATTTTTAGCTTCTTGTGTTAGAAAGAACATGTTTTATATGACATGTTTATACAATAAACAACTCTTAATTCCGAACTCTTTTATTTGGATGATTTGCATTCATCTGCTATGGCGAACGCTAGTGTATGTTTAGAAAAAATTAAACTTCAAAAAATGTCAAACATAATAATATTCTTAAACAAATATATATGCTTGGCAAGAACTTAAATAGTTAGTTAGAAATCATTGGCAGCAGCACGTGTTCAGCAACTTATTGGCCACTTCGCGGATTTATCGCTTTAATCGCAAAAAGTTAACGGATTCAAGCGCATACTCGCAACTATGCAACAACAACAACAACCAACATTCTACATTACTTAGACTATAGTAAATATATTGCATACTTTATGACCATCGAAGAGAAAAACGTGAACAAATCGCATAATATAAATATGTAGCTTATGTATATATATTATTAACGCGCTTCATGGAAAGAGCGCAATAAAATTCGATTGGTGATTGGTCTGCAACCGATTGATCCGCATTATTGTATAACGATTGAGTCTATTTTTATATTGCAAAAAAGTGTCTGAGATATTTGCTAATATATTGTATGCGATATTTTTTATTTGTTATAATCTACTATTTACGTACGAACATCTGTGCAATTTCTACTTGTGATTTGTGATAATTTATGCCAATCGTGACATCGTTTTCAATGCAATCGAATATGTAGCTTGCACGAGAAAAAACTGAAAAATAAGAACATACAACAAACACAATAACAATGCAATATGGATTTAAATTTATCTACTAGCAAATAATAGCTGATTGATGAGGAAGATAATATATGTTCATATGATACTATTATTCCTGTATATATATAAAAAACTAAAGATATGTATGAATAATATTCAAATTTTGGGATAATAAATGTCTAGTAAGACGAATACTTGAACCTTAGTCAACTTTAGTATTCTGCCTGTGCTAAGCATTAGTCGTATGTACTGTACAATTCTTGCAATTTACTTTTCTTTACATTTTAACATTACACATATTTCATCCTTAATTAAATTAAAGTCCTAATAACAATTTCATAAATTTGCATTTACAAGAATTTTTTTTGAAATCTATAAACTATTTGGATTGCAATATAATATATCTAATAGATTTGTTTAATAGTTTCTATTTCCATAATTAATATTCCATATCGAAAACTTGGCTGCAGAACGCTGAATTCATGTGTAAACAAATTAATTTAATAGTACTGGCCCTGGTGGTTACGTATACGCCCTGCAGCACATCATTTATTTCCATATTCTCATGCACTTGTCTGTGAAAATATTATTCCACAGAATTCAATTAGGCCAAATTTTGCCAAGAATAATATTAAATGAATCATGCAAATAAATGTTGACGCTCTCATGCTCATGTATATGTCAATATACTTATATGCCATCGTGGATGTGTATTTGCTTTCGCTTGAGCGAGTGTAAATAACATATGCAAATACAATTTAGCACAAAAGAGAGAGCTTGTAAATAGAATAGCGGTTAGAAATCGCATTTTTTTAGGGCAATTGATTCAAGCATAAATACAAGGTGTTTAACATCATTGATTAAGTCATTGTTGTTAAACAAATATTTTCAGAAAGTTAAAGAAAATAATTATAAATACTTATTTTATATTTTTTATTTTACTTAGTTTTAAATAGTAACTCATTTTTAATATATATACTTAATTTCTTATCTTTTATATAACATTGATGCACCAAACATTAATTCAGAAATACCCTTTGTTATCAACAGACACGCCGCTACACATAAACCAATTTATGTCCATGCAAATTTGCAAATGCCGCACATATATAATAAGTTTAGCGGAGTACAATTACATTTGGTATTAAATGGGTAGCCATTCTTGACCCAGCGCAACACTGTATTGACGTTCAATGTGTATCAAGACCATAATTTACACACCTACCTGCGCTGCCTGCTGTAATGCAGAAATACATATGAATATATTTATTTATAATGTGCTTATTGTGATCTGAATTCGCCAACTCTGCGCTTAACTAACATGCGACAGCATTTGTATTCAACCGCACGAGCGTATATTTAGTTCACAATTTATTAAACAATTTGGTGCTGTCTAACCACACACAGTCAACTATCCCGTAGGTGTGCGTATATGTGAGTATATATTTAGATGTGATTTTATTGAATTTTGCTGCACATGTGATGCCTCCGCGCTTTTCGGCACAAAGCGAAAAATTTCATTATCACCTTACATACATTCAATCGTATATCTGGACTCTTGCGCTGTATCTATATTCGCATAGCTAACATTACTAAAGTTTCAAAAAATTTGCATGTATATTGAATACTAGAACGCGCTTACAATACACACTATGGGTAAACAGTTTATATAAAATCGATACGACTTAAATCGCGGACCCAAAATAGGAAAGATATAGACACACCTGGATGATCCTTAAAATATCAACTAATCTGTAATCAGACATCTGTACACTCTTATTGCGATATCTGTAATCGGATTTTATATTATGAGTCAAGAATTACTGCAATTGTTGAATGAACAAAAAGCGCTTTAAATCGCTTGACAATACAACCATATAAACAATATTATGAGCTCAGACTTTCTCCCTCTACTACTTCCTAGAATGTTTAGTACTTTTATACGCTTGAAACATCCCCTTCCTTACAACCAGTTACAAATCCCATTGAAAGTTGATTTTATTCTCAACATAAATATATACGAAATTGCAATTCCGCCCTGGAGTCTGCAGCCACCTACGCTTGCAACGAGCCAAGCGGATTAAATTCTTAACATACAGATTATTATTTTATAACATAACATTATTATTAGATAACATAGGATTATTATTTGCCTTCTTACACACAACATCAAAGTGCAATATCATGTGCTCAAGTAAGTACATGTGTACTTGCATTGTGAGAAGTCTTTCATTTTGTAATCTTATAAGAATGTTATGGACTCAAAAGTTATAGAAACCTAAGTCAAAGTTTAAGACGGTTTAAATTTTCCTTTACACAATTTATATTTTTGTAAAAATTAAATTCTCAACAAAGCGAAGGTGCTGTGCAAGGCGGACTTTGAAATTTGGCGCGACCCTTCTTCCTTAATCTTCTGCCTTCCTTTTGATTAATATGCATTATTTGCTTAAAATAAATTACATGCGATAATTTATTAATCTATCTAATCCTATTGCATGCGCTTTCTTTATCATACAAGCGACTTATATTTTATGCCATTTTCCGTCTGTTTTTCTCTTTTACAGTATAAGTCAATCCGAAATGTATGCTAAGCAAATAAGCGTTGTGAGCACAATCGTATAAATCAGTCACACGCCGCCCAAGCAAATGTAATTGAATATGTAGATGCAAATTTTACCAATAAACTACGCAGTAAATTGATTGAAACGATTTATCTTCTGTATGCCTATCGACGGTTTAAAAGGGTGTCTTTACGAAATATATGTTTACACATAGCACACATATAGGCGCATGTCTGATTTACTTTAATGTCAATATCAGTGTCGCAAGATTTACATTTTAAACCTTTCTCAGTTGTGCGAAAATTAATCTTGAAACTTTATTTATCTCAAGCTCTGAATTGATTGAATTGAATTTAAATTTCAAGAATTTTTTTATATATCTCATTTGCTCTTCTATTGTTTTGTCTAATACACCTGAGTATACTTTTGCCCAAATTAAATTTAGAATAAATTTATCAAGTCACCATGTCACTAAGAAAATTTTTAATAAAAAAATTATGTAATAAAATATACAGGACCGTTCAATTACCCACCAAAAGCAAGAAATGGCTGGACCTTAAGGAAATATTCGAAAGAGCAAATATTAACGGTACGTGGGTGTAAGTATGTAAATAAAATCTTACATGAATGATATAATACGAGTACCTTAAAAAACAAAAACATATTATCACTAAATTATGCGCTTGTATGGGCGTAAATTTTTGTTAATGAAGAACAGTTAGCTGAAATAAAGCATTAATTTGCATTCTTAAACACTTGCTTAATTTGCGGATGCTCAAAATAACCATGAAAACAGCAGGAACAAAGGTAATATACGAGGGGAAAAGGAAGGAAGCGTTTAAATGTGCGGAAAAAGCGCTGTGTAATCTAGCAAACTGCAGGAGTAGTGACTGAATTATGAATGAATGGCGAGAGTAGATGAGTGAAATTATACAGCGTGACGTAGAGGTAACGGATAGAGGCGGATAAATGAATGAAAGTGCGAAGAGAAATACCAGCAGAACGGATATTTATGTGTTAATGTGATTATGGCTGATAATAGAGCTTTGGTGGGGAGTGATGAATGGGCTTCTTCACGCGTTGGCACGTTGTTTACTGCGCACACAAGTGTAAATATTTTGAAAATTATATTTTTAGACATAAAAAATAATAAAAATTGTTTACTTGTCAGACTGGAGTACGATGTATTATAAATAATTGTCTGCTATTATTTTGACACTCATACGCAGTTATTATGAATAGCTTTAGGAGAAAATATACTTAAA
Source organism: Zeugodacus tau (assembly GCA_031772095.1). Classification (NCBI taxonomy): domain Eukaryota; kingdom Metazoa; phylum Arthropoda; class Insecta; order Diptera; family Tephritidae; genus Zeugodacus; species Zeugodacus tau. The sequence goes on from CM062649.1 coordinate 75,823,983, forward strand.
AAATATATGTATAAAACCATATTTTAATGACCTACACTATGAAACTAAATTTAATCTTTTTATTGGTTTTGCTTAATGCATTTGCAGCCAATGCTTAGATATAAATAATTAATTTAATCTCATTTATAAATTTCAATTGTTTATTCACGCTTTATTTGTTATTATTGTGGGAGCAATGAACTAATTTAACAGACAACGAATTAGGAGGTATTTATATTTGGCAAATGAAAACGAAATAAATATATAAGTGTGCCAGTTCGGGCATCGGGCAGTAAGTAGAAACAATTAAAATTAGCAGATACTTAAATGACAATGATACAATTAGAAAACAAAAAAAGAACAGAAAAACATTAAAAATATTTGTTTACATACGCAAGTACAAATCTCGGGGCTTTTATGTGTCACTTTGACGGTGCAGACTAATTACCTGACTTCAATTCGACTGAAATGTGCGGCTGGATATACTTTTCTTTCAATTGTGTAACTGAAAATATATGAAAAAACGAGAAGATTATTTTATTTTTTGAGATTAAAAGCCTTATATGTAAATGTTTGAAAACCGCAAGTTCTTAAGAAGCAATCCATAAAAATACATTTTTTTTTACATTCATGGGAAAGTACTTAATGTAAGGTCATTGAACCGATGGAAGTGTTTGAAACGATAATTTTTATGAATTTTGTGCTATTTAGCGAATTTTTCACATTGCGATTTTAATCATTTTTTTTATGAATTAGCTGTGTCTAGAATTAGAAAACAAACATACGTATGCCGGATGATGACGATTAAAAATATAATGTCCCAATGTACAAGATGGCAATCCTTAAAAAATGTAAATACCAAGTACATTTACGGTACCTTTTAAAACATTCCAACCACTTTAACACTTGCCATTATATATCAGTCTACAAAACTGACAGCAGTACCTACTGCAACAAGAAATATTAGAGCGCTAACAACACCACTAACATAATAAATGACATATGTACGAGACATGTTAACATTAGCCCTGACATTGCCAGTTTCTCCTTTGGCATGTGGCAAAATATTTATTTGTTTTACTTGCGTCCCAAACAGAAGTAAATACTCGCACATTTTTATATGTACACAAATGTTTCCAAGCATGGTTGTGCTTCGTTCTAGTGGGCGATTGTACGGTCAAGTGGCCGTCGCTACTCAGGTTTCACTAAAAGCAAGCAAAACACTTCACTTCTTCCGAAAACAAAATAGAATTTGTCTCACTATTGCCAATTTTTTTATAACGGTATGAGTTAAGGAAAACTTAATTTGCTACATCTCTTGATGCTATGGTTGTAGCTTACTTTCAAGCGCCTCTTCCACATTTTTCACGGGTTTTCGAATGACATGGCGTATACATAACAATGTGAGAAGATGTACAAGCTAAGTTAGATCAGTTGATGGGTTCTGGTAAACCTTGTTCTTTAATGCTTTGGAGTCATTATTACGATATTCATTTATATTAGCAACTCCCAAAAAAAGTTTTTTTCTACAAAATAATATTTTTGTTCCTAATACATATGATTGTTTGTTTACTTTTGAAAATCGCCAAAAATATTGTAATATTCTTTTTCCGCTCTTTAAAGTTTTTCAACTTTCAACAAATATTGACTATTTGACTATATAAATTATTCTATTGCACAAGTTTTGCATGCAATTTTCGGGCAAATAAAACTCTTTCATGTTCTTAAGTTTGAAAAGAGTGAAATTTGTATGCACGAACGCTCAAGTACGCAACGAAAATGGCAAAATTATAAAATCTGCAAGCAATACGAAAAAATTGCCAAGTAAGTGAAAAGAATAGAAAACAACAAAAAACACAAATAAGCCCAGCATACAATTTTCCAACAGTCAATCGGAGAATGCAGTAGTTTGGTATCGCTTGCAGAATATACGAAGACAGCAGACGCTTTCTTACTTTTCGGAGAATTTAATCACACACTCACACACATTCGCAATGTCGCATCGGTCCATAAATAACGATTTTCGCGTTTCACAGTTATTCTTGGTTTCGCTGTCATTGTGATTGTTTGTTGTAGTTTTTATACTCTCGCAACAAAGTTGCTAGCAACAAAGTTGCTAAGAGAGTATTATAGTTTTGTTCACATAACGGTTGTTTGTAACACCCAGAACTAAACGAGTTAGATATAGGGTTATATATACCAAAGTGATCAGGGTGAAGAGTGGAGTTCAAATCCGAATGTCTGTCTGTCCGTCCGTCCGTCCGTCCGTCCGTCCGTCCGTCCGTCCGTCCGTCCGTCTGTGCAAGCTGTAACTTGAGTAAAAATTAAGATATCTTAATGAAACTTGGAACACTTATTTCTTGGCACCATAGGAAGGTTGCTTTCGAAAATGAGCAAAATCGGACCACTGCCACGCCCACAAAATGGCGAAAACCGAAAACACATAAAGTGCCATAACTAAGCCATAAATAAAGCTATGTAAATAAAATTTGGTATGAAGGATCGCACTACGAAGGGGCATATTCGGATGTAATTTTTTTGGGGAAGTGGGCGTGGCCCCGCCCCCTACTAAGTTTTTTGTACATATCTCGCAAACCAATAGAGCTATATAAACCAAACTTTCTGCAATCGTTTTTTTTAGCCACTTCCTAATACAGTCCAAAAATGAAAGAAATCGGATCATAACCACGCCCACCTCCCATACAAAAGTTAGGTTGAAAATTACTAAAAGTGCGTTAACTCACTAACGAAAAAGGTCAGAAACACTAAATTTCACATAAGAATTGGCAGATGGAAGCTGCACTCAGATTTTTTTACAAAATGGAAAATGGGCGTGGCGTCGCCCACTTATGGGTCAAAAACCATATCTCAGGAACTACTCGACCGATTTCAATGAAACTTGGTTTGTAATAGTTTCCTTACATCCCAATGATATGTTGTGAAAATAGGCCAAATCGCTTCACAACCACGCCTACTTCCCATATACCAGAACTTTGAAGACGGTCTGAATCGTTTACTTCACAATATATAAAGTAAGCACTAGTGAGGATATCGGTGCAGAACTTTGCACAAATACTATGTTTATAGTGTGGCAGCCCCATTCTAAAAATCGCCGAAATCGGACCATAGGATTTTAAGGCCCATATATCGAACACGAGGACCTCGGTGCTTCTAACCTAATATTATGGTTTCCAACTTTACTTTGGACTTTATACAATATATATGACGAATATTAATTATATACTCATAATATAAATAAAGTTAAATAAATAAATTGCGAGAGTATAAAATGTTCGGTTACACCCGAACTTAGCCCTTCCTTACTTGTTTTGTTGTAGTTCTGTTGTTTGCCGCTGAACAAAATGCTTTGCATGCCGTTGAACAAAATGGCCAAAAGCTTAAGTGATTTACACTTATTTCCGTTGTTGTTTGGGAGTTTCTCGGTGTGTGTGACTATTCTTACTTGAATCCATATTGGGTCGGCGTTCGCAGACCACGTTTTAATTTATCTGCCTAAAATTTACTTAAAGATTATTTGCCTTCGAGTGGAGAGACACAGAAGAGAAGAGAAGGCGACAGCATTAAATTCTCTATTGGTTTACATTCATAAGTTAATTCAATTCGCGAAGCCACTTCTGGTAATTCTATCAAATCATGGTTAAAGTGTTGCCATAAGAAAAACCATAGCGTTAGTAATTAGATTACTTCGGTTGTTTAATTCTTTATTTTCCTTGCTTCTTTCTTTCCCTTTTTTCGCTGAGCTCCATTGTCTACTATCGAATAGCGTCGATAAGGATTCAAGTGTTTGTCTGAAGCAAATTATTTACACACCCTCATAATTAGCACTTGAATGAGTGGGAGGGTGAATGGAAACGGAATTGAGAGATTTATTTTTTAGAAGGAAATTAAAGATATCGAAAAATTTAATTCAATTCTGGATGGGGGAAATATACATCTCTCGTATAGATTTTTCTCAAGGCATCTGTGTTTCAGACTTAATTAAGGGGCAATTGATATGAATTTTCTGACTTAGCTAATTATACTTTTGTTAAAGCTACAAATGTGTATGAACTGCTATTTGCGGATTACTTTAAGCATGAAGGAAATAAATAATAAGTTCTTCAAAAAACATATGTCCACAAACGAATTCGCAGTAGACGGCAATAATTGATTATACTTAATTTTATCCATATATTTTTATGCAGAGAAAAGAAATAATATACTTACACTTATATGTCACATTTATTTATATACGAAAGTTTTCTTGAAATTATTTCTACTCATTCAGAGTATAAATAAGTTTATACTACATCTCAAATTATCACCACAGGCAATGACTCTAATTGACCAAAGTTGCGCCTATTTGCACACTACGCTTGATTAGTGTAATCCACTGCACAACTTTGACCATAATCATTATTCTCACTAACATTCACACATTCCCTTAGTTATTGAGCTATTTTGGTGGTCAAAATTAATTACCTTCTCGAGCATAAGTTTCTGAATATGTGTGTAAGTATGTATAATTCTTTAATTCCCAAACACAATGAAATGACATAAATCACCAGTAATCTAAAAATGGTGCGTTATTTTTTGCTACATCTCTGTTCAGATATGTGTACTACTTATATCGGAATTATATTTCATTAATTTAAAAAATAAGATTCATGAGTTCAAGCAAGAATGACTTAGGCTTTTATAATTATCTAGCGGAAAATAATTTTTTTTTGGTGAATTCCTTCTTCAAATGTCTACTAATCCAATATATGGGGCATTCTCTGGAAAAAAAGCCACTTGAAAAAAAAAGTTCTTTATTTTCTTTGGCAATTATATATCTAATAGTACATGTAAAACCTAAAATAAAACATATGATTTTAGGTCTGTGTAACGCGGGGTTGCCATATTATAAGGGGCCAAAGTTTTTTGTAAAAAAAATTTCGAACCGCCATAACTTTAAAACTAATGAACAGATTTTAAAACACCATGTAACTTTTTTGTACAGAATTTCTCAAACTTTAAAACTGTGTATCGTAAAAATTTTTAAAATTAATATTTCATAGCAAAAAATTCAAAAAAAATTTTTTTTGGAATTTTTAACAACTTGAATCTAATCTACGTAATAATTGAAAAAAAAGCAAAAACCAAAAAAACAAACAAAAAAGAAATTAAAAATTTTAAAAATACAAAAAAATTAAAAAAAATATTAAAAAATAAAAAAAAAAACAAAAAGGGATTAAATGTCTGCTAGGTTTTGCTATGAAATATTAATTTTAAAAATTTTTACGATATACAGTTTCAAAGTTTGAGAAATTCTGTCCAAAAAAGTCACATGGTGTGTTAAAATCTGTTCATTAGTTTTAAAGTTATGGCGGTTCGAAAATTTTTTTACAAAAAACTTTGACCCCTTATAATATGGCAACACCGCGTTACACAAACCTAAAACCACATGTTTTATTTTAAGTTTTACATGTACTATAAGATATATAATTGCCAAAGAAAATAAAGAACTTTTTTTTTCAAGTGGCTTTTTTTCCAGAGAATGCCCCATATATGACACGCTATCGAGACAAATGATAAATTTTGTTGATTAAATGTATTATTACAATTATAAGCTGATATGCTGCAACCATTTTAAGAGCCTTTCATCTTGAAGATTATGTAATGAAACCGCTTTATTTCCATTCCTTAACACACCTTCACTACACATTATTTCTAAATTTCGCTTTGTAAATGGAATTAATGTTGTATCTAAGTACAATTCCCTCGAGCACAAACTAACTAATTTCGCTACATCCACCCAATATTAAAAACTTAAATAATACCTTTGTCACATCTTCTGATACAACGAGAGAAGTTTATTTCTCCCTTCCAAATGCATCTTAGGGGGATCAGAAATTTCAACAAATTGCAATTTAACAATGAAACTGTTGTTTTCGAATTTCTTAATTAGCTATAATTTGTACTTTTCGTCACTCACCGGAAACTAAGTCACCAACCTCTTGTGGATCAACACAATTTGCTTGAGCAGAGCGTAAATTCTTAATTGAAATTATGCAATAACTTTGAAAATATACTAGGGAAACTCAGTGACTAATGGATAAAGTAACTAATTTGCAATTTTGCGTTAAAATGCTTAGCCAAGTGAAAGAGAAACATATTTTCGTGAGAATTTGACCAAGCTACGTCCTTCGCTGTCGAGTTACACCATCATCTTTTCATTTCCAATTTTGCAATAAATTGTTTATCTATTAAAATTCAATACTTGAATATTTCCGATGAATATCCGATACGTGTATTTGCGGTACCCACAGTGCTAGCTTAAAAAGTTTATAATTTATTACAAGCATGCTTATGACCATTGCCATCTGCCACTACATGCTTTCTCTACTTTTATTCTATGCAGTTTCTCTGCTGAGTAATTCAATTAAAGCGCAAAGTAAGTAAATTGAAAATTTCTGCAGAAAAATAGTTAATATTAAATGCGGTGCATGATTCTACTAAATTTGTTAATTATTATTAAGAATTTTGTTTTAAATTTAATAATTTGAGCTTTTGAAGCGCTCAGAAGCATTCTTTCTTCATGCTGGTAAAAAATGCAAATTATGCTTCAATAAGGGTTTAATATTATAGTCAGAAATTTGCGATAAATCTTTCACCCATTCCATAGTATCGCTTAATACTTTACTCAGGCGCACTGCTTCTCTTATGACAATTATAACTATTTACTTACGTTCAATGGATTCACGCGATGTCAGAATTGTTTATTTTTTGAAGAGATCACTTGTTAATTCAGATCCGAAGGGAGATTTGCTTAAATTTTTAGAGGTAACGGGTGGTAAGGCATCTTTCACTTGAAGGAGTCACGTAAGATCGGGTTTATCATTTTGCCAGTTCAATGAGATCACTACTAATCAATTTATTTTCTATATATTTGTTTGCTGACTTTCTTTTTGGTAAAAAATAGGATACAGCAACCGTTTTTGTTTAAGGGTTAAACAGCATCCAGAGAAAAATAAGAGTTGTGTTGATTAATGTGTGGTTTTGAGCTTTTGATAAAAATAAACTAATTTGACTAAGGAATCTTGCCAACCTTGTCACCCTTGATTGTAATTTTAAATGTGTTCGAGATAGCTAATCACTGTGCATCGTACAGCGAGTTGACGAACTCTGCTTTTATCTTGACAGCTGCAAGCTCAGAAATTTTCAAGCAAAATGCTAATGCGAACATTTTCTGCTATCATAATTATTTTACTAACTTTCTAAAAGACTATGAAAACACATTTTCAAATATGTTTAGCCAAGTTGGTGTTATCGTTAGAAATTATCGTTCATTGACTTTAACTGGAATGAGATTATCTAGTGCTTACAGTACGCAAAACTGCTATTTTACACACACACCCACACAAAACCACACAGTTAGCCATACTCTCAAAAGTCGAAATTCTTGTTTGGTCGACATGTAAACATTATCATGCTGTGGCATTAAATCTGTCAACTAAATGTCAAACAGTGACATCAAATGGCATGACTGTGAGCAGCGGTCAGTTACACACCAGTGAGCAAACAATTCATGAGGAAGCCGTATACTATTGTGAGTAAATGTGGGATAATTTAATCCAATAACAAATTACTCGATGACATCGGGCCATTTGTGAGGTACTTAAGCATAATTGAGTATGGTAAATACCACTGCAGACAAACAATCATACAAATTCAGAATACCTTGTGCATAATTACTCAACAATATGCTGGCATACCGAATTGAGTATGCAAATTTATTTGGATTTTCGATGTGTAAATTGAATTCCACAAATTTGCGTGTGTAAATTCACCAAATACAATGATTGTTGTTATTGTCCAACATGTGCTCAACAAGAAGGCTCTAAAAATGCATTAAATTTCGTGTGAAGTGAGAATTCCGGATAAATTAATTTATATTATATACCGTCCTGTGTACATATATAGCACACAGATAAATATTTTTATTCTTTTGGTTTTTATTTCATGCACTCACATTGGTTTCAACATTTTGTTTTACCGGGAGTAAGGAATAGCTACTTTCAATAACACTTTTTCTGCATTGAAAGAAATTTTTTCGCTTTTCATATATATTGTTTTTTTTTGTGTTTCCACTTTGGTTATGCTTTATTGCCTTCGAGGCTTTGAAATTGGATATCTGTGATGGAGAGCTGCTTTCGATGAGTTTCTAATTTTTTTGCTTTCAATTTCGAATATGATACTGAGTACATGAGTCAGGGGGTACATTAAGTCCAAATAATACTGATAATACAGCTACAGACCACCAGTGAGGCCGGTTATGTGAGAAAATGTCCTTAAAATAGGTTTGCAGATGCATTCGCCTCTTATTCGCACTTCATTTGAAAGAAGATCCACAATATTAAAATTAGAAAATATACTTTGTATACGCAGCGGTAACAATTTGTCTGTTTCTGTTTTCAGACTAGCCGACTGATTGTTGATCACTTTTGGTTCGCAATCTGACATTGGAATTAGTGAGCAATGGAGCAATTTTTATTATATATTATTGATTATTATAGAGATAACTTAAAGGAAACCAGATAGTAAAGCAAATGATAACCAATAAATAATATAACAATTGTAAAAGCTTAGATTTTTTTAGATTCTTCTCTTTTCGAATACAACATAATTGTAAATTAATAAGGAATAATTATTATGCGACACCAGAAGGCTTTTTATAGTAAAAAAATTTTTTAAATTTTTTTAATATTTTTGCAACGTGATCAATTTGAAATTGTCGGTCGCCGCGGTAAATAAAATGATATAGTTTACATAAAACTTCTATGAATTTATAAAAGTTGTGCATTTTTATGATTATTGCTTTTTGGCATATTTAGGGAAATGGCGCCACCATGGCGTATACGCAACATCCCGTATTTGTAAATGTAATTTTGAGTACAAAACAGATAAACTACATATTTGTTAATATAAGAAATGGAAATAATTTTGTATCAACTCTAAAATCTATTTAATTGATTTGTGCACTATTAAGTTGGAAACTAAACAATATCAGTTTTGATTCATCATACGCCCCGTGTGGCTTATCAGTCACTCATATTTAATAAAAAAAAAGCATTTTCATAGCAAATATTTATCTTACGTTATCAAATAGACATTTAGCTGAGAGAAAAATTAATAATTAATAGTATGGAAATATCATTAATTATTTGCTTCGTGACCACCCACTGTAAGTATAAATATCTTTGTGAATTACAAAAACAAAAATCTGGTTCAATAAACTGAAACAAATTTATGCACTGCAGCAGCACTAATTCGTGATAAATGATAAATGGAACCTCGCACTTGCCCTTCCAACTATGCTTTTGCCGAGGTCATTAACTTCGAACCAGGCTAAAACAATGGGTGAGTAAAGTATGAGTCATTATGAGCCTCCGTGTACTAATTTAGTTATAGCGATACTGCCATTGTTCAAAATTAAAATAATTACTTACAGTCGGAGTTACAAATGTAAAGAAAACTCGCCTACAATTTAAGGTATTTGTATGAACAAATATATACGGCATATCACCCAACATTCCTTTAAGTTGTAGAAGTGACATGCGATTAAGTGTCCAAATTATTAATGAGTTATTCACCGCATTGAAACAGAGAACGAAATACCGAAAGAGACTAAGTAAACTTTTTTATTAAATTTAGTTGATTCTTTGGCGAGTAAATGACTGTTGCTAACTGTTCTAATTTAATTTAAACATGCCTCAGTCACTATATCCATTTATATCTTGGAGCCGATGTGTTAAAATTATACATAATAACAAATTTCTTAAATTAATTTCACGTGAATTTCATGACATATTGATATCAAATTAGTATTTTTTACATTGTACCAAATAACAACAACAACAAAAGTGGCCGCTTGAGAGATAGAAACACATAAAAGGAGCTTATTAGATCCCTGGCAATGTGCTAATATACTGGAAAACAGAAGTGTCTTCTACGTAAGTATTTTAGCAGGTATAGCCAGAGTAAATATGGATAAACGAACAAAATTAATTCCATAATAAATCAAGTGCAGAAGTAACACAGCAACACATGCTTTGCAACTCGTGATGTAACTGCCGATGCGTCCCCCAAAATGCCAACACGTTTATGTCACGCTCCAGAACACTGATTGATTTTGATTCTAACTAACAAGTTTGTTTGCAGATATATGTATTGGCCACCATTTGGAAAGTTGATTACATTTAGCACAAATTCATTTTCATCTTCATCACTTAAGCCATCTTGTTCTCGTACACGTACACATGTAAAGAAATTTCTTTACCTCAAGAGCTTGTCGAGAAGACAGTCAACTGCTTACGCCTCTCAGCACCATGCGGTGCTCAAGAATTGCTGTTTATTTAGCAAATCTGTCGCACATTAATCACAGAATGGCTTTCGCTTTTGTGTTATATAATGACACCACAACAACAAGTATTTACAGTTAGCATACGCTTCTAAGTCAGATAAATGCGACCTACATTCCTCTTGTGACGAAAAACGACAAATCCACTTGCGAGTATTTGATCAATTCAGAGGAATTACAAACAGAGCACGGGCATATTGAGTTGATTACTTCGACTTAGTGGCAAGTCGTATTTTCATTTGTCTTATGTTATTTACCAACTATTTTATACTATATAATGTGCCTACATTGTATATTTAATTTTTTCACTGAATAAACATAATTTTATATCATGCGATAAATTTTTAATATTTCAATTTTTCTCTCATGCGATATTTTTATGAATTGATTATTGTATGAATTTAATCGACTGTGCGCTTTTAGCTGTGTATTGAGCGCAACGTTTTTCGGTTTTTCAGTATCACAATTAATTACAATTTAAATCACAGTTAACGGAAATTTTCCAAAAAAACTTTTCCCCAAAAAAATTTCAATGCAATAAAAGTGTCTAAATGAATGAATCTACGCGAGCGTCAGCAACAACAACAGCAACTGCGTAAATTGTGCACAAATTTAATCGCTTTACTGGATCAACGGTGGTTGTTGTTTATTTTGCTTTTCATTTTATTAAACCTTATACCATTTTGTAAGCTTTTTCTCGTTATTTATTTATTTAGTGATATTGAATCGCTTATATTCCTACATATTATTTGCCATACTAAGGCTGGTCCGCCATGTAATAAATTTAAAGAGATTTATTTACTGAATTTTTATTTGTTGTTGTTGTTTTTGGTTTTACAATTTTTATATTTTTTTTTTTTTTGTGAGACAAGTTATAGTTTTTACAGCTATTAAGGGCGCTGCTTTTATTTAAAATGGTTTAACATTTGATAGCTACCTATGCACGTTGTACAGAGTAATACATGTATTGATTTATTGATTCATATGAAATATGTGTTTATGCCACCAAAATTAATAATTAAATAATCCTCACTTATCATCATAAATAGATAACGATTTAATTAAAATGTCACTGAATTTTACAAATAGCCAAATCTCATCTTGAATTTAATATATGTATTTGTATAAATTATTATTAAATTATTATAATTATTGTATAATTATTATTATATTATTCCTAAATATTTATCTGTACTAATATTTGCCTGTCTGCGAAATTTTGGGCCCTTAAGACGTAAACATTTGACACTTAACATTTGTTGATTTTCATAGAATTGACACTCAAATCACTTGTTTGTTGTCGTGGGCATACGATTGTCCTATCCCTCGTGAAAATATAGCCACAAATGAATTAGGTCACAAAATAAATTTGTCGATATGCACTAAATCTATTGTAAACAAGTTGTTCATTACTCAAACAAAAGATTTGATTTCATTTTACCACCAGTTTGGGTGTATTTTCATTGAATTGACCTAAAAAGAGCTAATATCCACCCAAATCACTTTCTCATTGGCAGTCGAACGTTCGATGTACATATAATTGAAATGAGAATGAATTCAGAAGACAATCAACCGCTAACGTTCACCTCCTACTATTGGATTATTTAACGAAGTAAAATTTTAAAAATTGATACCATTTCGCGCCCCTTAATTCCTATAAAGCTATATTTACAAAGATATCGAGCAGTCATTCAAATCTCAACGAATATGCCTCTACTAATATATGGCAACTCTATGTTTCAAAATGAAATAATAGGCTTTTCCCATTATATACCGAATATTCCGCAAGCCGCATACATATTAGCCCTTTCCTTACTTTTTTAATGATCCTTTATTTAATCTAATAAAAACAAAATATTTTAGTATACAGTTTGTTTGTAATATTAGTTATTTCGAAGCTCATTTTGCAATAACAACAATAATAATAGTGATTGAGAAAATACAAATAAATTGATACATATAACATTACTAAAAGAACATCGATTGCATTTATGTTCAACGAATGTGAATCACTACGTCTACATTTAGTTTTTATGCTTGTGATTGCTCGTTGCTCTCACACTCAACTAGACTTTCATAGAAATTTACGCAAACACTCGAAAAGGTTTCATATCATTCTCAATAATCATACGCAATTCAAGCGCAATATTCAACTCGATCACTTGTAAATTGAGCGCGAGGCGTTAATGCGTCAATGCATCGAATTTCGGTAGCCCGCACGAGGAGCTGCCTTAACAAATCAATGCCAAAAGGCACATTGAACTGCGCCTGTAGTTTCGAACGGAACCCAACATAAATAAAACATACTTGCTTTCCTTTCGTTGGAAAAATCCTAAACTTCTCATACATTTTCATCTTGTTTATTGCACATTTAAAGGTGAATAAAACTTTGCGCTCAAAATTTTTCTCAAAAATTCCAAAAGTGCAAAAGTCACTTTGTGACGCACTTGTACAACAGTGCGTACTCTCAGAGGTATTATTAGCAACGTGTGACGCAAAAACAGTTCAATTGATTTAAATCTTTGCATTAATAATAATTTGAGATCGTACCACACGAAATGGCAACATTTAAATTTTTTATTTGCTACTTTTCAGCAATTTTCAGTCTTCAACTGCATGCTTACATATTTCCATTAGTACGTGACCGTTATTGTATTACATTTTGGGTTCCTTGGCGACATAATCCAAAGATTAACAGCTTTTTCAGGCACACTGGTGTGGATTGTGTAAAAATTTCAATTATTAAGTTGTAAACATAATAGACCGGGGAAGGTTTCAAATATCTCACTACCTAAGTATGGAATATATATGATATGATAATGTATGTGTTTAGTAACAGCCACACAATTTAATATTCTCTTTGCTGTGTTTTGTCATTTTATGCTTACGTCATAACAGTCGATTGTAATGACAATATTGTGGATGACGTGACTTTAGCCAAGAACATGACGACAACACCACAAATGACTGACAACAGCCAAAAAATCTTAACATTTTCCTACGCATATCCAAACACATTATTTCATTTAACAGCCTATGGCTAACATTCTTAAGACATATTTTTAATTCATCCAAGCTGTCATAACCGCAAATTTCTCATAAAAATTAAAACCAACACAGCCACATCATTTTGGGAAACAAGGAAACGGTCGTTCAGCCTACAGCTAAAACCCACTTGGTCTCTTGCAAAATTACTAATAAAGTTCAAGTGAATTACTTTAATGGCTACTCAAGTTGCTAGCATCCAACATTTGCTTTAACCAACCTCTCAGTTACAGTTACAATCATACACACACTCAGTTCTTTCTTTTATTTTGTAGACTACTTCATCCTCTACTGTTGCTTCTATGAACAACTGCTTCCTCTTTTTTCTCTTTCCTATGCTTTATCCACATTCAAATGCTCCAGCTGTGAATACTTTTCAGTAATTAGTGCGGCTTTTGAGTTGTTCATTGCATCATTGTTATTCTTGTCCTTGTTGAGAGATTCTAGCAATAAACTCGCCACATGAATTGCATAAAAATATGATTATACGTGATTAAAACGGTTAGTAGAGCAGTTAGTAATATTTTGGGTGGCACGTTTTCAGAATTTGGGTTTAGCACACTCACTCGATTTGTTGAAGCGGAAATTTTATTATTTGCCATTATCTCTGTTGGCTACAATGAATGGGCGGAAGTTTCCTAGCAACAAATTTATCAAATGTAATTATATGGAATTCTGCATAATTATGAAAAGGTTTGAAAACTTTAAGACAATACTTGAAAGCTTTCTACTAAAATTGACTGAAATGACACCATTTTTAAAGTTAAAGAAAATTAAAAATATATTTTTTAAATGTACTATATTTATATACTGAAAATCAAAAAGAGAAAATATATTTAATTTGACAAAAATAATAATAATTATAAGAAAACGTTGGTTACTTTTAAGCGTAGCTATATAATGGTCTTACTCTTGCTTACAATGTAGCTTTAGATATGAAGCTGTTCGAGAAAACTAAAATATGTGACTATTTTCATCCTGTAAGGGATAGACCTTGTTAGGAATGATTATATATGGCTTAAGGATGTATAATAAATAAAAAAACTCATTTAAAATATTTATTTTGTAGATATATTTAATGTAACATTATTCTTCTATCACCCTCTAAAAACCACAAATTAATCAGGTAATTCAAGCTTATTTTACTTAATTACCTAAACTACGATTGTTCTTGCAAATAATTATAAGTTAATGAAATACAAATAATATTGACTTTAGTGCTGTTCAATTATAACTTTGGCGGAGAAACAATTATGAAAAAATGTTAGCCATCAGCAATATTGATAACGATGGAATGAGAAAGTCAATGCTCAGCTAAACAGACATACGCGTACACATGCTGTGAGTAGCAGAGCGTTGAGTTGGCAATCGAACTCTTATTTGTAATGGTCATCGAATATTTGACCTTCATAATTTTCTAACTGTCTGACACTCTACCCTCTTATATCTTCAGACTTAATGTTTATTTTATAGTTATTCTACACATTTGTCATTACTGATGCTGATGAAATATATCCACTCATAGTTACAGATATATTTGTATAACAATTGAACGGCGTAAAATCTAAAGTCTGTAGGCGATATTTTCGACAGCATACTCGTATAGAATTATATACGCGAGAGTTATTAGGTTTATATAATGCCCTCTTCATGTTTATGAAATATTGCAGTCCAAATGATATACAATAAAGGTCTTCATACATATTTATGCACATAAATAATAAAAAATATATACAGAGAATTTATTATTTGCATTGTCATTCCCAAGTGTCATTGGCAAGAAAAGTGATTGCGTTGCATTAATTTCAGTGTTACTGCACAAGCTACTGCCTAACAGTTACAGCATATTATATTGTGTTATGCCAGTCAGTTCCATGCACACCTCCATTATGACATTCGTGAATCCGCACTTCTGCTCCACCGAAAATTTACTTTATTGCGAAAAGGTAATGCAAGCACGGGCTTCACTTGGAGTGCACTCAGCACGCAATATTCCGCTCTTTTGTACCAGTGCATTTAAATATACACTTGTATATATATGTGTGTCTGTATGAGGTCACCTTCGAATACGTGCCGTTTTTCATATGTTTACGCCCTTTGAATTGCAAACGTAAATTCTTTTGCATACAAGTTAACTGTTCTAATAACCGCCAAGCCACGTACGTGCCAACAACAACAACAAGAACATTTGGAAAGATTCTGCACCTACAATTGTTGGCTCGAGTGATAGTATTTTGTTTGAAAAAGTATTTAACCGCATAAAATGATAACAAATTACCAAATAATCATTGCCCAATTGGCTTTGAATGACAGCGGTATCAATAAGAATTGAACCATAAAATCCGATGACATCCATTAAACGATTTACGTGAGGAAGAGAAGAGAAGCTCATATGGTATGAATACCAACTTGTTGTTTTAAGCAAATATTTATTTACAGTAATATATTAAAGGAATTTTAATTAAATTCCTTAAATATTTTTCGTATTTTTTGATTATGAATTGAGTTCATCATGTTTTCCTGTCGAAAGGAACACCTAAGTGCAAATAATTCGAAGAAGCCGAATAGATGAAAGTGGGCTTGAGCCATGGTCAAAATTTCAGCAACACTTTAAATAAAGGCCAGTCATTTTGCTGATACCTATCAGCTGGAATTGAATTTAATGTAAGAAAAAAAATTACCGTTAGTAATCTCTGTTGCTATTTACGTTGTAGTAACAATAAACAAAGTCATAAATTTTATAAGTTATTCACAGCAATATTCCAGATAACAACAACAACAAAAGGTAAAATAAATAAACAGTTGCTGCTAAATGACTCAAGTGGCTTTTGCATTTTAAGAAATTTACTACATTCCACACAATTAACCACATTAGTCAATACTGATTACACTTCTAAATATGTGGATATCTATATATGGGAGAAACATTATCATACATACATACATTCATATATATGCTGGTACACCAAGCAACTAATTTTCCAAGCAGCCACTGTCTTTACATTTGAATTAAATTGCAAGTTCCTGAGCAAGAAAATGAAAAAAAAAACCAATAAAGATTGCAATGTCAGTAAGCCTACTTGTAATAAAGTATAAACTTTCTAAGTCAATGCCGCAAACGCTCGGAAATTGAGAAGTATTCATCAGAAGCATTGAACACCAAAGATACCCATACCAATTATTGCAATATTGTAAGTGAAAAGATGATAAAGCTACTCAACGGTGAAGGACAGTTTGATCGAGTT
The DNA here is from genome assembly GCA_031772095.1 of Zeugodacus tau. Classification (NCBI taxonomy): domain Eukaryota; kingdom Metazoa; phylum Arthropoda; class Insecta; order Diptera; family Tephritidae; genus Zeugodacus; species Zeugodacus tau. The sequence goes on from CM062649.1 coordinate 75,840,654, forward strand.
CTCTCTTCTACTGAGCTGACCAAGTTTAAGCAAATTTGCGAATTAATTATTTTATCTTTAGACACTGAACTTCCTAGAGATATCCAAAGCTAGCATTGGATAATTTCAATTAAGAAATTGCTCTGTTCTCAAGCAAATTGTATCAACTCACAAGGTATTGGTTGGCTAGTTTTCGGTGAGTAACGGATATCAATAAATTAAAGCTAATTAAGAAACAAGAATGTAATATTTCAATTGTTAAATTGAACTTTGTCGAAATTTTTGGATTTCCCTAAGATGCACGTGGAAGGGAGAAATAAACTTTGCTCATTACGAGTTGTAAATTGAATGCACGAGTGGCCACTATGTTATGACAATAGGATTATTTGAATACTTGATCAAGATTGGATGTAACGGAGTTAGTTAGAGTGCGTGTAGAATTGTACTTAGAAACAACAATTCCGAAATTACTTATTCCATTTGAAAGCGATTTTGGGAATAATTATTAGAAAGTGAAATTCAAGTAGAAAATAAATAAAAATTACAACAAAGATTGCTTGACGAATTTTCTGAATGAACAGTTGAGCAAATGACCTTGACTTGTCGATGTTGCAAGTGTGTACTATTCCAATAACGCTTACAGTACCGAACAGAATTTTCTGTAATCGAATACGTGCCTACTGGTTTATAATACATATGTCTCTCAACACAAATACATTGTTATAAGTATTGAGACTCAGTAAAGTGTTGAACAACGTGTTCAATAATGACAATGTACCATTCAATTGTCCATCCACTTCAACTTTATCATAGCTATGAATCTATACATAACCTATGTGTATGAGTATGATACAGAGCCCATGTAACCTTTCTTTCATTTACTACTTTGTATATGTGTACATACATATATTCATAGGACTACAAAAACGAAGCAAAACCGCACACGCAATTGAGGACAGCAATTCCAACCCACGAAAGTGCAAATGATTTACTATTCTTTATATCCTTATTTTCTTTCTGTGTGATTGTCGAAGTACCGCAGTAACGAGTAACGGTATTTCGTTGATATATTGCCATCGAACATAACTTGTTTTGTGCCATAAATCCTGTGAAATCCTATAATCTTCAATGTAATTTAATAATTTCTGGAAGTTGTGTATAACTAGAGTGTCTTGAATTAGTACTCACTTGAAGCGGGAATACACTGAGAATAGTTATCGTGGGTCCTCTATTTGAATTCTCAGTCATGGCTTGTTGAAGCCCTCTGTGTGTCATTTGCGATTTCCAAATAAGCCATCATAAGCGCAGTTTACCCATTTGCAAGTCATTGCTTGTGGCCATAATTTCAGATTTCATTGCAATCCTGGTTAATCACAATTTTGAAATACATGCGACTTGAAAAGAAATCTTTACTAAAGGTATATAGGCTCCATCCAGAATTGAGTTTAATTGTTCGGTATCTTTAATTTCCATTTAAAAATTAGTTTGCTTAATTCCACTTCCACTCACCCACTAACTCCCCCATGGGCTAATTAAGCACACATATAAATATTGCTTTTGGTAAATACTGGATATCAATACACGACAATGAAGCTCAGCGTAAAAGGAATAAAAAAGGAAGAAAAACTAAATGAACGCTGAAGTAATCAAATTACAAGCGCTACCTTTAACAAGTATTCAATAGAATGGCCGGAAGTGTCTTTTGCTTTTTCCTACAATTTTCCATTTATCGCTTCTCACATACAAACCGGCCAGCAACAGCAGAAGTTAGAGTAAGTCACTTAAGCTTTTGGTCATTTTGGTAAATGGCATGCGAAGCAGACAAAAATACGGCAACAAAAACCACAACAACCCACCACAATTACAGCAACATCAGGAATAACTACGAAACGCGAAAATTGTTATTTATGGACCGACGCGACACTTGTTAGTGTGTTTGTGATTTCCTGAAAATATAAGTAGCCACCGTCTGCGCATAACTTATGTCAAGTGGGCGTGCCTTGACTTTGCCAAAAGGCAGCAAATGTTTGGAATTAATTAGATTTTGCGACACTGTCGTTCGGTGTGCTCATTCAACTGGAATTCGAAATCATTTTGTATATCTATGTACATACACGGTTACACAATTACTCATACATACGTAATGCTGCTGACTACTCTGCGGACGCCTTTACTTCTATGACCAAATTCAACTGAGAATCAAATACCGGTGGCACGCTGGAAGATATTAATTTATGCCAGACACCATATGCCAGCGGTACAAGCATTTTACATCCTCCGATTGTCTGCTGGAAAAACGTTACTTCAGCATATTTATGTTTTAGATACTGTCGCTTCTTTAACTTTCGGTGAATTCAAGTGAAATAATGTACTCGTGCAATTGAGATTTGGACCGAAGGCGGCCAGACGTACAACTGGCAATTAATTGGCATTCGTACGGTTGAATAGCCTTTAAAGAATTATTAAAAATTAAATCATAGCGGATTGCAAAATTGCTTGTCAAAATGTAGAAGAAAGAGTTTAAAAAGTCAGAGTGCAATAAAGTACTAGCTGCTATTGCTTTTTAATTTTCCAAACTCAGGATTTGTAAGTTCTGGGTTCGTTTGATCTTTTTTGCACTAGAGTGTGAGTATCACTAATGTACAAAAAGAAAATTAACCAATAAGAAAGCAAATTTACGTACCGTTTGAAGCTTTTCGCCACTTAAAATTCTACTTGCCGCACTCAATATTTGGTGATTTGGTGAGATGTTGAACATCTAAAAACTGAATGCCGCAAAGAAAATGTCTGACCGCATTGTTTGGATATTTTGTGAGTTTTGGGAAAAGAGCAAAAGTCAAGTTGAACATAATTGGACTAAAGTCAAATAACTGTTTTATGTGTAACAATTTTGCTAAAATCGTAATAATGCATTTAAACCATAAAAAACAAGTGAACGCCTGCGACTGGCCTGACTTAGCTTGTGCAAACTTTCACATTATTAAGTATACGCCCTGTCATGGGAAATCCTAAATAAATAGTCGAATTGAAAGTAAACTAAGCCGAAGAGAGAGAAAGTAAGCTATCGCCATTGCACGAGGGAATGTTATACGTCCAACAAATTTCCTTGAAAAATAGATACAGATTTGAAGAAAATGACAAAAGAAAGACAAACTCAATTTTATTTTTAGACGAAGTAAGTTTGTTTGCTCTTGGTGCTACAAGGATTGCGATGGTCATTTCACCGTTCTTTCGCCCACTTGAAAGAAGCACCGAAATGTGGGAATATTTGCAAAAGGAAACCTTTTTTTGGGTATAAGATCTAAAAATAATTTTATCTTTGATACTGATGCCGTTAAAGTTCCACGGTTTCGTAAATAGTTTGCTGTTAACAGTCCAAGATATTGCAGGGGCTTCTTATACTTAAAGTGCAATTATTTATGTATGAGATCGAAAGAACACACTACTTATATCAACACTAACACTATTCATTCTCGCAAGTATTTCTACCTTTAGTCATTTATCTTCCTTTCTTCTAACACTTCCACAACCAGGATCACGATTTCACTTATACTTTCGTCATTCATTCAACATATATTCACTTCTCTTCTTCCGCTCTTTATTAACTTCGCTCCCTTTCAGTGTTCGTTCTTATTGTTGTGGTGATTATTTGGAACATTCTCAACTTAAGTGAGTGGTTAAGAATGCAAATTATTGCTTTATTAAAATTAAAGTCAGCTAACCGTACTTCATTAACAACAAGTTACGACCACGCTATCTGATATTTAGGTTTCTTTTTGTTGTTTTTGTATATATTACTTAATTCATGTCACAATTTGTTAAAATGTTTTCTTCCATATTCATTATCTTTTACTTCTTTTCGAAAATTTCTTCAAAGTCTTGCTTTGGGTAGGCAGCGCATCGCATTAAAAGGTACTTCACATTTTAATGTCCAAACATTTTAATGAAATTTCCTTAGTGGCATGCTAACTTGACAAATTTACGCTCATCTCAATTTATGAAAAACTCTCTCAGGTGCATTAGCCAAAAGGAAAGAAGACGGAATATTGCAAACTAAAAATTCTTGAAATTTAAAGAAAACAAAATGTCTTTGTGAGTTGGCTTTGTAAATTAAGTCAATTAATCAAATAAAAAACATTCTTCAATTTGAAATTTGTGTTATTTGTTCCGAGAAATTCATTCCTGATAAAATTTAAAGTCGTTTGGGTTCTGAATTGAAATACAGACTGAGAACAAAATCGGAGCAATTTCCAGAGGCATAAAATATCGATTTAATATTGGTTTTGTTCCAGAAAAACATTTACATGATCAGTCAGTGCGATATTTTATTGGGGAAAATGGAAGCACAGCTAAGCTCCAAGCAATTGTGCATTTGTACATTTTCCAAAAAAACGCTCGCTTATCAAGATTTTCATAGCCTATTTGAAAATCATAAAATTAATAGTTCCTCTATTCACTTCTCACTCGTCACAAGAGATTTTTCACTCGCAATTTATTTTGTTTTATTTCGCATTTTGGTTGGTGCAAGTGCTTTAACCTAAATTTGTATCGTACAATCTTTCTATGTGTTTATTTGTTGCATTTTATGGTGAGAAGTTTCGCAAACTTTGTCAATAATCCATTGGGTGCTATCTGCACAAATGCGCAAAGTTTTAACTGTTAAATTTGAGAGCAACACAACAATAAAATTACATGAAGGAGCACTGGATGTCGCCATATTTTGTGGTAATAAATTGTTGGGATAAAGGTTAAGTGTATGTGCGTTGGCGATTAATTTACAAATATCTCTAAGCATTTGTGGTTTAGATAATGTCTGGGATATGTTTCACTTTAATCATATTTAAATGTGTGTCATTTATCATTTGAGAGGCAAAAATTTAATACTCATTGAATAATTGATTAGCAAACTTTATTATGCCCGTTTAATATTTTTTTGTGGAGAATAATGCTAGACTAAATATTTTTGGTTAGCAATGAGAATATACTAGGAGTAAAACGTCTTTACACTCTTTGCACCATTAATGGAAATATTTTACCCTTTCATGATGGCCAGTATAAATGTTTTTATTTAAATATGGACATAAATATTCGTGGGACTTGATAAATAACCAAATTGCCAAGTGGAAAAATAAAAAGGTTTGGAATGATAAAAAAGGTACCCTCAATCTGAATGTATGCGTGTGAGCGTTTCACAGCGAAGGAGCATTAAACGTTGCTCTGCCTAATTTACATAATTGCGTTAAAGTAGTGGAAAGAAAACTTCGAGTAATGCAAGTTATTTGAAAATAAAAAGATATAGTAACGGTAAACTTCTTCCTTCTACAGATCGCCAAACGTAAATTATTGTTCGGCATAAAGCGTGATCTTGCGGTAAATTAGCATTAAATTAATATTATTCATGCGATGGGAAGAAAATAATAAGTAAAGCAAATTCTCACTCAGAGCAAGTGTTATGTAAATTTTATGTAAATCTGAAAAGTTTCATATAAAGTCAACATAGCTAACAGGTGCTTGAATGAATATTAATAATATTGTTGGGGAAAATATGTGCCGATATCACTTATTGATGACTCGGTGCTTATTAAATATAGCAACAGATACTTTTAAGGCTCACTGTGGGCAATTCATATGCACTAATAACGAAACAATAGAGAAAGATAAAGGAATGAAAATCTTGTAACAATAAAGTTAATATTAATGCTAATGAGACATATTCTATTCTTAAATCGACAAAATTTATAAAGAAAGATTTTTTATTTGGTATGCTGCTGGTTTTCTATTGTACACTATATACACATATTTTGTATTGTCTGCAATAAATATGTAAATATTCCAATATTCGTTTTCGGTACAGGAATGCAGCAGTATCGGCATGGATGACATTTAGATATATACAGAGAAAAACACACACTTACGAGACCGTCGCATGTGTGTGCATATAAAGCACTATAACACCATTGTGTTCATTAAATTCTGAGCCTGCCACCGCTGGTTCTGTTTCTGATTCTGTTGCTGTTGAGTGTTTTTAATTCTGTCGGTTACACGGTCATGCGGTTGAATACTAATGCAGTTGCGTGTTAGCTGGTTGCGATTTGGCGAATTTAAATTCCATTGAATAATATATACATATTTACATACTTGTTACAGGCAGAGAAATCTAAATGTGTTGGCTGGATATGCGTGAAATGTGGCTGTGAGCACGTGAATACAGAGTTGTGCGTGGTCACAATTGGTTACCAATTTAAATGTAATTTTACTCCGCAAAATTTATTATAACAGCACGGATTTCACGGCTTTTGTAAATGGCCAGAGTAGAGAGAAGAGAGCAAATTGGTTTTGGATATCAAAATTTAGCAAAGGGTGTTTCTGAATTAATGTTCGATGCTGTAATATTATATAAAATAAATTAATTGGAATTAAATTTTAAATAAAACAAAATACTATATAAAGTCAAAAAATGTTTAAATTACAAGTTTCAATCAACTGGTTTATAAGAATTTTTGATATTTTAGCATCAACATCGACTTAATTAACATCTTGTATTTATGGATGAAGCAAGTGTCATAACAATTGCCGATTACTAACCGCTATTCTATTTACAACCCCTCCCTATAGCGCTAAATTGCATTTGCATATTTTATTTACACGTGTGAGCATCGGAGCGCATACCCACATACCCGCACGCTGACATGTAATGTTTATGAATGGATATGTGTGAGGCATCGGTTAAATTTGTTTGCATGCTTCATTTAATTTCATTATTGTCTAAAATTCTCTAATTATAGTCCTGGAAATATTAAATGTAGAGACAGACACATATTAATGTGGATGGAAGTGGCGTGATCCAGGGCGTATACGTAACCAACGCTATGAGTTTGATGTGTTTATAAATTAATTCAGTGGAAAAGGATAATAAATTATAGAAGCAGAAAATTTTAAATAAATAAGTATTTAGTTATCATATCATATAACAGTGAAAATAATAATATTCCTTTTGAAATTATTAATATATGTATTTATTTCACAAATCTAATACTTGTAAAGGGAAATCAGGTTTCTTTTTGTTTCCGAAAATATCTCTTTTTTATATTAAATTATTGTAAGTAACTTTCTCTCTCAAAGAATCATCGTAACCGACTTATTTGTATTTCATACTAATATTCAATGTATTTAATTTCCACTCAATTACTAACGCTTAAGAGTATTAATTGCTACACATGTTTATATTATTTTTATTTCATGATTTGTCTTATCACATCTTTATTATCTAAAATTGTGTATGGAATATAGCGTAACATTCATAAGCTTCCTTATATCTTATGTGTGTTTATATTTAATAAAGCGTATTTAGCTGTCATCAAAGTTGTCAAAAAGCAAATAATAGTGGTTACCAGTTAATCATCTACTCATATTCCAACAAAGCCGCAGATATTTTCTTCTTGATTTATAGCTTCGAAGAGAGCAGTTATTGTAGTTGTTGTATTCTTTTATTTCTGATATTTTGTTTTTGCTCGTACATGCGATCAATAATTATAATAAATCGATAGATTTGATAGCATTCAACCTGATGTCACGAGCGACATATATTATCACAGAAGCACTAGCAATGAGCATAGATGGAGTATGTAAAATGGCTCATATGTTGTATCTTAAAACCAATAAACTAATTTGTTATACAAGTATGCGGATCTATCGGTTTCTCACCAATCACTATTAGAATTTAATTGCGCTATTTTCACGAAGCGCATAAACACTGTTTGTTATATACAAATGCGTTACATATCTAAATTATATACTTTATTAGCATTTTTCTCTTCGTTCATTGCAGTCTAAGCACTGTGTTAATGTTGTTGCTATACATAAATGTACTGTTGTTGTTGTTGTTCACTGCTGCGAATATGTGCTTACATCCGTTAACTTTTTCCGATTAAAGCCATAAATTAGCAAAGTTGGTGAGCGATAAGTCGATGAGCACGAACACCTGCTAATGATTTGTAGTTAACAAAGTTCTCGCCATGATCATGTGTGGAGATGTGTGTGTTTCAGCTTTTGCGGAAGTTATATCTTTTTCTAAACATATGCAACCATTTTCAACCGTACTTTAATGCAAAAGCAATTGAAAAAGTGATGCAAATAAAAGTGTGCGGAATCATTTGAAAAGCAAGTTTTGCCTTCAGAAAACCGCTTTGAAGCACAAAGAGCAGAAATGGAAAAGGCCAAAAAAGGTTTGATTTTGTTAATACAAATAATCAAGCAAATGATCTTAAGAGTCAACCAGAGTTCATGTATTTCTTACATTCGACTCATAAACTCCAAACTATTTCGTTTTCCGCTGAGAACACTTTAAAATTGAGTCTTTAGAGTTAATGAAATATGAGTTTTACAGAGACTCCGGGTTACTTACACCACAAATTGAAAATTGTACATATTTGGATCTCCAATTAATTTTGATGTTTCTATCATATGTTACGTGTGGCTGTAATTAATTGTGTTATTGTTGTTTGTTGTAGCATGCCGAGGCAAACAAGAGCAAGTGAGCTCAACCCGTTTTATTTAACAATCGACCATCCTACAAGAAATTTTACTCGGCTTTTCATGTAACATTAAAGCTTAAATACTTAAGCTCAGAAAAGCCAGGATAACAAAGAAGGTTTATTGAGTATGCAGAAACACACTTTGGAGGTACTAATACCATCTTATATATACTTACAATATATACTGTTTGCATTACAACACTACATAGGTAGATAAGTAAAGTTAACAGTGTGTGTACAGTGTGGGTCTGTTTATGGTGTACTCGTGTCTATAATCAAAACGTTAGAGGTTGTTCACCGTGTTTGATAAATAAGATGTAAATGACATGCATTGATATTGTTGTTATTGTGTGACTTAAAACAAACTGTTTAGAAATTACTGAAGAACACGACATGAACTCAAAGAAATAAATACGCATACATTTTAAAGCTACCATGGTGGTGAATGTATGTATGTACATTCCTTCTTAGGACATACAAGTTTGCCAGTACGTGAAATACCAACGCTTGGAATACTAGGGAAGCCTTGTGTGAGTCAGACAATCGAAAAGTTTTGAAACCGTTTCTAAACAAATATTAAATTGAAGACGGTATTTACATATTCAATTGTTAACTTTATATTCACTACTTTATACTCTACAACAAAGAATATATTACTTTATGCTCACTGGGTTTTCTCGCGCACATATTATTTTATTTCATATTATTTTCCCTTTGTTTGCACAAGCATGTACATATGTAAATCAGAGATATTAACGATAAGCCATTGGCTCAGATTTTCACAACTGCAGCCGGATCAACGCGATATTGCTATATGTATAGGTGCATATATAAACATCATGAATGTATATAAATTAATCGGGAATATTTACTTTACCACTGCTTTTAACCTTAGTATGTTTATATTCCTTCTTTCATAATCAAAATCTTAATTTTTATGATTGTATGCCAATAGAAGTTTATTACGCCAATTGAAATCAATTTTGACATTATTACACCAATATACTGAAAGTACGTCATCTTTATGGCATGTTAATGATATTATTCTCACTTATGACTCGATTATGAAATTTATGGCAGGTAAGTAAATAAGCGACAGTGTCAATAAGAAACCTGATATTGCAAAAATACTTGCATTTTGACGACCTGCATCTTGTAAGATAAGAGACTCAATATACTAGAGCTTGTGCTTCTGAAGCAACAAGCTGCTATTTTTCGTGTTAATTTGATTCATCTTTGATAAATAGTCCTACATTTATAATGTTATATTTGATTTCCTATTGGGTATGATTAAAAGCACAAAATTTGAGATTTGTACATGGTATATGTCTAAATGCTATATCACGCCTAAATATAGGCTAATAAATTTTAATTGTCACACATTGAGCTTTTTTTATTTGCAGAAAATTCATTTATTACCGTGAGTCCTGCAACTGTTATGGCATTTCCTTTATGACACTTTTATGATTCCACACATTTCTAAATACAGTTAGGATTTATACTCATGCGCATGCCAAAGGTCAAATCAAATTTTGTGTTTGGATAGCCCTAATATTGGTTACTGATTCGCCAACATTCACATGTAATTGGTGTAATTCTCCCCCTTTATGTTGGCAATTTATACTTTATTTGCCGTTTTGGTTATTTCGATTTTGACTCGGCAGACAAAATTTTCACCAAAGCATGATATATATTTATTCAATAACAGTAAATTGGTTTATAGAAAAAGCGGAGCAAGGAATAATAATGAAAAAAAGAGATATTTTGATTCAAATATTTAACATTTCTTTCACAAAGTTATCAACTTCAAGCGAGATTCATATGTACGAGTATTTAAGTCTATAACATAAAATATGTATATCTCCACTTCCGAGTCACTTCTGCAACGCTGCTGAAATGTTGACATTTTCTGTTGCGTGTGGCATTGGCAATGACTTGTTGCATTTAATAATAGAAATATATTTACATTTATATGAATCGAACATATTGGCTGCGTCGCTTGATTCAAAGGAGCCAAGTGTAAAATATTTGTTTGTGTGTTGATTTATTTAGTCGTCTGCTGCGTGCCAAGAATTCATAGTAAAGGAAAATAGAAAATCTTTCTCATAATGATAGGCAATGATATTGCATTGACCACAAACCGCGTCTTCTAGCTCTGATTGTCATTTATGTCAATTTAGTATTCTCGGAAATGACTTTCCGCACAGACACGAGGTAATAAATATTGTTAAATGTACATATATGTAATCAGTCTACTTAATTTGATTGATTGAAATCGGAATTTAGTTATATATATAGCACCTAGCTCTAGATTTTTGTATTATAGAACTGATGTGTTTTTTTATGAATGAAACTGTGCTCAAATGACCGTTAAGTGATTTATGCTTCCATGATGAGCTGCTGTCCTTAGTTTATTGCCTTCGATTTTTATTCTAGGATGAAAATTTCCATAGTTATAAAATTGCTGACCGAATAAATAATGAAACTTTGTGTTTCAGTTGCCTCCGGTATATGAAAATCAGCTCCAGCAGTTTAAATAAATAAATACAAATGTGTGTAAAATTCAATAACTAGTGATAATAATTGAATTAAATACGCATAAATAAGTGTAATTGAATATAATTGTGAATATGAGCGCACATAGCAAAAAAGGAGAGAAGACAATGAAAAATTAAACACATCAAATATTTCCATAATTTCTATATGAATAATAAAAACACAAAACCGCCCACATAATTAAAAACAAGTGACAAATACACATATAATACTCCTATATGCACGCCAACACAACTCCATGAAACATCCTCTTACAAAGTACTTTATTTATTTACATTCCCCATAGAACACTTTAAGATTAGAGCTTTTCAAAGAATTCACAAATTTACTCGCTAATCTTTCACCTTGACAGTTAGGCGTGAAATGCTCCGTTAAGTGCTAAACTTTTGTTTATGCAAAGTGGTTTATGAATTGTTATCTTTTATCTTTAATGGTTGCTTGAGAAGTTTTTGGAACTTAAATTTGTCAAGGAGAGGAGAAAACTGAAATTATAAATCTGCCTTGTCATGCTATGCAATAAAATTAAGATTGTGAGTTCAACGGCGGCGTAGAAAGCTATACCGCAAATTATTTTTACCTAAAACGCCATGAAATCAGGGCTGATTTTATTCAACATAAAAACAAAATAAGTCCCATCGTAGAGCAGCGTTCTGTGGCAAAACTTCGCACATAGACTAGAGAAGTGTTGGGACTTGAAATGTCAATGAACAAAATGTGCCCAGCTAGGAGCTTAGGCGAACAGGTGGTAAATGGCATCCGTCCATCGCTTGCAAATTCGTAAGATACCATAAACACCAGAGCACACACACACAGCCATTATTAGAGAACTAATTACAATGAAAAAAAAATTAAACTTTTGTCATTTAGCTGACAACGAAAATCATGCTCCTACGCTTTAAATTAAACTCACAATCCATTAGAGAGAAAGAGACAGGAAAAGTAATTAATTGTAAGTGAAGACGAAAAAATTTAGTTGGAGGGTTTTAAACTGAAATGTGAGTGAATATGCGCAAAGCAGCCAGCAAAGTGTGTTAATTTCGTATGTTGAGGAATTCAATTAATTTCTTCGTTGGTAAATGTGCATGTGTATTCAGAAACCCGGCCTCCATTTTGCCAACAGACCTCCAACTTTTTCCAAGCCACCAATAAGCTCTATGCGTTCTGTAGCACATTTCCTCGAATAAACTTGAAAGTAGAAAAAAACCTTCGAAACATACCTTTCAAACTCTTCTCATTTCAATAAAATATAAAATGTCATGCGATATTTTTCTAGTATAAAAATAGCATGAGATAAATTAAACACGTGAGACTGAATAGAGTTTGTTGATTATGATAGGAATATCTGTAGGTTTTTGAAAAAATATCATACATACAAAACAGTTTGGTGAGTATGTGCATGTCGTATGAGTAATTTACATGATTTCATTGACAATATGAAATTAATTGGTGGTAAGTTCAATATAGATGCGTGGCGCGCTGTTTTGGACTCGGCTATAACCGCGTAAGCGGTGTCTACGCCAGTCAAGAAGAAGAAGAAGAAGTTCAATTATAAACTCTAATTAAATGCATTCCTTGCTTTCTTTTTTCTTCTTCATATGTATATGTTTATAAATACTTTTTTATTATTTTTAAAGTGCAAAGTTTCCAAATTTAATACCATACATATTCATACAGCCATTTCAACTGTTGGAGTTTTCGTTTCACTCCATTGTTGAAGTGTACATACATATATGTAAGTGAGTTTCCGTTCATACAATGTGTAGAGTTTTTGTGAACTTTCAGCTTTAGCTTTTGCTGTCTTTCTGCTAAATTTACGACTTACACGAGTTCGGTATGCCGGAAAATTGGATGTAAAAAGAAACGAACGAGGTGAAAAGAAACACATGTGTTTAGTTCCAGCTCACTGCTTGTCGCAGTTTATAAACCGCAAAAAGGCAGGAGCATTAAATTTCAGTAAAAGCGAAAATGTTTTTGTACTTTTCATATTTGTACGACGGAAAATACATCTTTTCGATATAAACACATACATTATTTGAATATAAAAATGTTTAAGGAATTCGGAATACACACCACATATACCAGCAAGGGTTGCTATTGCCGCGGGCACTTGAGCCACCGCCTTAACATCCAATTAAATATTGGTGCTCAATTAATCGGTTTGTGCATGTCGATTGATAATCCCTGAAAGAGGATTTATCAACCTATCTCTATGCATTCAATCAAATCAAAGCATTTTGCTTCGTAATAAAATAACTATGCAGGGAAGATTCTTGCAGGATTTGCATAAGTAAGAATGTGTTTTCATATTTGCCATGATTGATATGCTTACATATCCTTGAATATGCGTGAGCATAATAAAAACATAGTCCGAGCTTTGCAGAAACTATAAAAATATTTGCAAATAATATTAAAAGAACTTAAGTTTAAGTAAAGTGTACTCAACTTAGCTGTAAATAAACAACATTTAAGTAAATTGTCACGAGTCCTTGAAAATGTGCAAGCATCATCAATTTTTTAAACACAGACACACACATACCCATTTACATCATAAAGTACTTATGCAGAATAAAACAAGGTCACTGCTGTTTATGACTCTGCATAAATTTGAGTTACTTTACTTGCGTATACAACATACAACATAAAAAATATTTAACAAATATGTGCTGATATGATGAATTTATGCAGGTCCTAACAAATACCCTCAACTCTTGTTTTATAGTGATGGTCTGCGGTATATGAGTATACTTCAACCATGGATTAAATATGCGTATGTAATTTTGTGTTGACGGCGAAAACAACACGCCTGCTCAAGTCAATGAATGTCATATTGAACATCGAGTGTTCGCCGCCGCAACCGTCTCAAAGGTGTGTTATCGCAGCTTTCACTTCCCTTTGTACGAGAAAGGTGGTCATATCGGCAGTTTTCAACAAACTGGCGCGTAACCTACTTAAAAAGACGAAAAGCAAATGTATGTGCGTTAAAAAGTTCTTCCTTCGAGACACCTGTGGCAGCGAAAAAATAAAATTCTGTATTAAAAGACAGACAGCTTAGTAGGGGGAAGGAAGTGATGATGGAAGTGAACATGCATTCACATACAGCTGATAATAAAAATTACTTTCTATGAATTGATTTCGGCGCCAATCGTAAATATTTGAAAAAAAAGGAAACGGTGTTGCCATTAAGATCGCCTATGTAGGGTTTAATCCCAGCATAACATTCTGTCGCTCTCTTCCTTCAGCTGTGTAACCGTATACTATGGATGTACTTGTATATGTAGTTCGCTTGCCGCCATTGCTTTCGTCCGAAAGCAGCAAGTGGGTTACATCTCGTCACGGCAAATTTAAAAGCTTTATTTTTTAATTGCACTGACATTAGAGATTAGATTAGTACATATAGATATATGTATATGTGCTAACATACTTGAAAATAAAATCTTTGTATAGTATTTTAGTCGTTCAGTTGTTCATAGCTAATTCATGTTGCATTTTTGCATAAATAATAAAATATGTAGAGAATAAATATAAATAAAAATAATAGTGATAAAAGTAAAATATTCATTGACCATTTCAAATAAAAGTTCGATTGCCCCGTGCATATACGTGCATGCACATTATCATCTCCATTGCTGAAGGCTAAACATTTTCCATGATTTTCTCTCCATGAAAGATACAACTGAACAACACTAAAATCAATTGTTGGTATTTGTCTTTCATTAAATTGTATTTACTTTCAAGAATGAGCATTGTGGAGGTCATACGAGTCCAATGAGGTTGAATTACTCGTTAAATTTGTGTGGAATATGACAACGTGCATATATGTATACAGGTCTATATGTACCAGTATACTTGTTTCCCAAAATACTAACAACTGCTCTACTAACTGTTTTAATCACTTATAATCAAATTTTTAAGTAATTCGTGTGGTGTTGACATAATTCTATGAACTATGCGGCTAATTGCCGCACTTATTAGCAAAAAGATTTAACAGGCGGAGCATTTTTGTTAAAAATATCGCTTGCGATAAATATTTTGTAGCATGATATAATGGTCGGTAATTTGGCCTTGAGCGTCTTATTGTATAGAATAAACTCAAAACTTTGAAACTAAAAGTGTCATTGCAGCAAATGAGTTTTCTAATTAATGTCAACTCTCTGGAAGCCGAAGGCAGCAATGTGCAGTGACTAAAGTAATACTTGAAACCTCTCTGCAAATGCTTTGGAACGTGAAATTCTTCGGAAACACAACTGTGTAGAATAGAGCCACCGACTGAAATTGGTTCCTTCAAATGAAAATGAACATAACTTGATACAAAATAATCCGATGCGACATGTGGTAATGAAAGAACGCTGGCGTCATTGCCATTAACACTAAAGAAGTGCTCATAAACACGAGCACTACAAAAGCTCAGCGGGTAAATCGTGGAACACATTTAATGGTGAGAAGAAATTACGAAAGCGGCAATTTGAAATAATTGAAAATTGCCTTATTCAACACAAAACAAGTAAACAATAATAATTGAAACTCTTAGGGAGTGACTCATATTTATATTTGTGGAAATAGTTTGTCTGGGAGTATGAGTAACTGTTTGAATATAGTGAATTTTATGCATTTGTGCTCGTGCATTTTGTTTCATATTTCAGAGTGAAATTACCAAGTATTATTTTAGACATTTACCCCAGGGATGAATATTGCTTCAACAATATTTTTTCGTACTCTGTCCGATTTTCCTTTCCAAGAGTCAACGTGAAAGTAAATATTTATTTGTGGAGTTTTATTAATTAAGATCAACATCTCTGTCGTAAAATTGTGCTTTTGTCTAGACTGATGGCGAAATTATCAGCTTAAGAGTATTTCAAGTTAATCACAATCTGTCAATAAATATCAAAGTGCCACAGAATTTAACGCTGTAACTACACTTCGTATACATAAACAACAAAAACTAAACTTTAATGAAGAAACAAATTAAGTGAAACTGACTTGTATGCAGGCTCAAGAGTTTTCACTTAAATTAGCTTGTGTCTTCAGCACGTGTGGGAGCTTAGTTTGACTAATCACATGTGTATAAGTAACTGTAATTGTGTTAAAAGTAAGCCAATACTGGCAGCTGCTGCTAACATGACCACTACTGACACATCATTTGTGCCTGTGAGTGATGTTTGCCCTTGTGAAATATTTATTTACATATGTATAAGAACCCTGCCAGCCAGGCCTAACCACTTTCCCCTCATGTTTCTTCAATTACTAACACCAACGCACACAACCCAAACGTTTTGTTTTTGTATTCGTACGTGTGAGGGGAATAGTGGTTAAAAAACTCACAAGCAGCTACGCTGGCCTATGGCAAACTCGCCACTTTTTTTACCACTTTTGTGGGTTTAAAAAACTTCGGTTTAACCAGCTTTTTCACCACCTTTGGCTGGCAGGGAATATGTAGAAGTGTGTATATTACTACAAATGCACTATTGCGTTTAGTTTTGAACACCACCCTATATAAAGCATACCTATAAATGGTTACAATAATGGTAAAACAGAAACATTTTCTTGAATGAGGAGCCTTTTTTAGTTTTTTTAGAAGGATGTTGAGTGTGAGGTTGTGTGCGTTTATTTTCTGTTTATTATATGACGGTTTTTGGTTTTTGAGGCTTGCTTAATAGATTTAGCCTACGCTTAAGGTTCTCCTCTCTTAAACGTATTTTATTAATATTAGTTGCCACCGTCAATAACACAAGGTTTTGTTGAGCTTCTGATTCTGACGTGCCTGTAAAATGAGTGCATTGATGCACTCTTTACACTGGGATGTAATGTATAAGAGGGCCTCACATTTGCTAAACTTTCGAACAGTGCACGTTTTTGGTTTGAAATTTTTTAATTAAAGTTAGCAACATTGTACAAGAAAGTTATAATAATTGCATATACTGAAATATGAATAAAAGTTTTAGATTCATACACACAAAGGAATATACCCTTTAATTTGAAAATAGTTATATACTACTTGTGTTTTTAATTACTAATTAAAATTAAATAATTTTAGTTGAGTACTTAAATAAATCTTTATTTAATTCTATGCACATTAGTCATATATTATAATAGTTAAAACATATTCTCTTTTAATAACGGGTGATTTTTTTGAGGTTAGGATTTTCATGCATTAGTATTTGACAGATCACGTGGGATTTCAGACATGGTGTCAAAGAGAAAGATGCTCAGTATGCTTTGACATTTCATCATGAATAGACTTACTAACGAGCAACGCTTGCAAATCATTGAAATCATGGCCCTAGAAAAGTTGGCAGAAAATCCGCTTTTTTATCGACAAATTTTGTTCAGCGATGAGGCTCATTTCTGGTTGAATGGCTACGTAAATAAGCAATATTGCCGCATTTGGGGTGAAGAGCAACCAGAAGCCGTTCAAGAACTGCCCATGTATCCCGAAAAATGCACTGTTTGGTGTGGTTTGTACGCTGGTGGAATCATTGGACCGTATTTTTTCAAAGATGCTGTTGGACGCAACGTTACGGTGAATGGCGATCGCTATCGTTCGATGCTAACAAACTTTTTGTTGCCAAAAATGGAAGAACTGAACTTGGTTGACATGTGGTTTCAACAAGATGGCGCTACATGCCACACAGCTCGCGATTCTATGGCCATTTTGAGGGAAAACTTCGGAGAACAATTCATCTCAAGAAATGGACCCGTAAGTTGGCCACCAAGATCATGCGATTTAACGCCTTTAGACTATTTTTTGTGGGGCTACGTCAAGTCTAAAGTCTACAGAAATAAGCCAGCAACTATTCCAGCTTTGGAAGACAACATTTCCGAAGAAATTCGGGCTATTCCGGCCGAAATGCTCGAAAAAGTTGCCCAAAATTGGACTTTCCGAATGGACCACCTAAGACGCAGCCGCGGTCAACATTTAAATGAAATTATCTTCAAAAAGTAAATGTCATGAACCAATCTAACGTTTCAAATAAAGAACCGATGAGATTTTGCAAATTTTATGCGTTTTTTTTTTAAAAAGTTATCAAGCTCTTAAAAAATCACCCTTTATTTCATATAAAAAGGTTACTCATACGTGCCACCTAATTTCGGTAGTATAGAGAATGTAATGTTTTAACTGAACTTAATGGTTGCTGAAACAAATTCAATAAATGCGCTCGACCAGCGCTCGACCAGCAAAATAACGATTAGCCAACTTAGTTTTGTAAGGCTCATAAATTACCTTTAAAATTATCGTTAAGAACATTACCCAATAATCCCCAACATTTGCATATTTTCACTTCATGGCATTTGAACACTCTGCACTGATTTAATTTACAGCCAGAAGCATCAATTTTGCCATCATGAAACTGAGTATTACCGACTAGTTGGGTGCGAGTGTACAGGAATATGATGAAACGCGGCATCAGCCTGAGCAACGAGCGCTGAAATCAAGCGCCAGGCAACAATTAAAGTCAAAAGCTGCAGTCTGTCAGCGATTCTGTATGATAAATGATGTCGTTCCGCATTCGCCAAAGAATCTGTTCTCGACGATGACAGCGCCCACAGAAAGGATTTTTAACGATTTAACGGGGCATTATGCATATCATAAGTCCAGCTAAACTGGCAAATATAGCTAAAATAGCAACAACAACAAGAGCAATAAACGCTAACCGTTCCAGCCTATGGCCAACTTGCCATGGCGATGACATGTTGCACGGTTCTTCAGTTATGTCGGCAACAAACTCTTTCGATTAACTCCATAATTTATGAACGCGTTTATTGCACTTTATGGCGTTCGCTAAAGCTAAAGCGGGAGGAAGCGTTATTGTGTTTGCCGCCTTGTCTATTTGAACATTTTTGGTAAGCCCTCATAGGTCAGTGTGTAGTACTTTTATATTTGACTTTTTGTTGTTGTTTATAATTTTCGCGAAATTTACGTTTAAATTCATCGATGCGTTATTGAGATTAAGACGCCTCTCCCATTGAATTACATTCTATGGTAAAAGTGAATGGTAAGAAAATGGGTCGGAACTGAGCGGAAAGGTTTTGAAGAGAAAGGCGTTAGTATATTTACCCTTATGAAATTAGGCTTTCAACTCGAACCTCAGTTG
This sequence comes from Zeugodacus tau, assembly GCA_031772095.1. Lineage (NCBI taxonomy): Eukaryota > Metazoa > Arthropoda > Insecta > Diptera > Tephritidae > Zeugodacus > Zeugodacus tau. The sequence continues at coordinate 75,859,813 of CM062649.1, forward strand.
GATTTCCTTTGCATAAATAAAATACTCATGAGTTGATTTTTTGTGTCACCAGAAGAATGTAGCTAGAATTTATCTGAATTAGGAACGTGTGTTAACTGTAAGCACTTGTTGTTGTGCTGACATTATATGACACAAAAGAGAGGGTATTTCTGTGGTTAATGTGTGACAGATTTGTTAAATAAACAGCAATTCTTTAGCACCGCATGACGCTATGGGGCAGAACCAAATGATGAAGATGAATTTGTGCAAAATTCAATAAACTTTCAAACCGGTTGGTACAATATGTATACAGACATACAGTCATACATAGTAAAATATATAATATTATTCAGCGCTGTAAAGCATGGCATAAACGTGTTGGCTTTTTCGGTCATTGTAATGGAAAGCGTGATGCTCTTTGACTTGATTAATTATTGAAGTACTTGTTGTTCATTTATCCACACTGATTTGACATGCATAGGTGGCATTTCCTCTCTCTATCATTTTCGCACTTTGCTGCAGATTTGCTAAGCTAAGCTCAGGCGTTTTTTACCCTGTTGTTGTGTTTATGGCGTGGAATTAGGAAGTTCCACAATTCTTTTACTTGACAACAAGCAGGAGCTCATGCTATGTAATTTAAAGAATTTCACCCAAAACGATGACCTTCAGAGATAAATATAAATTTTGGGATTATTTTGTTCACTTTTTTCCTCAAACTTTCAAATACGTTGCTAGGCACTCATTCTCGTGAGTAGATTTAAATGAATTGTATATCAAACTGATGCCGAGGAGCTCTAAATATGGTGGATCTAGAATTTGTATTCCTACGCTACACAAAATATGACGTCAAATGCAAGCAATTGTAATAATACATCATTGTTAAAAACTGTCTCACTATTTGCTAATAAGAATAATGAATGCATTTAAGATGATCTTCTAATACGTTTCTTGTGTACATGAGCATAACACCTCAAAACGTTTTAAGTACTTGTATTGGCATACCCCACTAAACCATTTTAATAAGAAGAAAACAAAGATAAATCCCAATCTGACAAACAAATACGATTTTAAGCAAAACATTAAAGCATAAATGTCAGAAAATATACTGGCATACATCGGTAACTTCATATACAAGCCAATATGCAATATATTTTGTTTCAAGATAATTTACAATATTATTAAATTCACATTGAATATTTGTTGACAATATCTCAGCACATCTTGCCTCATTCAAATGCACAGACACCGCTTCGGTCGGTCTATGCTTGCCTAGATGTTGTTGGTAGGTGCTGAGTATGCATGATAAGTAGCATTTCCAGATAAAAGGATGAAATTTACATGTGTATGTATCTTTCTGTGACAAAATAGCTACAAATATTGTTGTCTGTATAAAATAGGTTACATGTAAAAGAGGCAGCATATGTGAGCAGGTATATAGGTATACAAGTGCTATCTATTAGTGATGAGCGATATTGCTATTTTTGAATCACTGTGATTTTATATTGCTATTGTGATCACAACAAAAAAAACGAATTTATGAGAATTTATACTCCACATTTTTTTTTTTTCATTTTTTACATTTACATTTTTATTAATTTTAACAATATACAAAATTTACCTGCTTTTGTAATCACTATTAACTAATTAATAAATTTTGGGTACATTTAACTGCTTTTGTAATCACCGTATCCAAAATTATCAAAATCACAACTAAAATATCTACTGTGATCACTGAACAGTGATTGCTACTTTCGAACTGATATTGTTACCAAACAGTGATTGATACTTTCGAACTGGTATTGCTACTGAACTGTGATTGTTACTTTTCGAACTGCTATTGTTACAGTGCTCGAATTAGAATCACTGAACGCTATTCCTACAATGATCGAATTAGAATTACTGAACTGTTATTGCTACAGTAATCGAATTAGAATTACTGAACTCTTATATGTAATGTGTTTGAACAAAAGCACTGAACTTCTCTATAGCTACTATGATCGAACTCAAATTACTGAACTGAAATTGCGATTGTAAATCACTGATATTTACAAAAATTGATGACAGTTGTTATATGTGATTTTCAATCACAGTGAAAAAATCACCGGTAGTGAAATATCGCTCATCACTACTATCTATGATATATGGATATAGAATGGTTAAAATGACATACAAAGTCACTCAATATTGACTAATGTGGTCAATTGTGTGGAAAGTAGTAAATATCGTAAAAAGCAAAAGCCACTTGAGTCATTTAGCAACAGTGGAATGAACGATACGTTAATTAGGTATTTGAAGGTTTATATATATTAAGCACGAGTTTGTGTATGTGAGTATACCTGATTGAAATAAGAATATTATGCAGTCAAATAGATTGATCGGAGTACAACAAATTTATATTCATATCCTATGCAAGTGGAAATAACTAAAAAAACGTCTGCTAAATATAGTACATATTACACATATATGTATTAATGAGTATCCTTTCAAAGCACCTCAGCTCCATGCTATAATTGAATACAATTACTAAGACATGTTTTAATTAAATTGGAATGGTATTTGCTCGCAAAAAAATTAACTAAATATATTAAAATAGTTTCCATATCCTCTTCCGGTTTTCCGTTAGTTGTCATGGAGAGAATAGCTTGTTAATAAATAGGTCACTTAAAACACGCGAATTGTGCCGAATATAGTACATACATAAGTACATATTCGTTCAATCAAATTTCTTCAAAATGGAGGCGAGTTGTGTTACACATTTGAAACTCCCACTCTAATCAATTTCTTTAATTAGGAATAATAGTATTATTCATATACTTACATTAGTACACGTGGGAATAACTGACGCATACTTTTCTCAACCACTGTTTTAGCCTGACGGGAAGTTATTAACCTAAAAATGGCATGGTTGGAGGGAGGAAAGTGAAATGCCACTTGTCACATATTTAAATAGCAGGAAATCATACATTTGTTTCAACTAATTGAACCACATGTTTGTTTTGGTAAGTAGATGATTACGACAGCATAATTATTTAATTAATGTCGTTTTGATACTATTAAAGCGTAGCGTTTTTCTATCTATCTATCTATTTTTTTAATTTGAGAAGTCGGTCACTTGTCAATTAATGTAACGTTAACCGCAAGCTTCTAAATTTAGCAGCAATAAGTGTTCTAGAAATATCTTTGTCTTGATTAACGTTGATGACAGCGAACAAAAAAGGAAATATAAAATAGAAAAAAATTAATAACCTTGAAAAACTTCTTCACTTTCATAATTGCTAATCCAATTCATCGCTTGATGGCTTCGTTAAAGTTTAATATAATTAATCAGAAAAATGTAGGTCTATTTTTGATACTTTTATTTCTTTATTGGATTATCAGTATCATATCATTCTTTTTCTTTTTTTACAACATGCGCAAAATAAAACTTTCTTGACTTCCGTTTCGTTGTCTCCTTTACACCTACATTTTCTCCACAATCGCTGCTGATGGGGCTGTTGCGCTGGCCATTTAATCAAGTCACAACATTGCTCTAATTTACGATGTCCACCAGCGAATAATTGACCATGGCATGTCCTTTTCGTGTCATCATTGTATTTTCCATCCATGCAACTACTAGATAGTTGCTAGTTTTTTATCTTTTGTTGTTGATTGGGACAATGTTTCCCCTTTCTGGCCGGAAAAAAATGTTGATGGAATTACTTTTTGGTTAACAGTAAATTTACTACGCGTCGCTTTGACCTTTATCCGTTGTGGACAATGACATTACCGCATCAGCGGTCAACAGTAGCAGCGGAAGCAACAACAACAATGAATATTTTCTTATTACTCAATTTACTTGGAAGATTGCATAACAATAGAGATCGTAACAGTAGTAGCAGCGACTTGGGAGAAAATATGAAAGTGAAGGTGAAGGCAAGGTGAAAGTACCGCATAACATTAAAGAAAAGTGATAAAATTAAATGGAGTATGTCAAACACATTCCATGCCCTAATGACTGACCAAAAATTACGAAGCATCTCCTCTGTTCAACAAAAGTTTATAGTCATTGCCGTTGCCAAACCAAAATTAAATATAACGAGCGCAACGCTTGTTGCTATGTAAAACAAGTAAGGAAGGGCTAAGTTCGGGTGGAACCGAACATTTTATACTCTCGCAATTTATTGATGTAATTTTATAAAGATAACACAATTCGACCCATATATTGGGTATAATGTTCAATAGAATAACGAAAATCATCATAAATAGTATATGGGGACTGAGGTAGTTCCTAAACCGATTTCACTCGTTTTCACCACCAAGATACAATGTATCGAAGACTATACGCTCACTTAATTTAATATTACTTATAATTAGGTATATGGGATCTGGAGGAAGTTATGACCCGATTTTTACACAGAGAAACTGTTATAAGAAAAAAATTCAGGGAGGATTTACCTAAGTATATTTTCGGGGAAAAATTACCCTTAGGCACTGAGTTCTTCATGATCGATATCAGGGGCCTTGAAAAGTCATGGTTCGATTTTGACAATTTTTTCACAAGTGATGTAACAGATCATATACAGTGTTTGTGTAAAGTTTTATTTCGCTATCTTCATTGGTTCCTAATGTATATATTATAAAGTGAAGGAATAAGATGAAATTCGAAAATGAGTTATATGGGAAGTTGTCGTTGTTGTGAACCAATTTGGTCCATTTTTCACACGTGTCATCAGGGTATCAATAAAATATTATATACCGAATTTCATTGAAATCTGTCTAGTAGTTCCTGAGATATGGTTTTTGACCCATAAGTGGGCGACGCCACGCCCATTTTCCATTTTGTAAAAAAATCTCGGTGCAGCTTCCTTCTGCCATTTCTTATGTAAAATTTGGTGTTTCTGACGTTTTTCGTTAGTGAGTTAACGCACTTTTAGTAATTATACTCTCGCAACCTGTTGCACAGAGTATCATAGTTTTGTTCACCTAACGGTTGTTTGTGTCACCAAGAAATAAAAGAGTAAGATATGGGGTTATATATATATAAATGATCAGGATGACGAGTGGATTTGAAATCCGGATGTCTGTCCGTCCGTCTGTCCGTCTGTCCGTCTGTCCGTCTGTCCGTCCGTCCGTCCGTCTGTCCGTCTGTCCGTGCAAGCGATAACTTGAGTAAAATTTAAGATATCTTAATGAAACTTGGAACACACATTCCTTGGCACCGTGAGGAGGTTGCTTTCAAAAATGAGCAAAATCGGTCCACTGCCACGCCCACAAAATGGCGAAAACCGAAAACCTATACAGTGTCATAACTAAGCCATAAATAAAGTTATGAAAATAAAATTTGGAACATAGGATCTCATTAGGGAGGGGCACATTTGAATGTAATTTTTTTTAAAGTGGGCGTGACCCCGCCCCCAAATAGGTTTTTTATAAATAACTCGCAAACTAATAAAGCTATATAAACCAAACTTTCTGTAATCGATTTTCTTACGTACCCCACCACACACCATGAAAATAGTTGAAATCGGACAATAATCACGCCCACCTCCCATACAAAGGTTAGGTTGAAAATTACTAAAAGTGTGTTAACTCACTAACGAAAAACGTCAGAAACACTAAATTTCACATAAGAAATGGCAGATGGAAGCAGCACTCAGATTTTTTTACAAAATGGAAAATGGAAGTGGCGTCGCCCACTTATGGGTCAAAAACCATATCTCAGGAACTACTCGACCGATTTCAATGAAACTTGGTTTGTAATAGTTTCCTTACCTCCCAATAATGTGTTGTGAAAATTGGCTAAATCGCTTCACAACCACGCCTACTTCCTATATACCAGAACTTTGAAGACGATCTGAATCGTTTACTTTACAATATATAAAGTAAGTACTAGTGAAGATATCGGTGCAGAACTTTGCACAAATACTATATTTATAGTGTGGCAGCCCCATTCTAAAAATCGCCAAAATCGGACCATAGGTTTTCAAGGCCCCATATATCGAACATGAGGACCTCGGTGCTTCTAACCTAATATTATGGTTTCCAACTTTCAATGGACTTTATATTATATATATGACGAATGTATGGTCAAATTGTGTATTATGTAATATTAATAAAGTTAAATAAATAAATTGCGAGAGTATAAAATGTTCGGTTACACCCGAACTTAGCCCTTCCTTACTTGTTTTCAACCTAACCTTTGTATGGGAGGTGGGCGTGGTTATTATCCGATTTCTTTCATTTTTGGACTGTATAAGGAAATAGCTAAAATAAACGACTGCAGAAAGTTTGGTTTATATAGATTTTTTGGTTTGCGAGTTATATACAAAAAACCTATTTGGGGGTGGGGTCACGCCCACTTTTCCAAAAAAATTACATCCAAATGTGCCCCTCCCTAATAGGATCCTATGTTCCAAATTTCATTTTCATAACTTTATTTATGGCTTAGTTATGACACTGTATAGGTTTTCGGTTTCCGCCATTTTGTGGGCGTGGCAGTGGACCGATTTTGCCCATTTTCGAAAGCAACCTCCTCAGGGTGCCAAGGAACATATGTTCCAAGTTTCATTAAGATATCTTAATTTTTACTCAAGTTATCGCTTGCACGGACAGACGGACAGACGGACGGACAGACGGACAGACGGACAGACGGACAGACGGACGGACAGACATCCGGATTTCAAATCCACTCGTCATCCTGATCATTTATGTATATATAACCCCATATCTAACTCTTATATTTCTTGGTGACACAAACAACCGTTAGGTGAACAAAACTATTATACTCTGTGCAACAGGTTGCGAGAGTATAAAAATAACTGTATAAAATATAAATTTGCATTCTGATGTGAGTCATGTCTAGACTTCGCAGTTATTTTTTGTTTACCAGCAGAATTACTTGAAGCTGTTAGAAACGATTGCCATTTTAAGACAAGTAAGTCATGTAATTGAATTGCCATACTCGTTACATATTTCCAGTTATGACAATTCATAAATCATGATAAATTGTTGGCAGTCCCTGCCAAATTTTCCTGTCATAGAATCATGTTAGTCTACTCACTGAATTAAGTCTCCAAATAAGCTTAAAGTAGTTTTGAAAAATTTCTTCTCCCTAATCACCTGGAAAGAAAAACTGTGTAAAAGTAAGTTACTACTTATCGTAACTATTAAACAGAACCTCTCAAAAACAATTTTGTCCATAGCCCGCTATTAAAAAGATAATCTCCGAAAACCAATCACAGTAAACAATTACAAGAATTTTTCTGCCCTATCATATTTATTTTCATTTTATTGAAAATAAATTGATTTGAATTCATCAAAGTAAAGTTGTCAAACAATATTTCTCAACGTCTATGCCATTATTATTACGTCAGTTTCACTTCCGGGAGACCAATTTTTTAATGTCATTGCATATAATTACTTTACAGTTACCTTAAGTGTAAGCCACTCCTTCTGTGAACCAAATGCGCACCTGATCGAGGCAGAAAACATAAAAATCTCAAAATGCGAAAGAAATATTAAGTGAAGATGAAAAATCAATCTGCGGAAATTCACAAAATTCCAATAGAAAATACGAAAAATGCAAATACAACTAAATACGTCAAGTGTTTGGATGTTTTATAAATTTATCAAAATTATAAATTTATTATGGTTACTCTTCCGCTTTCACTTTTCTACAAATGCAAAATACTTAGTCTGAAATTTATGTGCTCCGACACGTACGAAAGTTTTAGCCTAAAATAGGAGATTAATGGAAGAGTAACGGCACGTGACATGGCAAGCATGAACTCAGGGAAGCATAGCGTTAAATGGCCTGCCAGATTCACGTATTTTGGTGGTAATGGTCGAATTGACTTTAATGAAGCCAGATATAGTTATAAATATTTATTAGGGATGACTTTCTTATATTTGTCACGGTACGATATTTAAATCGTATACCCGATGAAGGAGTCGGATGCTACATATACATACATAGGAAATATGGCCTTCAAAGGGGTATTTTGAAAAAAGTAAAAAAAAATTCAAACATAATATATACAATTTTATTTATCAACTCTAATACTTAATATTTAAAAAATGTCCTCCAAGTAATTAGTTGAAGTGCCAATAGTGTTAAATGGAAGAACTACATTAAAACAGAAATATTTACACATATAAGAATGCGTGGGTGTGACCACAATCAAGCCCACATTCTACGCATCATAACTTGACTTCTTTAATTTCGTTTGGAATTGTGTCAGCAGCACCGCGAAATACCCACTCACAAGCCTGTTGTAAAAATAGAAACCCTTTGAGCGGCACATAGCGGATGGGCAATAAAGCTATTGTGCCGTTAGTTGTAACGGGTCATGATGAAATGAAACGCATAAATTTCTCAAAGTTATTTCAAAATAAAAGATAATGTGATGAGATATATAAGGAAGACCTACCAGCGGGCCATTTGGCAGCCTTTGAAAGCAGCGAGCGCCATTCATTCAAGGCAATCACTGAAAGGAGCAACAGTGCCGAACGCTATAGCAGGGGTAGGTGCGTATGTGAAACCACATTGCTATAACGAAGTTTTTTAGGTGGCGCTAATAGCGCAACATGCTACTCGTACACCAAATGAGAACAAAGAAGCCATGAAAACAGAAAGTAAACAAAAAAGAAAATAGAAAAAAAGGGAATTCTAACAGTAGCGACCTTCGACAAGCAGCTGCTATCCAAGAGAACGTCTTCGCCGCGGTTGAGCGCCTTGTTGCTTTTTGAGTGTTTGCTGTCGCTGAGTGAGCTCTTTCGTTCATTCACAAATTCCTTTTAGATTCTTTCGCCGCTGTTCTCTTGGTAGCGGCATCAAATTTCAATTATTACGCTGTCCAAAACAGTATGGCAACGCTGTCGGTGCTCAGTTATACTTAATTGGTAGCAATGAAATATAAACAATGGCAATCGCAACAAAAACAAGCTTTCTACAAAAAATTTTCTGTTTATGTTTTTGCCGCTGCGGAAATTGCTTGTTAGCTGCTGCCGCATTATGCTCTTCTCAACTCAACTCAACTTGCACAACTACTTCGACGCCGACGTCCATCTCAACGTCGCTGCGGCAAACGACCTACAGCGACAGAGGTAGAAGCAGTGGCAGCACCAGCAACTGTGGCAGCGACAGCGACTGTCGTTTACTTGCGGCGCTTTATTGGAGGCAACCGTGAGCCGTTTGGCTTCTTTACATTCAGTCTGATTCTGTTGCCGGTCGTGTGCAGAACGTTAGGTCGGAAATATTTTTTCGATGTTGCAAATACAGTTGTGTTAAACGAAGAAGCAGAGAACTTCTGATTGAATTGCTCGGTCGGACGTTACTCATTCGACGCGTCGCACGGCAATCTCAAAGTGACCGCGTTCGGCGCTGGTTCTTAGCTGCGGATTGTGCGTTAATATTTGAATTGAATTTTGAAATGTGAATTATTTCGTTTTTATAATTCGTTTTAATTGAATACAATAATGAAGTGGCTCATCATAATAAGCTTTTTTTGGAATTATGTAAATTATATAAAATGAAATATTTTCGCTTCTATTGTTGTGTTTGAATTTATAATAAAAGTGCCGAATTTATAAATTTGGAAACAGGTTAGTGGCTGTTTGAGAAACTGAATGAAATATCAAGTTATTTGTGTGTTATTCGCGCCACTTTTGGTGTTCATTTGGAGAAATATTAAATTAAAGTGAGTGAATAGAAGCATTTATGTGAAAAAATGTGAAATTTATAACTGTAATGGTAATAAATTTCATGTGACAAATTTAATAGAAAAATATGATGCGATAAACAAATAAATGTTTATAAATAGTACTATAAACTAAGCAATGTTATCAAAAAATTATTGACAATGTGGCTTTTTGTGATGCTTACAAATTTCGGGCAATTTGAAGCGTGACTTAATTAGCAGAAAAATACAAATATATGTGTAACATAAAAATGCTTCTAGGGGAAAAATTACATGTGTTAACAAAATTATTGGAAAAATTCGAAAAACAAAAAATCTCATATGCAAAATGCTGCTTAAAAATCATTAATGAAAGGTTGTAAGGGTGTAGTCATGTGGAATTTCAAATTTTAAACAAAAAGTTTAAATTTACAACTAATAAATATAATAAAAAAAAAAAATATTTAAAATAAAAAATTGGCTGCAAGCTATTAAAAGGTGCCGATTTTATACTATACAGGATTTTTTTTCTTATGTAAAAACAAAAAAATATATTCATAATAAAAAAAATCTTTTCGTTTACGTTGTCGTTGAATTACTTAATAATTAAATATAAAAAATATATATATATTAAATTAAAAACTGTGAAGTGTACAGTAAAATTTTGAAATCCGATGCAAAAGCGTTCAAAGCATAAAAAATTGAAATTTGAAAAAGTTTCGGATATCTTCTGGCTGTGAAAATTAATTTAAATTTGGCTTCTTACTGCATAGAATTTGAATTGTGGATTATTCGTTAGTAATAAACGGTGAGTTTTGCAGATTTTTATTTTGAATTTACAGCAAACAACAAAGTGTTACATTCCGAGTCTAAGCAAATTTAAAATTTTGAATAGCGGTTTTCGAAATACTGTTTTGAAATTTAAAAATTAATTCGATTTTTTTGTGTGCTTTCGGAATCATGAAATTCCGAAAGATAATTCCAAATTAAAAAAAAAATTTAATAATTTTTGTACACTAATAAGCTACTGAAACCTATATAAGTTTAATGAAATTAATTTTCAGACAAAGTACGCACTGACCAACTTAATAAACTGCAACACTTGAAAACACTCTATTCAAATCAGTAAAAATTATCCCATAACAACACATAAGAATATAAATACAAGTTTTCCAGTTCATTAAATTTGACGGAAAATACTGTTAATCGCCTTATACTTCGTGGAGATATAATTCCTCTTTTTATAACTGACAGACTTTCTTAGGAGATCATTATCAGAATACAATAAAATATGACAGCAATTGTCGCTATTGAACACTTTATCCAACTGGGAGATTGCGAACTAAAAATAATTGACAATAAAATATCAGAACAAATAACAAAAGACAATATCAAACGCAATAAAATGAAGGCACGAGCGAAGTGGTGTCTGTAATGGTGGTCACAACAAAAACCAGAACATTAAGAAAAAAGGGAAAAGTCTCAATAGAAACAAATAAAGTTGTGTGAAACCGCAGACTTCATGACACTATTTTGGTTATATGTTAGCTATTATAGATATAACCAAGAACATTTATTGTTTGTAATACACAAAATGAAAGTCAATTTAGCACTGAAACTTCCACTTGTTTGCTAAACTGTAAGATTAGACATTGTTCCGTCTCGCTTTTACGGTAGATTGAGTCGGTCAGTCTCGCTGGTAAAGAAAGCAAATTATAATAAATTTTAAGGAGTGTCTACAAGTTAATATTATGCAGTTAAGTATATTCTAAAAATAGCGAACTAAACAAAATTACCCAGATATAAATTTAGAAACAAACAGTTATGAAATAAATGAAAGATGAGTGTGTCCGCCATAAAAATGCAATAAAATTTAAAATTAGCCATATTTTAAAATTTACGATTGATTGAATTGCTTAATATTTGTTTAGGAGCAATATATTAGAAAGCAAAAATGTATATAAACAGTTATACTGAATAATTTTATGAATTCTTCTGCAAATTGAATCTAAATTAAGTGACGCTGATCTGTGTCATATTTTTCAGATATACATATATTGACGACAGTACTTTTTTCATGTTTGATTCTATAACGGTATTTGAAACCAATAAAAAGAAAAATTCAACGCATTTCCATATTCGTGAATATTAAATTAGTTTTTACTGCGACTTATATATTAATTAAAACAAACTTTGACAGTATTTTGTCGACATAATTATATGTTTCTGCTGTCATGTCAGCAAAAATGGTATTTGTGATCAAACCTTTGATAACTTTCGACAGGATATTGAATTAACCAAAAACATTTGACTGTGCCATTTACTTCTATGCATGGGAAGAAGGAAAGTCTGAGATACGCATTTATTTAACTTCGTGAAGTAATGCTAAATGTACAGCAAAATAGAGTTTTAGAACTTTGTGGGTCTTCTGTAAAATAAGGTATTAAAGACATTTTCTAGCATAACTGAATTTTTATCGCCAATGACGCGGGAAACGATAGCTTCCGTCCGATCATCTGTTGCAGTATTATTAGCATTATTTTGACTTGATGTACCCCCGGAGCTAGTAGCCATTTTACTATATACAAAAATGCCTAAATATGCTCAAATTGTATTATAATTTAGTGGTACACGGCTTCCGCTCAAGTGTCATCGGGTGTTTGTCATTTAATTCATTTCGCCAACACTTACTTCCACTTGTACTCGCTTGCCTCGGTTTGTTTGTGTGTAACTAACCGCTGCTCACAGTCATAACATTTGATGCCACTATTTGACATTTAGCTGAGAGATTAGATGCCACAGCATGATAATATTTGCACTGCGACCAACCAAGAAGTTCGGTTGGTACGGCGTGAGCATAACTAACTGTGTGGTTTTGTATGTGTATGTGCGCAAATTACCAACTTTGCATACTGGAAGCGATTGATAATCACAATGCAATCAGTGTCAATGAACAGAAACTTTCGTCGATAACATCAACTTGGTTAAGAAAAATACTTGAAAATGCTCGTGGCTTTTCCATGCATCTGCCGTAGACATTAGCAGAGATTTTGGCTTTCGCTAGACATCGGCACCAGATAAAGTGCAGATTTACAATGTTTGCACATTTTTGCGATTGTAATTTCGAAGATAAAAGCAGAGTTCCTTAACACGCAAAACGAAATTTATAATATTGACAAATGTGTCAGCGAAATTGATAATATTTCGTAAAGATGGGACATATTTTAGCTTCTTTTCTAGTTTTGAATTTTCTATTTACTTTACAATTTAATGTTTGTGATTTCGCCTTTGAAGTTACTCATACGCTATGACGCCAATTAAGGACACACTGGTCTGTGTGCCAATAGTTTTTGTAATGGAAAAACGGTAGTCAAGTATCAAAAAGAATAAGTCAAGGTGATAAAAAATGCAATGTGTTCTTAAATACTCGATAAAATATTCCCAGAAATTACGAATTAATTTCTCTTTTTTGGCATTTTGCTTCTTACTATTTCATCGCCAATCCCAGCTTCTTACAGCTTAAGGGCATTAAATACAGTAAATTGTATAAATAAGTGAGTACAAAGAGATATATTATTCTCTTTGATCTCTCAATTCAACGTAATAAAAGCGCATTTAGTTGGTGTAAAAATTGACTTTTCTCGCCAACAGCGATTGGCTACAGCCTGCTATTTGAGAAGTAAGAATACTTTACATTCATAGAAAATTCATAGAAAATTGTTCCCAACAAAATCACCGCGAATGATTAAATGCTACTCAGTGGCCCACAGGTTGCCAACCGCACTTAATTCGCGTTATCCGTCTTGATTGGACTCAACATTCATCGACCACTGTGGTACTGTGCACACGGAACATTGCCGTTTAATTAAAACATTTTTCGCTTCGTCAGCACCATCAAGCACTGGCAATCTATGTGTGTGTTTACAAAAGCAGAACAAAAAGGAAAAGTAAAATAAGCTCCTATGACAAACTGCCTATAGCAACAATTCAGTTGCAGCAAGTTGTAAGGAAGATTTTGGGATGCAAAATTTCGGCAAACGATATTAGCAACAGCATTAGCATTCGCCTTCATTAGATAAATTGCAAACAATTTACTTTCATTTTCGTTCCCAATTTAATTGTTATTACTGCTACGAGAATCTAATTATGCAACTGACACCGAAATGTGTATGCATGTGTACATTTGTGTTTTAGTATGAGTAAATATGTATGCCGAAACACAGTTTCAATTTAATTTCACTTGATTTTTATGTAATTTTAAAGGTTTTTCTATTTGCTTATGTGTATGAGTATTACAAAGAGTTTACTTGTTGGACATTAAACACCAATTCAAATAGTATTTACTTAATAGGTCTGCACCATAAACGATTATGATAATATTTCTAGCTGGCAGCTGCTATCAACAACATCGCAGACCTTCTTTTAAACTGTTGCTGACATTTTATTACTACTTCAAGACCACATTCGGTCGTTCAGCTTATTCGAATTATATTTAACACTCGCTAGTCCCTTTTGACAGAAAAATTGTAGAACTGAATTCATAATAAACAAATAAGCAAAAATATTTTAATTCAAAATAGTAAATATTTTCTTAAAGCTACTAGTTGATCCTCTCTTCTCTTCAGCACGTCAGTCTTTTAATGAAAGCGATTACATTTTACTGTTCAATTCTTAATGAGACCGCTGTCATTCAAAGCCAACTGGGAATGATTATTTGGTAATTTGTTGTCATTTACTTCGCTTAATTGCTTTTAAAAGAGGAAATGAGAAAAAGAAGACCACTAACCACTAAGAAGATCTCTGTGGAAGAGTAAACGAAAACAAGAAGAAGGTTGATTTTACCATTATACTCGTTTTTATTTCATCAACTCTTTGTTTTCTTATTTTTCTTTCAAAAGTTTGGTTCACAATTTATTGTTGGCCATTTTTTGAGCTCAATAAATTTGTAGCAGATTTGAACTGATAATTTTGTTGAATGCCATGATTGACTGTCACTACCAGTTCAACAACCTTGTAGTAGTAATAAAGCTAAACGAGGTCTACCAAGTGGTGTTGTCGGTTAAAAAATAATATTAAAGATATTACTTTTTATCCATTATTACCATAGACAACTTCAAAATTTAATTAACGTGAAACTATCTGGGTCTCTTTCACTTGATTGGTGTGTAAAGAAGATTTGTTAATTAAAGCAATATTTTATTAGTATTTTCATACGAGTTTAAGAAAACTGACGTCGTTGTCGTCTCGTTTATGTTATAATTTACCAAACCACCCAAACTGAAAAGCATAAATGATTTGTATCCTACCGCGCGAATAAAGTGATTAAAAATTGATTGCTTGCTAACAAATCCAATTGAATTGGACGGTGAACGCCTGCAGCGTACTCTTCTGCAACCACGAATTATCGGTAATAAAATGAAGCAGACACACAAAGCTGCTTACTTGCATGTGTGAGGTGCGTGCTTTTATGAGTTTGGGCAAACCGGAAAGCATCAACCGGGTGGCAACAATGCTACGGACCGCACACGCCAAAGGCGTTTCCCCGAAACTGTTTTGCTAGCTTCTCATTTGCCAAACAGATTTTAATGTGACTTTTATGAGCTGGCATATTTACTAAGGAGCCCAGTACCAACAAACAGATAAATAAATGTATTAGTTCGTTGCACACATTAAAAAAAAAAATAAAAACAAAATAAATATATTTAAACATTTGAAATGTGAAATTAATTCACCATTGTGGTTTTACTTGTTTCGCATTTGAGTTTCTTTTCGCATCTGCCTTTGAGTCTCGTCTGCACGTTTAATTACTCTAATACATACAAATATCTCTGTTGTGCGAATGTTTATTGCGATTTTTATACTTTTTTAAAGACATAGCCAAGTGTCAATCTGTATGTCAGCTGGTTTATTCGCTTGCATATCGATTTCGAATAGCGACATTTCGCTCTGTTAGAAACGCCAAAACAGAAAATTTTAGTTTTTGTATAATTTTATATTGTTATTATTATTTTTGTCGTTGTTTGTCTGTGTGTTCTTTTGGTTAGTTTAAAACCAGTTTAATCGCACACCGCGCACAAAGAAATTAAAATGTGTCGCCGAAAAGTTATTAGCGTTCACCAAATTTTCGCTTTTGTCTTCAATTTCTGTGATGAGTTAAACCTACTCATAAAAGCTACGATCTGGATGAATGTTTGTTGTGATTAGCTACGTGTTGAGTGGCACATTTTTCTCCTCTTTAATATTGGGCTTTAATCAGCAGCTTATGTATTTAGTGCGTAGGAAATAATATATGCAAGAAATTAATAGAAAAAATCTCGTAAAATATTTCGCTTAGTAAAACTCGTATATAAAAACGGTACAAAAGAAGAAAGAATAAAAGAAGCGCGCCAAAATGAACTACAACAAACAATGTGTAACACAAGTTTCTTACATCCACACATACATATGTATGTACATAGGCACAAGCGTGTGGTGTTTACTAACGCAGTTTTATGCAAATGAATTAGATTTAATTGTATGTATGGTATGCTTATGCCAAAATATAGCATTTTTGTTCGAATATTTATGGACTTAATTAGATATTCAAAAGTCTCTACATGTTTAGTAAATCTAACTAAAAATAAATGGCTGAGAAGAAACACAAAGTCACTTAGGGTTTCTAACATGAACAAAATAAATTATTATATTCTAGGCGTAGAATTATATAATTTAATCTTAACATTATGATATTAAATATTTAAATTGTTGATTACTCACCCAAAATTATTCAAATCCAATTGCAGAGATAATTATAATAAAATTTTATTGGGTGGCAACATTGTATTTCAATATTCATATTTTTTTTTTAAATAAAATATTACACTGAGTCTTAAAAAGGTTTGGAAAAATTATATCTTGCTACAAAAATTTTTTTCTCGCATGCGATATTTTTTATGTTATATGGACTGTATTCATATGTTGCATATAATAGAATATTTCCAAAGTCTTCAGAAAAAAATTTATATATACATACACATGTATTTGAACCAGAAACAAAGTCATAATTAAATTTGCTTGAAGCATGCCACCTTTTTTTAGTTTTTATTTTTGCGCTTTAATTGAATTCAAAAGTTGCAAAGCTAGAAGAAAATTATAAAAAGCATGCAGTGTCATTTAGAAATGACCACAAGCGTGTTTGTAATAAATTATAAACTCTATGAGGCAATCCGCACCGCAAGCGCTCAGATATTGAAAAAACTTACTGGAAAGAAAGAGAGTATACTGATACATATACAACATATTATGATATTTAAAACAAAACGATTAGGAAGCTACTCAAAATTGAAAGACAGAGCTTGGCCGAATTCTCCCTTTCACTGAGCTGAACAATTTTAAGCTAATTTTCAAATTAATTATTTTATTAGACTCAGAGCATTCTAGGGATATTTTCAAAGTTATTCTTTGCATAATTTCATTTAAAAATGTCTTTTGTTGATCCACAATCGGTTGGTGACTTAGTTTCCGGTTAGTGACGAGAAGCCATAAATTATAGCTAATTAAGAAACTTGGATGCAATATTTTCATTGTTAAATTGCAATTTGTCGAATTTTGTAATTCCCTATAGAAGAACATAGAACGGATTTCAATCGTAAACAGAATAAACCTTTAAACATCTGAGCTTCCAAATGGAAAACGAAATGTCTTGGAAATGTGTTGTAGTTTAACAAATATTAATCTGTAAAATATTAAAATCGTGAAATACGGAATACATTAACTGGGGACTAACTCACAGCAGTTGGTCAGTTGAAACTATATTCATATGTAAATGTCATCTAAGCAAACATAAGTTGACATTTGGTATAACCAATTTAACATTTTACTCATATACATACTTACAAGAAAATATAGATAATCAAAGGCAACACAGCTAAATAAAATTACGTTTCACTTAAATACTCATGCTGGGCTAATATAATTCAGTATATGTGCACTTTATACCAGTACTACAGATCCCAAAAATGTCTTCCAGATTTATTGATTTATTGTTGAGAATTGGGATTGGGAAAATTGCTATATGACTTTGATTGCCGAAATTGCATGTTTGTATACCCTGCTATCCATAATGAGCTAAATTTGTGGTAATCGAATACATTTTTTTGCACTAAACACGAGCTGTGCCTACTGATTTATAATACATACAATATATTTGTGTGCTATATACACCATCATATGTGTATATTCAATGGTATGACACGATAACATATCTTTCTACACAATTGCATTCTTACAGTTATTAAATGTCAACACCAAAATTATCAAACAAAAAACAAAAAGTATTGTACAAAAAGGATATTTTTCTACTGTGGCTTTCACTAAATACAAACTCCTGACGCGGCAACTGTTGAACAAAGTATCCCATAATGACAATGTGTCGATCAATTGTTCATTTACTTAAATATTCCCACATATACAATCAAATATATAAAAGAATGCATGTTGCTTCTCATATTGGACTACATAAACTCTCGCACTCGCAATTCCAGCCTACGAAAGCGAAAATGATTTGTTGGCCTTTATATCCTTATTTTCCCTCTCTGTGTATAACGGTATTTTGTTGACATATTGCTTTTCATTGATTGCACTTGAGGCCGTTGAACGCAATTTGTTCTGTGTCGTAAATCCAATAAAAATCGGATGCTCTTAAAAGGCTCATTGAATTTTACTTTTTCTCCTGTGTTTTGCAACAATTGAAGAACCGGCTTCGTTTCGATATAATATGAGCAAAAAAACCACGTTCTTATTATTCTGGGAGATGTGGAGAGAACAGTGCTAAAAAGAACCTCTGTTATGGAGAAGAATACATTAAAAGTATGTGTACTAGGGCGCACACTCTATTAGCGACTGTTGGTCTAACATTCAGAACTCCGCTCTTATAAATTTTTTTCCAGAAATTCCATAAAAGAATATAAGTTTTTTTATAAAATAGAACTCACAGAAATTTGCACACATATGCAGGTATTTCTGGAGCGTAAGACATTTTAATTAACCGTTAAGCTGGGAGTACTAATTGTATTCTCGCTTTCTTTTCCAGTTTTCGTCTCTATGGCTTAGTAAAGTATAACAGCGAAAGTAATTAATTTTGACCACCCAAAATAGGTAAATAACTAAGTGAACGTGTGGGTGTAAGTGTGGGATTAATGATTAAGTTGTGCGATGGATTAGACTAATGAAGCGTAGTGTGTAAATAGGCGCAGCTTAGTCAATTACAGCCATTTCCTGTAGTCATAATTTTGGATGTAGAACAAACTTCTTAATACGCTGAGTGGCATGATTCATGCAGTTGGACAAAGTTTCTGGTATACTTAATCATACATATGTAATTCTATTGGAGTATACTTTTAACCTTCAAATTTATTATTTTTGTTCTAAGTAGAATTAAGGAAAAAAGGAAAATTACAATTAGCACTTAATTTCCTAGCCCCGTACCTCAGATCGACTTATATCACTGCTAATACACCAACATATATGCACATATTTAAATGAAAAACGTAAAAAACATTTAAAGAAGAACTTAAAGATATTGAACTTGTTAGAAAATAACAAAATATAAGTTGAAATTAACGAATTATGTATGTTTTTATTCAAGTTATCGCGTTATTAAAACTTAAGTTCGATTACTTAATTTCACTTTCATTGGCATTCACTTGTTCAAGTGCTAATTATACATTGCTTCTGGCAAACACTCGAATCTTTATTGATGCTACTTGATACACGGCGACGAAGATCAGCGGATTAGCGTAAAGAAGAATGAAGTATAATATTGTTAAGCAGTTGGAGTAATCTAATTACAATCACTTAAAGGCGCGTCAGCTTTGCATATGAGGCTGACTACACTTTAACCGCGATTCAGTAAAATTGCCAGAAGTGGTTTTGCGAATTGAATTAAAAGACTTGTAAACCAACAGAGATTTTCATGCTGTCACCACATCTTTTCCCATGAGTATCTTTCACTTTCTGCGAATTTTTAACTCGATTGCAAATAATCTTTAACTACATTTAATTCTGAAGCAGATAAATTAAAAGGTATTCTGTCAATGCCGGCACAGTGTGACACACATACAAATAACAACGGAAATAAGTGTAAAGCACTTAAGCTTTTGGCCATTTGATCAATGGCATGTGAAGCAGGCAAGCAAAAGAAAAACCACAACAAATAACCGCAATGGCAACAAGACCAAGAATAGCCATCAAAACTCGAAAATTATCATTTATGAACCGACGCGACATTGTGGGTGTGTGCACATGATTTCCTGGAAATATATAATAAATATCCAACGTCTGTGCATGACTGCTTGCGGTACTCATGCTATAGCATACTGTAGCTGTAACCGCCGGCGCTTGTGTCAAGTGGGCGCGCCACGAAAGTACCAAAAGGCAGCAAATGCTTGGAATTAATTAGATTCTGCGACACTGTCGCTCGGTGTGCTCATTCAACTGGAATTCGATATCATTTTGTATATGTATAAGTACCCCATGAACGGGAGCACTAACATGCTGCGTAACCACTTTGCGGCCACTCTCATCTCTGTGATCAAATTCAACTTGGGATCAAGTATCGGTAGCCTTTAGCAGATTACCATATGATGTCTAACACCTTGAAATGGTAGGAGTAAGCGTGTGCAGCCAGATTCTGAGTGTCTGCTGGAAAACGTGCACTCAGCACATTTGTGTTTTTTGTGGCAACTGTGAATTGAAGTGAAATAATGTGCACGTGCAACTGGCAAATGGTGATAAGTCGACCAGACGCAGTGGTTGGAAAATTATTAAAAATTACACTTTCGGTTTAAAAAAAAAATGCAGTGTTAAGGCAGGAGATAAGCAAATATACAAATTTCATTTGGACAGTTAAGCACTCAAGAGAGTATAACAAAAAAATTTAATTTATATTTAATTAAAGTCTCAAAAAATATTGGTTTGTTTGCATAACATTGTACTTTTAACGCCTGCGCCGGGCGATCTCAAATTGTTAAGTACACGCCCCGTCACCGTTACACTTGAAAAAGCACTGAAATTGATCATATAATTTTGGATGGAACAAAAGAAATTGAAATATTGTATTAATCTTCTTTCAACCAAACAGGAAACAACCAGTTTATTGTAAAATTTTAATTCATGCGATAAAAGAAATTATTATTATTATAAATTATTAAATTATACAAAACTGGCACAGCAATTTTAGACAAAGAGATTAATTACTGTTATAGAAAGTAGTAACAAATTGTAGAACTGCTTTTGATATTAATTTGTATTTGTATTTAGTCATAAAAATATACAAGTTTAATTGTTGTATGTGTATTGTGTTGTATATTAAGTGAGTTTTTTATTTATCTGTGGTAGTTTGTTGCTGTGGATGTTATTCCAGAGACAAGCATTAAAAGTCAACAAAACAGTTGTGGTTAAATTTTATTGTAACAACAATTGAAAAAAAAAGAAAAGTGTTTAGTTTGCTTTTGGTACAATTTGGGTTGTCACGATCAAAAAAAGCGGTCTCATATTTGTTCTTGTTATTGTTGGTACTGTAATCGCTTTGTCAGCGAAAATCTTTAATTTGAGATATACATATATACATGTGCATATATAGTTTTTGTTTATGAATTGCCATATTTTGACTCAGCAAATTTTATTGTAAAATACTTTCATCAGCGTTGTATTTATTTGTTTCACTTTGGTACCTTTTTCGCTTCCACCGCCTCAATTAATGAATTAACAATAATTTCTTTAGAAATTTGTAAATTCGCCGAGTGCAATAAAATTTTACCGACATTTTTATTTCGTCAATAATTGGCGTAATTCAGTGCGGTTTACTAATTAATAACACCAAACGTGTGCATAATTAAACAAAGCAACGTAGAAATTTGTGAGTCAGTAACTTGAAAATATATGTATGTAGATGTGTGTATGTTTAAAAAACTGACCGGCTTAAATACTTTTGTGGAAACAATGAAACAAACAAATTTTAATTACAATAAAATTTAAAAATTCACATGATATTTTTTTATTAGATAATTTTATTTCCAAAATAATCATTTTTCAATTTTTATTGCAACTTTCTAAAATAGCAACAATAGTTCACAGCAGTATATTGCTGCAGCCTTTATTTCAATCTTGCTAAACTAGTGAAAACAAAATTTTGTACTTTTATTGATTTGTTCTTAAGAACTTGCGGGTTTCAAGCAAATTCATGTAGAGCTTTTTATCTCAAAAGATAAAAAAATATTCAGCTTTTATATTCAGCTGCTCATTTCATGTGAAATTAATTAATTAATATACTCCGTTGAAGTGACGCATAAAAGCCGGGAGATTTGTACTTGTGTATATAAACAAACGTTTTAAATATTTTTTGTTTATCTTTTTTTCAAAGTGTATCAATGGCCTTTAAGTGTCTGTTAATTTTAATTGTTTCTAACTACTTACTGTGTGATACCCAAACTGGTATAATCATTTTATTTGATTATTGTTGGGGAATTAAAGACAGTGCATAATTTGTTAGCCAGTAAATTAGTTCATTGCACCCACTACAATAACAAATAAAATGTAAATAAACAATTGGAATTAGCAAATAAAATTAATATATTTATATGAAGCTGCATGGTAAACAATTGGTAATATATTAAGCAAAAAGAACAAGAAAACAATTTACATTTATTTTAATAAATATATAAAAATAAAATATCCAAATAAAATATTTAAATGGATTCATAGGCTTATCTTAGAGAGTTTTAATTTCTCAAAAAAATGTTGCATTTATTCTGCTCTGTAAAGAGGTTTTCAAATTGTGAGTGAGAGTTGACCAGCATAATAGGGTGACATTTTTTTTGTTCTTTTATCGTGCAAAGAATGGAATACATTCAAAGGGGTAATGCGGCATGTGTATAATGTTGAAATACAAAGGTGCAGCATTTTCATCGAGAAAAGAAAACGCGCTTAGAGAAATTGTATACATATTTCTTGAGAAGAGAGCTAAATAACATCACATTAGTATTTACAACATCTCACTCTATCCTTACCGGTAAACAACTTTTATTTATTATGTCTAAAAATATGTTTTTGTATATTTATACTCGTGTGCGCAGTCAACAGCATGAAAAGGCTCACATCACACTTCACGTTTAAAGTCAGCTAACTGTACTTCATTAACAACAATTTACGCCCACACACACTAATAGGTGGGAAATTTTGTTATTGTAGTTGAAGGTATGTATATCCTCAAGGACTACTCATTTAATTATTATTTTTTTAATAAAATATCGCCTGTTGCATGGTGACTTGACAGATATACTAATCTATAATCCTATACACAAGCATACATATTTAATAAATATTTATATTGAAATAGTCGATTTGCATAAAAAATCGTTTATACTTTACACTTTATAACTACGCATCTACATATATATTAGATTACGAATACTTAGGCTTCAGATGAATAAATTATGTGATATGAGTTTGACTTAAAGGGAATAAACATCCGTAAAATGGCATAAAATATATGATGATTAATAGACAAATAATGCGGGGGAAACAGTATCTCTTTCTAGAAATAAATTGTCGCATATTTTTTTATTTAAATAAATTCAGGTTAATAATCGAAAAAAAGGAAATATACATTCTTCCAAATAAGAAGAATTTATATAATTATTTATTTTTTCTTAAAGAGAAAAGTGAAACTAATAAACGAAATTTAATTTTAATCTGCATTTTTTAATTTTGTAGGTATGAAAATCAGGAAAACGTCTATTTCAAATGTTATTTATCAAGAATCATCGGAGCAGAGAAATTATGCGAGATTCAAATGCAATTGTCGATTGTTGTTTGGAATATTATTGTTGTAGTTGTAAGCTTGTTTAAATATTTGCCGCTCAATCAACGAAATATTATGAAATCGTAACAAAGAAGCATTGATTTTTTCAAATAAAAAATGAATATAAATTGCACAAACATTCACATTTCAGCTATTTTAATTATATTTATATACGCACATAATAAATGTCAGCAATGGAAATATGTGCATAAATAGCGAAACAAGTTGGTAAAGGTGAGATTCACACAAATGCTAATATAAGTAATCAGTGTGCTCAAAGATATGTATTTGAAAATATCCAATGGGGGTGCATTCTCTATATATACAAATATAAACATATTGCATATGAAGCCTCACAACCCAGTCACAGCAGATGCAACAGTTTCCATATCTGCGCTGCTAGAAACTGAAAATTGTTGTATACATTTCTCACCGTCTGCGAATGACTTGATAAAACAGAACCAAAAGAAAAAATGAAACGAGAAGTAGAGGGAAAACAATTAAATCTGTCTGCAGAAATTTATGAAATGTGTGCTGACACGTGCTTTTCAATCATGTGGATATGAATATGTGCGTTTAAATATGCATACTTGGCTTTGTTTTTGTTTATTATCATAGTGTGAATCTAATTAGGAATATGCGATGACAATAAAATTCCAATTATTGTCAAAAGGCATTAATTTAGCGCCGCTAATTATTCACTCGTACACATGTACATCATTATTGTGTTTTTTGTGTGTCATTATATTATAAATGTATGTGGCAAGTTTGTTTTTCCTGCCAGACATCGTTGATTTATTGCCTCTACCCATTTGAATAAATCGATATGATTATGTGAATCTCTAATAAATTGCATTAAGTAATCAATTAAGATTGAAATAGATATTACATGGAGTTAGGAAGCTTCTTCCATATATCAATAATCTTTCCAACAATATTACCAAAACTAAAATACATTTGCAAAGTGTCTTTCTTCAGTCAAGAATTCAATTTTTGAAAAAAAATTAGAATAAGTAAACATTTGCAGAAGAATTTTTACTTTGACCACTTTAACTTTTCAATATACTGTTTTACAGTTCATAGCATTCTCTAAAGCATACGAGACCATATAATATTGCATTGTACAACAGGGCAAATAATAATCCTAACAGCTATATGTTAAAAACTTAATCTGCTTGACTCGCCATTCGCGTAGGTGGCTGCTGACAGTAGGGGAAAATTGCAATTTCATATATTTTATATACAAAAAGCAAAGTAAATTTTCTACTGGATTTGTAAAGATTTGTATTAGAGGTTTGCAGATGCAGTGGGGATATTTTGAGCATAAAGCAAATATTAAGCTGTTAAGGTGTATTTGAGGGTGAAAGCAGAGTACAAAATAGCCTGTGTGTGTGAGTATGGTATATTCTGAAGCAATTTAAGGGGTTATATACAGTTAGAATTTTCAAAAAATCGATTTTTTTTTATTTCATTTTCTTAATGTACATATATTTAAGAATACACACAGAAAATTTCATATCGTTCCGGTGAATATTTTCAAAGTTACAAGCAAATGAAAAATTTGAAAAGGCATTTCAGAGTGCTTTTAAGTACAAGGTCCAAACTTTAAACGCGTTTTTCTCAAAATGGTGTTTTCAAAGTCGGTGACCAACATTACTCGAAAACGGCTAGACCGATTAGTCTCAAATTTTAACACGACCTTCTTAAATATATTTTTTAGTAATTAATCGTAGATTTTTTCTCTCCGATAAATATTTTTTTTTATAAACAATTTAAGGCCGAAATTTCGGTGAAAATCGATTTTTTTTTTTGAGAAACCGCCATTTTGTCAAAAAATTTTATTTTGCTTATTCCTTCGATTAATTACTAGATTTAACATTATTTTAACGAAATCTGTTTGGTTTTTTAATTGCGGATGAACCAGTTCCGAGATATAGTGGTCACCGCAAAACGTCTTTTTTGAGAGGAGCTCCTGGAGATCAGCTGTAGCTCTTTTTCAAATAAATATTTTTAGTAAAACTGAGTCTTAAAATACAGTTAAAAGATACCATAATATGTGTATAAATTTTTGGATCAATAAATTAAAAAGTTTCCTCAGAAAAAATTCTGGAAAATTCACTTTTTTTCGGCCGTCTAACTGTATATAACCCCTTAATGCACATTTAGTTCGATAATTGTAGCAACTCGTGGCTTTATCCTGATCCTGATATAAAATAAAAATTGCTTTTATGATGTGTACATTTTGGTTTATCTAAAAGATGAGTTTAGAACTTTATTTTCGCATAATCGCTTGTTGTTATCTTGCACACTCTGCTTTGTATGGTTTAGCGCATTAGTAACCAAAATTTCGAAAATATTACAAGAAGTATATGCTTTACAGATTATCCTAATGTATCTACCCACACATATATGTAAATACATATGTTTGTGTTAGTACTTTACTATTTGGAATCATACAATGTCTGCCTTATCAACTATATATACTATATATATTTCATATTGTAAGCGCTATCTGCAATATATATGCAAATTTACTGGAATATCGACAGTTGTGATTTGTAAAGGAATGGATGTCAACGTGCATATACAGACACACTCTCATGCGCTTCACTTCTAGCAACAATGAAATATATGCTCGTGTGTGATGCGTGGATTGAGCTAACATATTCTGATGTTGCACATGGGTACAGTGTTACATGGTGCCCTGAATGGTTACCAATTTAAATGTAATTGTACTCTGCTAAACTTATTATATCTGTTCCGTATTTGAAAATTTTCAGAGAAGAGAGGAGAGTGTAAATTGGTTTTATGTAACTGCGTACATAATAAAAATAATATATATATTATATGACCACGCTTTATGCTTTTGTTATCAAAAAATGTGCATACTTAAATCACTGGAACATTATTTTCACAAACAGCTGCATATGAATATGGAAACAAGTGGTGTGCTACAGGGCGTATACGTAACTAGCACTACAAGTTTGATTTATGTACCATATCATTCGGCGTGTTGTAGAGTAAAGTCTGATATGAGAAATTAATTACTGAAAGAGCAATAACGTACATAGTAGTCATATCAAATTACACTCAAAATATTATTATTCGTTTCGAAAGGATTGTTGTATTTATCAAATTAAAAGCAAAAATGGAAGTTTCACTGGATTAAAAATCTCATATTGCATACCTAAATCTGTTATTATTCCGTTATTGATAACGTCATTTCTCGTGTTCTTCAACTATATTTTCGTTAAAATTTTAAAGTAGCAAAGAATATCCATCATATCATGATATTGAGAGTTATTTCACATTGAGTGTTAATTCATTCATTTTGCTTGTATACTACAACGCTCAATTGCTGAAGCTTAAAAGATTAAACTCCGCATATAGTATATGTAATATACATATAACTGTTGATTAATATCAACATAATAATTGTTTCATTATTTGTCTTGCCACACATTTGCTATACAAAAATTTACAAATTATCCACAGATATTCATATTATTACATATATGCATATTCAAACATTTGTGGTACTATATACATTTATTTACCACCCAAGTTGTCGAACAGCTGTTGATAGTGGCTACCAGTTAATTATCTACTCATATTCCAACGAAGTCACAGACAAGTTTTAAATTGTTTTTCG
Source organism: Zeugodacus tau (assembly GCA_031772095.1). NCBI lineage: Eukaryota > Metazoa > Arthropoda > Insecta > Diptera > Tephritidae > Zeugodacus > Zeugodacus tau. Next base: position 75,886,940 of record CM062649.1, read on the forward strand.
TGATTTATAGCTTCTATGAGCGCCTTTTATTGCATATTGTATTATTTTTGTATTTGTTGTATTCTTTTATTTTTGATTTTTTTTGTTTTTGCTCGTGCAAGCAATCAATAATTCTTATATTATCTTCACTACTATCTGAGTTTTTATTTATTTTTCTAATAATTAGGAGTGAGTTATTTTCCACAAATGCAAAGGTTTTTATATTTTTTACCGGATTACCGAGAGTAATAACTAAATATAAACAAATCTGAAATATCATTATCTCCAATCGATATATTTGCTAGCATTGAAACAGACGTCACGAGCGACACAAATTATTACAGAATCACAAATAGAAGTTGGACACATGTACTTATATATGCATGTAGTTGACTATGTAGAAAATATTACATATGGTATTTTAGCGAATTCTTCAGATATTTATATTCTAAAAAAAAATCACAATTATACAAATATACGGATCTATTGATATCTAACAAATCACATATAGAGTTTTATTGCATTCTACATATCAAAATGTAATATTTATTAGCTTGTTATTATATACGTATCTAAATATAACGTTGTTGCTATGCATCAATATATATGATATATGCTTGCATCCGCAAACTTTTTTCGAATAAAGCGATAAATCAGCGAAGTTGGTGATAAGTTGATGAGCACGTGCACCTGCTAATGAATTGTAATTAACTAAGTTCTCACCATACGCATCTGCGTGTGTTTGTTTATGCGAACGTTTACCATGTTTACCATGACTGTTTAGTGCAAATTATGGGAATAAAAAAACTGAAATGGCAACAAGCGTTTGGTGGAGGTAAAACTAATATCAGACACCCTAAGGTTCATAAATTTCTGCGCAACTTGCCCAAGGAGCAGCAACATTCTTACTTACTTCTTGTGTATAGAAATGTCTTCAAGTGTAACCTTTTGGTACTCAAAATAGAAATTACAAGCCATTTCATCATCCACTGAAAGGACTTTAAACTCGTGAATTTTGAGTAACTGAAATATAGGTTTAACAGAAATTCGAGGTTGTTTTACTCACAAGCAAAGTACATACGTGTTTTGATATTCAATTAATTACAAATTTTCTATTATAATTTGAGCGAGGACTATAAACTGTTTGATATTAATTTTACCCTTTGCATAAAGCCAGCAGCAAGTGAACGCATACAGAACGTGTTTCATAGCAGTTGTATATACATCCATATACAGTATGTCAAGAAACAGTTTACACATTGCAAATAAATACACTTTTTCACTTTCCGCAGCAAAATTTTTTACTTTTTACTTCAGTTCAACATATTTTTTAAATCAGGGATGGTTATTTACAGTATTTAAAGAGATGTGATGCAAAAAAAGCTGCGAAAGCAATGCAAAAACCAACCAAGAACAACAAAAAACAAAAATCATTCAATTTTGTTAGTGTCAAGAAAAACTTTACACACTTCGATTATTTTACTTGTTAAGCACGTGTTATACAGTTAACCGTACTTCACCGTTACCTATTCTTCGCAAAGGCATTCACAACGAATTTGTCAATTAGTTGGTGATTAATTTTTGTTTTTTTCATATCTAAAGTACCCAACATTGTCTTTTTAATATTCCATGCAAAGGGTTTAGTTTTAAGAGGTCCAACTATTGCCCCATAATCCCCAATGGGGTAAAAACGTTTGAGATCTAACAGCAATGTTTTCCCTAACCCTCTAAATAGTGTATAATGGCTAAAATTGATCGGAAAATATGGAAATACAAGAACCAAAGCCAGAAAAAGGCCCTAAATTATAAATAAGTGGACATGTACAGTGCTTAATGTCTCGAAAACTCGACCAAATTCCAAAAATTTCGATCAGTGTTCTTGCGAAAGAGTTCTAGGAAGGAATATTCTGATTTCTCATGAAACTGCGCGCCAAAACATTCCATCCCTGATTTAAAAAATATGTTGAACTGAAGTAAAAAGTAAAAAATTTTGCTGCGGAAAGTGAAAAAGTGTATTTATTTGCAATGTGTAAACTGTTACTTGACATACTGTATGTACATCAGCTCGTGATATTAAAACCAATATAAGTATATGCAAATTTATGCAAGCCATTCACTTTGACTGTCAAGTGTTTAGTAAATCAGATTTTTAACACATAGTGACTATAAACGGCATCTGGTTGCACTGATTGTCATATCGGTGAACTTGATAATCTAGGAGATGAAATTCTACACTGTAATGGGGTTCTAAATGTTCTCTTTTACGTACAACTCTGCTTTCAAATAACAGTTAAGTGATTTATGTTTTCACGATGAGCCGCTGTCCTCAATTTATTGCATTCACGTGGCTATTTCTGGTCACAGCAAGCCCCATAAAATTCAGACACGCGCTGGAAAAAACGCACACGAATGTTCAAATATAAATATGTTCACATGTGGAAAAGCAAAACAGTGCGGTCATTGGTTCGTCCTTGCATCTTCGCTTAAGTAAACATCCTATATCTCCTGCAAGGAAATTTCCAAAGCTGTAAAATAGCTTACCAAATGAATTGGTTATTCTCAGAAAAAAAACATACGCTAAATGGCCGTTGAGTGTTTTTATTTTTTAGAAATTGAAGACAATGCTGTATCAAAAAAACTCTGATTTATTTAACTTTCCAATTGTAGAATATGTATATACTACTGTATATCGACATATATCATTGAGATATGGATTTGTTACGATATAGAAAATACGTGTCAATTAAAGTTAATATGACAGTTCCAATATCAAGCGCGCTAGCATAGGATTATGAATATACTCGCACCTCGCTGATTTGTATATTAGTGAAAAGTAGATGTAAGCTAATCTAACTACATGACAGTTTGGTAAGAAATTCACCGTTAACGCGAAATGTTTTTTTATGCAAAGTGGTGGATGAATTGTTATCTTTATACTCTCGCAACAAAAGTTGCTAAAGAGAGTATTATAGTTTTGTCCACATAACGGTTGTTTGTAAGTCCTAAAACTAAACGAGTTAGATATAGGGTTATATATACCATAGTGATCAGGGTGACGGGTAAAGTTCAAATCCGGATGTCCGTCTGTCCGTCCGTGCAAGCTGTAACTTGAGTAAAAATTAAGATATCTTAATGAAACTTGGAACACGTATTCCTTGGCACCATAAGAAGGTTAAGTTCGAAAATGGGCGGAATCGGACCACTGCCACGCCCACAAAATGGCGAAAACCGAAAACACATAAAGTGCCATAAGTAAGCCCTAAATAAAGCTATGGAAATAAAATTTGGTATGAAGGATCGCACTATGAAGGGGCATATTTGGATGCAATTTTTTTGGGGAAGTAGGCGTGGCCCCCAAATAGGTTTTTTCTATATAACTCGCAAACCAATAGAGCTATATAAACCAAACTTTCTGCAGTCGTTTATTTTAGCCATTTCCTTATACAGTCGAAAAATGAAAGAAATCTGATAATAACCACGCCCACCTCCCATACAAAGGTTAGGTTGAAAATTACTAAAAGTGGGTTAACTCAGTAACGAAAAACGTCAGAAACACCAAATTTTACGTAAGAAATGACAGAAGGAAGCTGCACTCAGACTTTTTTACAAAATGTAAAATGGGCGTGGCGTCGCCCACTTATGGGTCAAAAACCATATCTCAGGAACTACTCGACCGATTTCAATGAAACTTGGTTTGTAATAGTTTCCTTACATCCCAATGATATTTTGTGAAAATAGGCCAAATCGTTTCACAACCACGCCTACTTCCTATATACTAGAACTTAGAAGACGATCTGAATCGTTTAGAAAGTAAGCACTAGTGAAGATATCGGTGCAGAACTTTGCACAAATACTATGTTTATAGTGTGACAGCCCCATTCTAAAAATCGCCGAAATCAAACCATAGGTTTTCAAAACCCCATATATCGAACATCAGGACCTCGGTACTTCTAACCTAATGTTAGGGTTTCCAACTTTCAATGGACTTTATACAATAAATATGACGAATATGTGGGTCAAATTGTGTATTATATAATGTAAATAAAGTTAAATAAATAAATTGCGAGAGTATAAAATGTTCGGTTAGTTCAGTTGTACCGTACAAGTTCAACTCAGGACACTTCTTGTGACTAATTCATTTATTTTAGCGACTAGACCGCACTTTGAACTCTGTGACTTTACCGACTCAACTGGCATTACTAACCAAGCTACTTGAGAGGTATCATAAGTCTTTTTTACCTTAATTAATTTGCCTAAAACGCCATGAAATTGTTGAGCGGCTCACATAATCCCTGTTCATTTCATAGTTTTAGTCAGCAAAATACGAAAATACCGCTATACCCTATATTCTAAGCAACAAAGAGTAATGCCCTTGTTATCAAAGAATTTCCACCGAAGAGCAGCACCCTACAGTATACAACCGCAATTAGGCTTAACTGTTGAAACTTGTAATGTCAAGCAGTCAAAAGAGCTTAGCTGGAAGCGTAGGCGAAGAGGTAGGCAGGCGATAGGCGTTAAATGACACTCGTTCGGTAGCTCGGTAGCTAAACACCTGGGCGCCCACGCACATGCTACTTGTGGAAGTACTTTCAATTACTGAAAATTTTACACTTTTCTCATTTTGCTGACCACGAAAATGGTTCAAACACCAACGCATGAAATTCTAGTAACAGTGTACCGGGAAGAAGAGAGAGAGAAAGCGAGGAAGAAATAGATAGAGGAAGAAAGTCGTTAATTGTCCATGGAAAGGACGTGTTTTGAAAAATGTTTTAATCTGAACTAATGAATACGTTGGAGTATATGTTCATATAACTGGAATGTTAGCGGTGTCCCTTTTCAAGAACAATGCCTTGCACAGCTTTCACTGTTTCTGTTTGTATTTAATTTGACTCTCCTTTTTTAACCTATAAACCACAACTCTACATTCGAAAAACTATTGTTGACAGAAAGAGTATTACCAGCAAAAAAATATACTACAGAAAAATGTCATGCGATATTTTAAATAGATAAAAAAATCTCATGAGAGAAATAGTAAATATGCGAGAATCAGCATAGCATCACCAAATAACATATTTTTCTCTATGTTACAGCCGAGACCGCGCCACAACCAAATAAAATGAAATTTCACACCAGCAACTAAGCTCCACCCCCATCCAACGCAGCAATTACATCCTTCAGTTAGACAAAATGTTTTCCCACGCACTTTGGCACCCTCAGCTGGCAACGGTTGCCATTGCCGCCGGTACTTTGGCCACTGCCTCCACATCCGACGAAATGTTGCTGCTCGATGATGAAGTCGCCATAAATCAAGCGTACTATACCAACTCGCATCTCTTTGCCTTTGACTCGTCCTCCATGGTGGATCTCCAGCAGCTGCTGCAGAGCGAGGCATTCAAGCACAATATGTCACTGACACTGAACATCTCCACGGAGAACCTAACAGATCTGTTAAACACTGCGCAGCTCAATCAGACATGGGAGTCGCCGCAAGACCAACAGCTCCCCATGTCCGTCTTGATTACGCTCACCGTCTTCTATGCCATCATATTTGTGGCTGGTGTATTGGGTAATCTCATCACATGCATTGTCATATCGCGCAATAAATTCATGCACACCGCCACCAATTTCTATCTCTTCAACTTGGCGGTGTCGGATTTGATGTTACTGCTATCTGGTGAGTCTCATTTGTGTCACATATATTTTGGATAAAATTTTGATACATACAGATATAAAATTTTGTAGCATTCTAGTATTCAAAATAAATAATAATATATTTCCATTATATATCTATCTTTTGGATTTTAGGTGCGCCTCAAGATGTTTACAGTTATTGGTATCCCAATGCCTTTCCATTTGGCGATGCAATTTGCATTCTTGGCAGTGTTTTAGCGGAGACCGCCACAAATGCAACTGTGCTGACAATAACGGCATTTACCGTTGAACGTTACATAGCGATATGTCATCCATTTCGGTGAGTACCAAACAATTCGAAGCAATTAACAGTTTTATTTCACTATCATGTTCAGCTGACACGTATAATTTATCGTTAATGTAATTTTACAATTAAACTAATTTGTGTTTTCTTAAATAAGAAAGGTGCTCTTTCATTTAATAAGGCAAAGTGACTGCAAGAATATATACGAAGAAAAGGAAGCAGACGAAATAAGATTGTATCGGATATTTACTTATGAAGAGAATGTTATTTTTGGATTCTCTTTCACCTCTTAGTTTCAACTGACAAGTATTGAGATTGATTGCAGCGATACGCTTGCCAATTTTTAAGGCACTCCACACAATGTTGCTCTTTCTCGCACTTTAATTTACTCGAACATACACACACCCACTTGGACTCTTGAAACACTTATTAAGTTTATTTAAAAATATATTTTTGTATCCTTCAATTCTGCCTTCCATGCGCACCTAATAAATGACTATCCCTCTCTCTTTTCCACTTTCTCTTTATCGCCTAATTGCAGACAACACACGATGTCGAAGCTCTCGCGCGCTATCAAGTTCATCTTCGCCATTTGGGTGACGGCGCTGCTCCTCGCCCTGCCGCAGGCGATGCAATTCTCCGTGGTCTCCGAGCAGGGCGGCACCTCGTGCACGGTAAGTTCAATCGGTTGTAAATGTCCATTGAAAGTATAGTAGGCTAGTGGCTACCTTTCCATTCCACGTTCAAAAGCTTATTTGCTTGTGTTGCTTTCTTTACTCGCTCACAGATTGGCAATCACTTTGTTGAACATGTTTTCGCCGTGTCGGGATTTATCTTCTTCGGTGGTCCCATGACGGCGATTTGTGTACTCTACGTCCTGATTGGCATTAAGCTGAAGCGAAGTCGCTTGCTGCAGGCAATGCCAAGGCGTAGTCTGGATGTGCATCGTGGGATCAGCGCTCAAAGTCGTGTGATCAGAATGTTGGGTGAGTAGTTTATTGTTGTTGTTTGTATAAATTTCATTCGATTTTTTTATTTGAAAGTTGTATTCAAGTTCCTGAGTCTATGCGACTTACTACGCTGCACTATGCGTTCAGCCTAATATTTTTGAGTTTATTCTCCAAAAGGCATTTCACACTCTTTCCAATAAATAAACCATATATTTTTATGAATGCTAAGATTGTATTGTTATATTTGAGGGAATTAGCACTTAAAATATTAAATATTCCATGAGCACAACAAATATTTACAAAATTCCTTCATGTGATTTCATCACGCACCTGTTGCGCCACCACAATTTCGGCAAAACAAACAAAGCGAAATAGCTCCAAGTAGCCGACGAATCTCAAACCTCTCTAATTCAGGAATACGCTATGCCTTCTATATCCTTTTAGAGGTTCCGGTTCAATATGCCTAAGCAAATATTTACATAATTTTGTGTTGGCGTCGCAAACAACACGCCTGCTCAAATCAATTAATGTCATATTGAGCAGCGGGCGATCGCTGCCGCAACCGCTTGCCACAGCGACTCGAAGGTGTTCTATCGCAGTTTTGACTTGCCTTTGTAGGAGTACGGTATGCACGCAAAGCCAAATTCAACAGGCTATATCGCCAAATGAATATTTTAATATAGCAGACAGACAGTTTGGATAAGAGTAGAGGGTGAATGTTTATTTTGGCTTATTCAGCTTATACATGCGATGGTTGCTAGTGATGGTTCAGTACAGTCTCTCTGTTTAAGCTTAAGACATCTCTGAATGTTTCAGCTATATATCTGGTTAGAGATCAGTTTATACACATATTCCATGTCACATTGACTTTATCAAAAGTTTTTGTGACTTAACCATTGATACCCTTTTTGTATGGTGTCATCATTCCCATATTATGTAGATTTATAAATCATAGATGAGTTTAAGTTATGTTTGCTCGTTTGTATGTTTTTCTATGTTTCTTCCATTTAGTTTTTTTTTTTCTTTTCTTTTTTCCTTTTTCTCTGATTGCGCGTCATTTACAAATGTTTTCACCCTCTCTGCGTACAACAGTTGCCGTCGCTGTTGCTTTCTTCCTCTGTTGGGCGCCCTTCCACGCGCAACGCTTGATGGCTGTGTATGGCAGCAGCGCAAACATTGAATCTCAACTGTTCAAAGATGTCTTCGAAGCTGTCGACCTCATATCCGGTGTGCTGTATTACCTATCGACTTGCATCAATCCGTTGCTGTACAACATCATGAGCCACAAATTTCGTGATGCTTTTAAGGTGAACTAAGTTAGATAAACTTCATGATTAGGTGAAAACCAATTATACTAAACTCATCTCGGCATCATCTCGTCTTCATTTATTTAAACTCAACACACTTAAATTAAAGGGATATCTCCATTAAAAATTTATGTCACCTCAGCTTATTTTATCACAACTCAGCTCAACTCGTCTCATCTCACCCCTTATTTTCTCTAATTAGTCCATTTCAATGGATCTCATATCATCTCATCAAGTCCACTAGTTCCACAGTTTCCAAAATATTACCTCATGATATCGAATCTAGTTTTTCTTATAGAGCGACATCCGATTCCTTACATGATATCCCTCACCGTTTAGTCTTATCATATCCTTTCACATCTCATATCTTCGGAGACCCATACGATTTCACACAATAATGTTAATGTACATCACGTTTAACTTCTTGAATTAAAGAATGATATTTATTTCTCCTTCGCAGGTAACCTTAGCTCGTCAATTCGGACTTCCAGGTGGCTCACAGAGTCAAAGTCACAACTACAGGTCCCTGCTGCGACAGAACGGTTCCATGCGTCTTCATACAACGGTGAATAACAATGCTCTCGATCACTACCACTCTTACCGAGTTATGCAATTGTATTGTCGTGACCAAAGCCATCATTTTTCTCTGCAGGACAGCATCCGAACAACAACAACGACGACCACAATCAACAGCAGCGGTGGAATGGGAAGCATGGCTATGGGCGGAAAGGGTGGCAACAGCGTTAGCCGTCGTTCATCCAATCGTTCCATTTCACATCCATCCATAACTGCAGCAACTGCAGTCAAACAACAACAGCAACACCATCACTTGCTGCAATCTCAACTCTCACTAAGGTCCAATGGGGCCGATAGCAATCTACTACTTGATATGGAATTGGGCACAGCACACAACTATTGTCACGGTCGTCCGCAGTCGGTGGGCATAAATTGCAATCGAAGTGATAACTTACGTCGCTGCGTCATTAGCAATAGTATGGTGCATGCGCCGCGTAATGCGCGACCCCTTTCCGGTGATCGCATGTCGATTAACTCGCAAGAGTGGGACAGCAACGTCAGTCAATATGAACTTGGCGATACTCTTTGTATGGGTGAACTTGAGTCCGATTTGACAAAGCCCACCACACCACACAGTCTGACAAGGGCGCGTATGTCTGCCCCTCAACCAGCACCGACCATACAGCCGGTGAATTCCATAGCGGAATTGGACATTGACACTCCGGCACGAACGCGTCTCAAACTTTCAAAAATAATCAGTCGACGTGACCAAGACACTTTGTTGGCCAAGTCCGCACCGCGCGTTGAGCTAATGCGCAGCTCCTCTAATACCCCTAATGTGCCTGCCTCACCTTATACGACTTACGAAAACGATAAGAAAAAACAGGCGCGAAACGCGAACGGCGCACAAGCACATAAAACGTTTGATGCACTCACCGGTATTTTTCATTGGCGAGCACGTAAAAGAGAGCTGAATGGTCGAAATGTCGGCGGTGGTGGTCCAGGTGTTATCTCTACTCACACCCACACACCGCGAAATGCTCTTATGCGTAGCATATCGTCTCCGACGCCAGTCCTGCTGAAAGCTACGTTACGTGTGGAAATGGAAGGGCAGTATTTGTGAGTGGAATAGGAACCAAGGACAAACAAATAAATAATAGAACTGCGGCGCTCTGTCTCAGTGTTGGATACCCGATGTCGACAAGGTCAAATTATGCAGCCTCGCAGTTATTTCTGCTCACATATTCGTTCGCATTAATGTCACAGCTGCACAAATTGATGCGATCAAGCTTCCTGAAAGCCTCAGCCAGATTGTTCAATACATAGAAGTAAGTGTTTTTCAAAATCACTATTGGTATGTTTAGCCATTTATAGTATTGGTCCAATATTTTCCATACCTCACATTTGCGTAAAATAAATAATAAATTCCTAGATATATTATTGTATGTTATGATCTACAATACACTTTGATCCCAAGTGTGAATACGAAGATCTCGTTCTTCCGATTGACCTCATATGTGGAATATCATGTGATAACCTAATGAAATTTTATGAAATGTTGAGACTTTCTTGATTGTCGGTTTGTGTTTTTGTGTTACATCCTACTTAAATTACTTTGTTGACTTTGCACCAAAAACCATGCACATAATACATACGAGTATGTGGACTTGTGAATATAACTCATAGGTCACTGTAATTAAAAGCGTCAAAATATCTGTAGGCCATGGGCTCATGGCTCACGACTGCAATTAATATATGCATATTTCTCTTTTGGACGCCTGTAGTCATTTAGGAAAACAAAAATGACTCCTTGCCACAAAGAGAACTGAACAAATTAAAAAATCGTGTCTGGCTTTGATGGATGCTGCAACTATGTAAAAGTCTGCACGGAAGGAATATTTGATAAAAATAGAGGAACAGAAGAGGTCAAACAAATTTGCTGACCGGCAACAAGGTACTATGGGATAGATATGGGAAGTTATTTTTTTTTTTTTTTTAATTTAAAGGGTTTCCATTTACGTAATTTACGTTTATGCTAGAATAAATATTGCGAGTATAACATAATTTATAAACGATATTTTTTCTTCTTTCATACTTTTTACTTATTTCAGAAAAGGTGCAGAAATTCATGAAAAGCAGCAATAAGTCAGCTTTCTCTTGAGTTGCATACTCGGCCATACTGACTTCACGGCTTAAGGTTGAAAATACGGGGTGTAGAAGAGAAACCAAAGAAGTGCTGTACAAAGGAAACGACAGGAGCAGAAAACTTGTTAGACTGAATGTTTGAAAAACAAAAAAAGTGTTCTAAAAGAATCACTGTAGATAGTTAAAATATTGATCTTTTTATTAAATACATACATTCACTTTGAATACATAAATAAAATATATTGGTTGACAAATGATAAATTAGTTTCTTATTCTTATTCATAATTACACATACACATATAATTACATAGAGTTAGAATTTGCTAGCCCATGGATTTGCAGACACTGAACAGTCTGTTGACTCCGAAGATAACCAGCGATTGATAGCAAAATGATTGCAAAAGATTCACAGCAGTTGGGGAATGTTGGATGTCATATTCAATATTTATTATAATAATAAACAGTAATTTAGCACTAACACTCCAACTTCAACGAAACAGAATTTTGACTAAGCTTATCAATAATGGCTATCGGTTAAAATAGAATAAATAATTTACAATCTCGCGCGTGTTAAATATCATTAGATGAGTAAAAAGCACTTGAAATCAACGGAAAATAATGAAAAAGTGTAAAATTAACAATAAATATGCAAAGCACCAGGGGAATATGAAACGCATATATGCGAATGCAAACAAGAAATGTTATCACAATTTGTCTATAAAGGAATTTCGGAGACAATCGTAAATATCGATTCGCTTAAGCGTTTTCGATTGTTTTATGGGATTTTGTGAATCGGTGCATGCCCCAGCGGTCATAATACTTGCGAACAACAATTTGGCTTCCTCCATAAACGCCTACGCCATAAGAACGCAGCATTGAGATAAAAAGCCAAACATAAAGTGATAAACAACTGTACAACAACAAAGTGAAAGCGCAGAGAAAATTGCTACATGAACAAAAAAGGAAACTCAATTGCCATTAACATCGCCAATATTGGGTTTAGTCGCTGCGTAAAATTGCGTCGCATACTTCCTTTACGACTGCTCTTTGTTAACGAGTTTGCATTCATGTCTGCTTTTATATTATCTATCTGTCTTCTGTCTATCCCTCTGTCCTACCATATACCTCTCCATAACACCTTACATCTTACATTGTAAGCGGAAATCAGTTGGCAGAGGCTATGTGAAATCAAAAAGACTCTATAAATAGACTCAACTAATCTGCGTTAGCAGCTGCAGGTCATTGCCAGTTTCAAGTGGGCTGTTCTAATTGCAATTGTTGCTTTTGGTTTCCGGTTTATTCCACATTTATCAGTCGTATCGTGTTGGAGATTTTCTATTAACCCTCACACTGCTGTTTACCAATATAGTGTGCTGCTTTTTTTGGGCTTGACGCTTCTTGAATAGGTGCCAAATTGTAAACATCAGGAGTTTAACAAAATAATAAAGTTGCATATGGAGTTTGCCTGTGGCCATTGTTGTTAAACACAACCCATCTCAAATTTGTCTGAGAGCAACAGTTGGATGAAACAGTTGGTGAACTTATAAATATAGACGTTGGTATATTACAAATTAAAAATTTTACTGAATTTTTAAGTAAACTTCAGCTGTATCTGTAGATTGCACCGCAGGAAAAGCGCATTAGCGTAGAAAATACGGGAAAGATGCACACAAACACATGTATTTTCAGGTACATAAATGCAAAGCTTGTAAATGCCGTGCGCCTATGCATATATAAACACTTCTACTTAGATAGAGAACATATTTAAAAGTGTTTTCTTATGAAAATTTTATTAGTAAATATGAACTTGAGAGGATAGTTGGCTGCATTTACAAACAGACTACCATCAGTGGAGAGATCACATGCATGCAAAAGTTTTCGAAATATTCTGGTTGTTGTTGTTGGTGCATACTATCATCTAGAAGTTATTGGAGCAATTAACTTGTAAGTAAAACATTTTAAGAATATAAACGAGGATAGAAAGCGTACGTAAACAGCAACTACTCCTATACTCGTACACTCACATAACGCACATTTAACCTTCAAGCGGGCGCGCCATCTTTTGTAACAAAAGCTGTCGCGCGTAGTCTTTTCGACGCCTCAATTGAAATGCGAGATTTAAAGTGGATTAAGTTGTGGAATTCATTTGTTTTTATTAGTTTTAGTTATTATGTAATCATAAAATAATATTTTAAAGGAAAAGTATTTTTTTTGTCATTTTAAATGAGGGGAAAACATAAAAAGTAATATAATTCATTGAATGCAAAGTAAATTCACTAATCTTAACACAAAACCAAACAATTTGTTTTCAAAATTTGGGGAAAACATAAAAATTCATAGAATATATTGAAAAGAATGTAAATACATTAATATCTTATTAGAAAGTTAGAATAGTTCAATAGTCAGATTCATCAGATTCACCGGTCACAAAACACTCATTGCAAATAAATATCGTATGGTCTCGACCAGTAGCATCACTATACACATCCTCCAAGTTTCCATGAGACATTCGTAAGGTTCCAGCAATATATAATAATCCGAACAGGGCCCGAATCTCAACAGAATCGGTAGTTTTATAATCTCGAACTCGGAGTATGAGCTTTCTTTTTTCTGCATAAATTCGTTAGTATATTTTACTACTGTCGTTATAATTTCATCGCATATGAACAAATCCCATGCTTTTATAGATGTTGTTACGCCCATGCCTTTTCCAAGAACACCAGCCTCAGTCAGAATATTATGATCCACCCAAACTCTATCACCTATTTGATTTTTTCCATTTTGTAACATTATCACGTGCCATGAAGTATGCAGCTCTATCAGCCAAAGGAATGTTTTCCTCCTCCGAGTTACTTTCTGTGTTTGAATGTTCCATTTCTTCATCAGATTCCACATCTGGTCTACATTCAGATATTTCTGATTCCTCATTACATTCCACATCAGATAAGTGGTCAGAGACTTCTGATCCTTCATCACTTAAAGTTTCATCATCTTCCTCTAGGAGAAATTTCATTATTTCACTTTCACTTATTCTTGTTTTAGCCATTTTTACCAATAACTGCAGCACTTTATTATATCAGGAAATATGCAAAGAGAGTCGCGCATAGTCTTTTCGACGACGAGAGGCAACTGAAGTAAATGCTCGCTATAAACAGTCGACAAGCGTTAAAAAGAGACGGAAATAGTGCATTCGATTGGAAATGAACTAACCTCAAGCTACTAGAACTACCAAACATCTGGGATTATATACACAAAAATTATAATACTTTATTCACCATGGGCGGTCGAAAAGACTACGCGCGACTTCTTGAAGGTTAAATATATTTACTTTGCTTCTATAACCGTTGAATAAAAAATAAATTTCCATCGAGCGAAAATATACTGGGAGCTCATGAGTATTATATTCAGTTTGAAAATGAAATTGCATGGTAAGTATTACATTAAAATATGAGTGTGTATGTGTGAGACCAACCGTCCCGAAAATCTCAGAGTTATAAAAATCGAATGAAATTAAAGTCTCCGAGACACAATTATCTAATATCTCAAATAGTAGGTAGATTTCTTCATGGCGCTTCAATAATAACAAATGCGTGGAATAACTATAAAATAAACTTTTGTCTGAAAATAAATATATAAAAATGCTAGTGAGTTAGAAAATGATAAAAGTCAAATAAGCAATGACCATCATAAATAAAAGTTCGATTCCCTTCTCACCCCTTTTATATATACAGCATGTCTGTGCATGGCTAACTGACCATTGCCTTTCTCATTTCATATGTATCGACATTGCTGCAGGCTAAATTAATTTCTCTCCACGAAAGAAGCGATGGAACAACACGAACGTCCATATTATTTGTTTTCCATAAAATTATAATTATTTCCAAGAATAATAATAGTGGAGGTTATATGAGTACGATAAGATTGAATGACTGGATTAGTTTGATTTATATATGTGGGATCAGTACACTCGACCGTACGGTCAACCAGGTCGGGTACAAAGTACTAATTACCAAATAAATCAACCCTGACCTAAGTAAGATAGACAACCCACTACTGCCGAACTGACGAGGACAGTTGAGGTTGAGAATCCACAGAGTGAAGAAACGTTTCTAGAAGTTTTATCTTATAAAACTAAATGTTAATTAAAACTAATGTATTCTAAAAGTTAAATCTTATAAAACTAAAAGTTAATGAAAACCAATGTTTTCTACAAATAAATTGACGCTTTTAATAAATAAACAAATAAACAAATAAATTATTATTAAAACAAAGAACCCACATATATACGTACGTTTTTCACATAATAAACATTTCAATTATTTATTCAAAATAATTTTTAATGCAGCGTAGCTGAAAATGCGCTCATATGGATATTTTCTATTCCATTCCACTAATTTAATTACTCTTCTTTGTTGAATAAAGAACTCTGAAATATCGCCTTTAATTGGATAATGACTTTTCACAATTGTGTAAAATTTTATCAAATTACGTTCGTTGCTAGGAAACAACTACAAATTTATTGCAGTCAACGAAAAAAAAATAAAAGGCAAACAATAAAATTTCCACTTCAACAAATCAAGGACTGTGCTAAACCCAATTTAACAAAACGCATACACCCAAAACAGATTTAATTTTCTAACTCTTTTAATCAATTACAATTATATTTTTATGCAATTCATGTGGCGAGTTTGTGGCTTAGAATTTCTCATAAAGGAAAATTACAACAAGGATGCTATGAATAATTCAAAAACCGCACTAATTACCCAACAGAATTCACAGCAAGAGCATTTGTATATGTTTGAAGCAGAAGGAAGAGATAAATGAGGATGCAGTAAAGTTGGCAAGCCGTTCATAAAATTGACAGTAGAACATGAATTGGTCTATAAAATATACGAAAAACTGGGTGCTAAGTAAAAGAACATGTATGCACGTGTATGTATGTATGTGTAAATGAGAGAATGGTGGAAACAAAAAATTCCATAAAACTGTATAAGTAATTTGATAGCAGAGTAAGTGGCGTTTAGCTAAAGGCTGAAGGACCATTTTCTCGCTTGCTATAATGATGTATTTTCGGTGGTTTCCATTTTTATGAGTTTTTTATGGTTATGACAGACAGGAAGCATTAAAAATATGTCCAGATTGTTACCCGCAGTCTAATAAATAGAACATCGTGTATTGATACGGTCTCAAACTGTTCGAAAATTTTAAGTAATTGAATAACCTTCATTTACGTCACACTTTTCGAATGATATCTCGAATAGAACGCTATGTTTAACGCGTAAGTTAAAACAAATTTTTGCACTTTTTGAGTTTTTGGGAAAAATTTTGGTAGCAAAGCTTTATAGACGCATTAAAAAGCTATAAATAAGGCGAAATTTTATAAAAATATAGGTATGTATAAGTATATAAGTGCAGACGCAGTTTAACGGCAGTGTCAGATGTGTTACCACTTTGTACACCCCTGTTTTGTTTTAACAAAAATGTATATTTGATAATTTTTATTTCTTGGACTAAGTTTTTCTTCTACGTATACGGTATATTAACCCGCAAGCATATTTATTTCATGGAATCATGCAAATGAAATTTACCACTAGACAGCTTTATTAGTAACTATAAACAAACAGTTACTAATAATGTGAAATCACATTACTTCTCATATCAATATTCACTACGTTATTGTTTAATCAGAATAAACAAACACTGTATAACATACTGTCTAATAAAAATAGTATGTAATAAAAATGCAAAGTGGTAAAAGTCTGGGAGTGCAGTGACTCCTGTTGTGTTTGCTAAGTCTTTTTAATACAAATATCAATTGTTAATAATATAAATTCTCTAATAACCGTTATTATTCAAATCTCCAAAGTTTTAGTGCGTAATCTACTATGGAGTGTCAGAGATCGCAGTGATATCAAATATTTAATTGTGAAGTTTTAATTATTTAGATCAACATCGCTGATATAAAATTAATCACACACTGGTAGTAAAGTTCTCAGCGCAATGGAATTTAACATTGAAATTTCGCTACTTGTACACATATTCATATATACACTTAGTATATGTGTTCATAAATGTTCGTGCAAGTTACTTATCTGTAGGCTCAAGCGACTTCACTTAAATGAGATTGTTTGCCTTAGCATGTGTGGATATTTAATTAGTCAAACTAAGAATGTGTAAGTAAGTTAGCCACGTCAGGCAGCTAGTGCTGACTTGGCCATAACTAACCCATCAATGGTGAGAGTGTATGTGTGTAACAATGAATGAAGTTCATCCTTCAGGAACACCACCTAAATGTAGATACATACAAAATTTACTAAGGATGAGGTTAGTTTTATGAATTTGGTTTACACTTCAAGTTCTGCATTCAAACCATTAAAATAAAAGAAACTATGAACTTTGCTACATGTGAAGGCATTAGTAGTATAGTATGTGCAGTTGTACGTCAAACATTTTGAACTTTCAGAACTTATTAACAAAGTATGCAATTTCGCAGTATATTAATAATAATAAAAAAATAATATTATTTGCGAGGAAATAACTATGCATTTTTTGCTTTTACTGAAATATGAACTTAAGTTCAATGTTCATTGAAAATGTTACTCATACGCCCCAGCTAACTTCGGTAGTATGGGGAATGTAATGTTTTAACAACTTTCAATTACTCAAGAATAGTGCAAGTACGCTTTATACTAAAAACAAAAAAATAATTCTTTAATAATGCAGAGTTTTGGCATGGAGTGTAAAGTTGGAATGTGAAGAATTTCGCCGATAACCGATTAATGGATTTTAAATTATTAGAATGTAAAAAAGAATAGAATAGAAGAATAAAAATTTAAAAGTATAGCTCAAATAAAAACAACAACAAATACAACAAGTTAAGGAGAAAGCGTGTTTAATCATTTTGGAGAGAAAATCAAACAGCAACTGAGAGTACTTCTTCCTTCCACTCTATAACCAACTTTTACTGACAAGGGCATATTTCAAGGTTCTTCAGTTTTGTCAGCGGCAAACTCTTTCGATTAACTCCATAATTTATGAACGCATGAATGCGCTCTTGTTTTTGCTGACATGTTTGTTTGGACGATTTTGGCGATTATATGATTTGTTGTTATTGTATTTATGATATTCGCAAAATTCTGTTTAAACTCATGCATGCATTATTTAGATTAAGTCACCGTTGTCATTGATGGATCTTATGCGGTTAACGTGGTTGGAAAATCGTCATCCTAATGAAGTGAGGCATTCAACTCATGGTGCGTTCGTCTCAATTGAATTTCCTCTGAGTAGGTTAAATATTCGTACTCACGAGTAGATTCTCCGATTTTCTGTCACCAAAAAATGTAGGTTGCTATGTACATATCCGTATAAATATTATAAAGAGACAACTAACTTAGGAGCGTATTTTTATTGTTGTGGTGTCATTATGTGACACAAAAGTGAAAGCATTTCTGTGATTAATGAGCCACAGATTTGTTCAACAACAATTCTTGAGCACCACATGACACTAAGAGGCGTAACCGGTTGACAGCGCTCTTGTCAGGCACTTGGAGTAAACACACTTCATTAAATGAGTATTTCTACGAGAGTAAATGACTGAAAAATTGAAGATAAAGATGAATTTGTACGAAATACAATGAACTGATTGCCATTACACACTTACACACACACATAGTGGGATCCATATTAATCAGCGTTGCAGAGTGTGTCATAAACGTGTTAGCATTGTCAGCCGCACATCGGCTTTTCGACGCTTCTGCATTTGATTTATTATCGTAGTAGTTATTACCCACTTGTCCGACATTATTTATTGCCATACATATACACATATGTACGTAGCGTCACCCTCCTTGAAATATGTTAACATTTTGCTGTCAATTTGTTTGCTAAGCTCAGTCAATTCCCATCCTCAGGCGACCACTTGTTGAGCTCACTTTTATCTTAGTTACTTCCATTAAATTTGTTGTTGTGTTTATTACGTGGCATGAGGTATTAGGAAGCGCCACAATTCCATTACTTGGCAACAAAACGGAAGCTTATACTATGTAATTTAAAAAAATAGCTTAAAACGGTGACCTTCAGAGATAGATGAAAAGTTTGGGATTATTTTGTTCATATTTGTTCCTCAAAAAAAAAATGTTGCCTAGCAATTGATTTTATTCGCGTGACTAGACTTATATGACTTTCATATCAAACTGGTGTATATGAGTCATCAATATATAGTGGATCTGGGATTTATACTCCCACGCTACACAAATATGACGTCAATTGCAAGCAATTGGGGTAATAAATCATTGGTTATAAGATCCGGAGTATTGTGTAACACTGTGTGTTTATCAAAATGTAAATAAATATATGGTATTTCTTGTCGTGGTCAGTTTAATATTACATGATATCAAGCTTCAAAACATTTTGTAATATATACCAAAGTGATAAACAAATAATTTTTTATCAAAATATAAAAGGATAAATATCAAAAAATGCAATGGCTGACAAACTACATTCTCGTACATTGGCAAATTCTTATTCGTATGCAAACATATGCCCAAAGACAATAAATCTATTTGCATAGTGTTGCAATCTAATCCAATTTAATAAATTGTGAGTATTATTGAATTCACATAGAAAATTGTTGACAACAAATTCGACACACAGTACACCATCTGCCTGACTAAATAGAATACGCACTCCTTTGGTCTGTCTGTTGCTTAACTGTGCCTGTATGGCTGTTCCTTTCGGGTGCTGAGTATGCATGATAAATAGATTGCTATGACAAAATACAGCTACAAATGTTAAAAAAAAAATAAAATAGATTACACTGTTTTGTTAGATGCAGCAGCATATGTGTGTATGTATGTAACATATAAAACTTCTAAATATGGTACGTAGTAGTAGAATGCCTAAGCATACTGTAACACATATGTATATTATCTTACATTCAATGTCATACAACATTGACAAATGTGGTTAATTGTGTGGAAGGTAGTAAATTTCGTAAAAGGCAATAGCTACTTCAACCATTAAGCAACAGTGGAATGAAAGATAAGTTAATTAGGTATTTGAACATTTAGAAATTTTATGTGTTGTTGATATTTACTATTTTCCATTTATAGTTTTATGGATTGTTGTTGTTATCTGGTACATTGCAATTAATGATTTGTACCATATAACATTTATATGACTTTCTTTATTGTTTCACATAACATGAATAGATGCAGAGCTTGTTGACAGTAAAGTTAGTTCTTTCCAACAAACTCAAATGTATTATGAGATTTTGGATTGCATTAAAAGAGGCTGTAAGGAGTAGGTGCTAAACCTATTTGGTGATTAACAAAGGAGGTATATGTTTACTATAATCTGCGGCTGCCATAGAAATCGCACTTATCAATCGATTCTACATGGAGAAAAATCATGCTTTACATGGATATAGTGACTAAGTCATGCTTAAATTAAATTAGAATGGCTAGCAACAGTAATTTTCTTGCTAAAAGTAAAATTATCCAAATCAACTAAATTTAATAAACTACCAGTCAACTAGAGCGATCGTGAACATGCGCTTCTCAATAAGAAGCTAGAGTTCTTGAAAACTCTTTGGGATGATTAATGTCAATGACATCAAACAAGATAGAAAATAGAATTAACTATAATTCATTCAATAAATTTACGGCCTGTTTTTGATATTTCATTTATGTTTTAGTTTATTATATTTATTAGTTTTCTTGCCGCCCCTTTCTTTGTTTGTGTTTTCTTCACGCCTATCTTTCATCAGCACACCGCTACTGCTGTTAAGGGAGTTTCCCTTTCTCAATTCGCAACGTTGTTGTAATTTACGCCGCCTATCAGCGTTTGACTGTTGACTGTTGCATGTCCTGCTCGTTTCGTCATCATGGAATTTTTTTCATCTAGCCATCTTACCAATTCAGCTGCCACATATTTAGAACAAAATTAATATAAAAATTGTGTTTTTATTGGACTGTTAGATATTTGCAATTTGTTCTTTATTTTGTTGTTGGTGTTTTATGATTTTCGTTTGTTTGGTTGATAGAAAATGTGTAAAACTTTTATGAAATTACTTTTTGGTCAACATAAAATTTACTGCGAGCCGCTTTGACCTTTTCGCGTTGTGGATAATGACATGAGCGCTTCAGCGGTCAATAGCAACAACGGTAACAACAAAAGCACGAACAACGCAACTGTCACTGAATATCTTTCATTTACTTGATTTCCTTATTTTATATTTTTCGTTGTTTTCCCCTTTTCCGTAGCATGATGATGAGTTGCCCAAGACCATATTGGCATTGATGTTTGAAATGAGAAGAAGTAAAGGTGAAGGCATGGTGAAATTACCGCATAACATTGAAGCAAAGTGATAAAAGTAAACGGAGTATAAAACCAGCATTACTGCTAGACTATTAAACTCATTGACATGCACTTATACACATACACATACATTCACACTCATTCACTTATTTCAGCGCGTTGTCCTAATGACCCTCGAAAAATGGCGAAACATCTTCACAGTTAATTGAAAATTAAAGGTTATTACAACTAAAAATGCACAAGCGCAAGCGCAAATGAAAACTATAAAATTAAACGTAACCAACGCAACGTTTTTTGCAAAGTAAAAACAAGTGACACTTAATTATGAAACAGGATTCTACTATAACTGAGTCATGTCTAGACTTCAGTGCATTTATTTCTTCATATACAAAACAACTATTATGAGCGCTTGCCTTTTTAAGGCAACTAAATCATCTCATAAAATTTCCATATTTGGAACATATTTTCAGTTATGACAACTCGTAAATCATGATAAATTGTTGGCAGTCGCCAGTCATAGAACGTTTTTACCGCAAGATAACTCAAAAACACAGACTCAGTGGTTATTCATTAATATATGTGTTGACAAAACAAGTTGCATTGAAAGCAAAAATGTTAATATTTTTTCGGTATAAAAGTTTATAGGCACACTAGTTGATGTCATGTATGAGCAAATAAATTTTGAATGAAAATTTGTCAGGTTGTCAATATAAACTTGAAAAAAATAAAATTCATTAGACAAAGAACATGTAAGAATGCGATTTAAGCTCATTTTACCGGGCAGACTACACAAAATTATTTTTTTATGTTCCACAAGCCAATTACTCAGTAAATCAATACTTATCAATTGTCTTTCAATAATACCAATAGCTTTCAGCCTTTCTTCATTAGCTTCAACCATTTTATTTTTTTAGAAAATGGTTCAATAAATGAATAATTAATACCGTTAATCAAATGCCAAATGATGTTAGCGAAATCTGAGAACAGTTATTGGGCTGCGAGCGATATTGCACTTTAAAAGTGAACCTTTTTCAATAAAGACTCCCAAAGTAGACGATATCAAATGTTCTTCATTAATTTATATGAAGAAATAGAAGCGATTGGTTACGTGGTCCATTCTTCGATTACTTGAGTGCCAGTGAACTTAAATGTGAAATGTGATTTTAGAATGATAGTAAAGAATGATTTGGAAAGGAATAACAAAGAAGAAGCATAAAAATGTGAGATTTGATTATCAATTCAATGGATAAAATCGCATTTAGACGCTGTGAAAATGAACATTTCTTGTACATTTTCTCGCCTCTAGCTCTTGGCAACTGCTTACAATAACAATGAAAATGTTTGTCATAAATTATAGTCATTTTCTTTTTGAAATTAACGCTAACGACAGCTATTTTACTTTAGACAGCGAAAAAATAGACAAAGTAGAATTTTAACCCAATAATTTATTAAATGAAGCATAAAAGGGATTATAATACAAATGGAAAGAAGTAGATAACAATACAGAAATATGGACCACTCTTACCTCACGCAATTACAAATTAAAGCGACCGTTTTCAGCTCAATCCTTTTTTCCTGTATTTCCCATTGTTTAATATTGTTGTGTAAGTCTCTATGTATGCGTGTCATCATATTTGTTTTTGTCAAAAAATCTCCGCAATGATTAAATGCTACTCAGAGCTCCACAGGTTGCCAACCGCACTTAATTCGAATTATCTCCCAATTGTGTTAGCTGCGAATGAATAATTCATGGTGGACTCAACACTGACCGACCACTGACGCACTGATTACGGTTTAATTAAAACAAAATTTGGTTCGTCAGCACCACCAAGCACTTTCTTGGCAATCTATGCGTGCATTTAATTACTTAAGCAGAAAAAAGGAGAAACATAATAAGCCCTATCAGGCTGATGATGGCAATAATTCAATTAATGTTGCACCGAGTTGTTGCGTGAGACAGTGTATGTATGTGTGGGGTGCACAATTTTTCGACAGACCCTATAAGCATTGGCTTTATCATTCGCTTTCATTAAACAAATCACAAACAATTTTATTTCATTGTCATACTCAATTTAATTGTTTTTGGACAAAATATGAATAAAATAATGCAAAACTGTATATTTATGTCAATTTTTAAAATTACATTGCAAAAGCTTCCTGCTTGCTGTCAATTAAGGGAATTGAGCGCTTCCTTATTCCTTGCAATAATTACAACAACAAATTTGATGAAAGTGAGCTCAAGGGTGAGAAACTCCTGAGCGGAGCTTAAAAAATCTGTAATAAAATGCAAAAATGCCACCTACACAAGTATGTATTTATCGTATCAAATCAGTGACAGTAATTGAAAAAAAACTATTTTAATAATAAATCAAGTAACGAAGTATCAAAGAGGCACACTCATTGCAATTCGTAATAAAAATGTCAAGGCTTCGCAGCGCTGAATAATGTATTTTACTATGAGTGTATGTGTGCATGTTGAGCAACCGGTTGGAAAGTTCACTGAATTTCACACAAATTCATCTTCATAATTTGAGCCATTTTGTTTTCGTAGAAGTACTCATTTACTTCAAGTGTCTGGCAAGAGTGCCGTCAACTGGTTCTGCCTCTTAGAGTCATGCTGTGCTCTATATATTGTTATTCAGTTGACAAATCTCCCTCACATTAATCACAGAAATGCTTTCACTTTTACATCATATAATGACAGCACAACAACAAGTATTTACAGTAAGCATACGCTTCTCAGCCAGATACATATTGGTGTGTATGTATATGTACATAGCGACCTACATTCCCCTGGTAACACAAAAACGGCAAATTCGTGAATTTTTAACCTGTTCAAAGGAAATCAGACTGAGGCACAGACACCAGTAGTTGAATGATGCCTTTCATTGGTGTTGTATGTTGTATTTTCATTTCATTTTAGTACCAAATACTATGTTGCACTTTGTTATGTTGCAGATGCTCTTACCTCTAGCGTTTTGCTCTTCAAAACCTTTCCGATCCATTACGACATGTTTCCTTACCACCCACACTAACCACGTGACATTTATCACTGACAATAGAGACTTAATGTCAATAACGCATAGATGGATTTCAATGTTTTTATAAACAACAATAAAAAGTAACAAATACAAAAACTACACCCCGGCGTAAGAACACTTACCAAAATTTTAAATAGACGAGCCACTACCAAGAATGGGGTATTAACTCGCTTGCTTGCTCGTTTGCAAACGCCATAAAGTGCAGTGAACGCGTTTAGTAATTATGTAACTAATCGAACGAGTTTGACGCCGACAAAACTGAAGAACCGCGCAACATATCATCGTCATGGCAAATTATTTACAGGGAGGCTGTTAGTTGTTGTTGCTTTCCTTTTTTCTGATTACCCTAAACGCTTTCGGCTTGATTTGTTGTGGTTGTTATTTTAGCTATGTTTGTCAGTTTTGCCGTTATTGGTGTCGACGCTTTTAGACGATATATTATGATATGCATAACGCGCAGTTGAGCCGCCGGAAAATTGGCAAAAACAGTCAGCCTGTCTGTGGGCACCGTGCACGATTTATCATACACAACCGTTGACAGACTTCAGCTTTTGACTGTCATTGTTGCATGTCGTCTGATGTCCGCGCTTGTTGCACGAGCTGATGCCCTGGTCGATTTAGTTTGGTTGGTTTCCAACTGTAAGAAGCTACTCGCAGCCAGCTACTCAGTCACATCCATCCAGCTGTTGGCCATATGCTGCCACTGATTGTAAATCAAATCACCCTAGAGTGCTCACACGCCATGAAGTGCAAATATGCAAATTTTGGTGATTACGAGTATTGGGATGGTGAACAGCATTCTTAAACAGAATTTAGGAGCCAATTTTCTTGAAGAGCCTGGTCGAGCGCTCGCATTGCCACACGAAAAATTAGGTTTATCGATTATGAGTGAGTGATGAATATTGAAAAATGAATAATAATGCGAAAAAACATATTTGAGAGACACGTGTTAAAATTGAATGAACTTCAATGATGAAATGTATTATTCATTGACTACGTCAGTGAGTGCGGACAGGTAAACATACTACTTTATTAAAAGATAAACGGGTAATATTTAGTTGTTATTAGTGCAACTCTACATTATTTACCGTTTATTAAAATCGATTACTTCTGTGTATAAAATGATAATAAAATATTTAATTTTTTTTGTTATTTGGCACTACTGAAAAACTGAACTGCTCAGTTTTTTCACAAGTTTTTTTATAACGAAAATTCATTATAAGTTTTGGTATAGGGTTTCAGTAAATCAGGTAATTATTAGTAACCTCTAATTCGTTGAACTTATCAATCATATTAATAGCAATGAACATAAGCTGCACTATTTAAGAATTCAATGTTTATTTTTAGTACAAAGCATACTTCGAGCCATTCTTAACTTGTAAAGGTCGATCAAACCATTTCTTCTTATATACTACTCGGGGCGTATGAGTAACTTTTGTAAACTGCTCAGTTTGCGAGTTTATGTAACTAAATAATATTAATGCATTTACTCTGATAATAAACTTTTAATAATTAACTTGAGCATACTTATAGTGTATGCTTGCGAATTTAATTTTTAAAATGTGTGCATATTTCATAATATACATAAATATTTGTAATTTTCGCAAATTAATACTAACTTTAATTAAACTAATTCGAAACTGCATACTTTGCGAAATATTTAAAAAGTTTAACAAGTGTTGGTCTAAGAGTACATAGTGCATTTCGTTAGAAGCGAATCTCCCTCTACATTGAATAGATAGAATGGGCGGTGATAGTGCCTTACAAATACGAATGTGTATGAAGCTGACCAATAAGTGCATATTAAATCTATAAAACTAACTAACAACTAACATGAAATTATAAAAATCTCATTCCAGAGACTTTTACCTATTTGCCACTGCTATAAACACTGCTCGGTTAGCTTAGTATGTGATGAGTTTTCAATTTTCTTAGCTTAACTCAGCAAAGCAAGTACTTTTATATGTAAAAATTTCACGAGGGCAAACTTCACACACAGACCCACATGACGTGTCAGTAGTGGTCATGTCAGAGGTAGTTGGCAGTCTGGGCTTACTTTCAACGCAATTTACTGAGACTACTTACTTGACACACACGCTTACTGAGACTAAAAAGCTCATTTGAGCTTTCAACAACAAGTTAGTACTATTCTCCTTGAAAGTGGGTTTACATTTACTCTTACAACATACAAATATACGTACATAGTTTATAAGTCAATATCTGCATAAGTTGCGTAGTTACTGCGTTAAATTCTGCTACCCTTAACTATTCACGTTCGTGTGTAATTAACTTGAAATGCACTTAAGCTTCAAATATCAACATCAGTCCAGACTAGAGCTGTATTTATGACAGTGATGCTGATCTAAGTAATTAAAGTTGCACAATTAAATAT
Source organism: Zeugodacus tau (assembly GCA_031772095.1). Classification (NCBI taxonomy): domain Eukaryota; kingdom Metazoa; phylum Arthropoda; class Insecta; order Diptera; family Tephritidae; genus Zeugodacus; species Zeugodacus tau. Next base: position 75,913,522 of record CM062649.1, read on the forward strand.
TTCATTTCAATTTACTTTCGGTTTATATATAGAGTTTATGACCTTTTGACCGCTTTACACAATTAAAGTAATTATACAAATACATAAGTAATAAAATTATTATACTCCACAAAATAATTTACCCAATAAAAAAAGCAACATTGAAGTGAAGGTTTAGAATGGCAGAGAAATTAAACGTCGCTCAGCATCTTCTGTTAGCAATGCAGAGTGGAAAAATTCTATATGTATATTTGAAGAGGTTACTCATACGCCCCACGAGCTGTTTATTTGTAGTTTTTCGACCAACTTATAAAAAAAGTTTTTTTTTTATGGAAATAATCTGACATTTTATTTTTTCTTTCTTTTTTTACGCTGCTTTTAATGATGCTGCATGATTTTTGAATGTCTGCAATTTTTTCCCCATCAGTAGACACATTTGGGACACTTTTCTGCTGCTGTTTTGCAATGCTCACCACCAATCTCTTTACTTCGTATTTAAAAGTAATTTTGTGCTACTCATGATACTGCCGCCATCGTGTTTTCATTGCGACACTTAACATCAGAACGCATCGCATTGTATTATGTTCATTTCCGCTTGAACAAACCAAATGCAATCTGTGCTCTACGCTCCACTAGAGTTTATTCGAAGAATTTCTGTACCATAAAACTCCATGCTCATGAGTATTAGAAATGTCATTCGAATGTTTCTCCTGGATCTCTATTTTGCTGCATTCGCCTGCTCCAGAGAGTTGCGTTTAACGCATTTGATGCAATGTCACTTCTATTTTAAAAGCGAAGATTTCATTCCGTACAATAAGACACTCAATGTTAAATTGTAAAGCAAATTTAATTGACTTCTTATATTTTTTATTGAACTTTAGTATCGCCATGTCATTTATGTCATGATACAATAATTACATTTTCTCGCATGCGATATTATTATTTAACATCATTTGAAGATAATTGTATACTTTCGCAACATGAAGAGAGTGTAAAGCTTTGTTCACATAACAATAGGGTCAGTATGACGATAAGAATTGATGTTCGTTTGTCGATCCGGGGGAAGATGCCAATAAAGTTTTACGGAAAAATTTTTATGTCTACTCAAGTTGCATGTATCCAACGCTGTTGCTTCATTCATGTACAAGTTCTTGTCCTTAAACCTCTTATCTAAATCCCTCTTTTACTATCGATTCTTGAACATTTCGCTATTCCAGTTTTTTTCATCCTCATACTAATCCATACAAAAGTGCTTCACCTGTGAATCCTTTTCGGTATTTAGTGTTGCATTTGTTGTTCATATAATTATGTCAACGCCACATGAATTGCTTATAAATATGATTGCAAGTGATTAAAACAGTTAATAGAGCAGTTATTTGTATTTTGGGTGAAACGTTTTGTAAATTTGGGTTTAACATCCGATTTGTTGATATGGAAATTTCATAATTTCGTATTTTTTATACCAGTATTAGCAAACAATGAATTCGCAGCAGTTTGTTAGCAATCAAATTTATGAAATGTAATTAAATAGAATTTTGCACAATTATGAAAAGACTTAGCCACTTTGAAAAACTACTTAAAAGCTTTCTGTCCTAGTTCACTAAAATAATAAATAACAATGAAAAAAAAAAAATATATATATACATTGATTGTCATATTCCACACAAATTTAACCAGTAATTCAACATCATTGTACTCGTATGACCTCCACAATGCTCATTCTTGGCATTAAATATAAGTTAATGAAAGGCAAATACCGACAATTGAATTTAGTGTTGTTCAGTTGTATCTTTCATGGAGAGAAATTCAAGGAAAATGTTTAGCATTCAGCAATGGAAATGACAATGGCATGAGAAAGTCAATGCACAACTAAACATACATACATACTATGGGGCATTCAAACTCTTATTTGTAATGGTCATCGAATATTTGAACTTTATCACTTTCTAACCTTCTGGCGTCTAACCCTCTTGTAATTTGATATTATGAAAACACATTGACAATAAAGAGACTATCGCGATCATATTTATTAGACAAATAATACACTTCACCTTTACTATTTATATTTGCTGGAAACCCTAATTATTAATAAAATACGAGTATTATTTGATTACTTCGATATCATCAAACCTCATTTGTTAGTATATGAAATTCCAAACAATTGGAAGCTTTTAGTTTCGTTGTGACGCGATATACCGCACTTGTTGCTCTCGGACGAATTCGCCGCGTTTGTATTTTTCCTCAATGGCGGCAAGCGAACTACACATACACCAATGTTATACTACAGTTACACAACTGATGCTTATAATTTGGAAACGGTTCAATAAGCGCGAAAGCGTAAAGAGGCAGCGCACAGCATTTGTAAACACCAATGGGCGACTTAATATGAAAACCCAGTACATGTGGTGTGATAAACAACACACAAGAAAAATGTGACACAAAGTGGAAGCCGAAACACATAACAAGAGCCAAATTGAACATGGTGATTACCTGCGACAGCTAGCACAGATTCGTTGAAGCTATGTATCGAGACGTTCCGATTTTATTACACGAAACATTAGAAACATGGTATTGGCTTACAACGTAAGATGCGGTAATGCAGGTTTGGTAGATAGCACGTATGTAGATTGATAAGCTGGCGGTGAAAAAAGCAGTCTGGATGGATAGAAGGAAGCGACAAAATGTTACGCACCGACTAAACGCAATATCGGCGATGTTAATGGCAACTACGTTTCCTTTTTTGTCGTGTAGCAATTTATTTATTACTTTTTGCTTGACTTTCTATCTCTATTCTTCATTCCTTATGCCGTAGGCGTTTATGGAGGATGCCAAATTGTTGCTTGCGCCTAAGCGAATCGATATTTACGATTGCCTACGAAATTCATTCACAAAATGTTGTTTTTATTTTCCGCTGTATGTATGAATATATGAGTGCTTGACTGTGGAGTAGGCTGAGTACGCATATTTATCGCTTTTTACACATTTTTCTTCCATTTGCGTTTTAAATTCAAACTTAAGAGTTTTTGCTGTAATTTCTTTTAGGAATTTTGTTTTATAATATTTTTACTTAGGCAAAGAAGTGAAAAATAATGCATTTCCATTTAAACTAAATTAATTTTTATAATTTTATATTACACCCACCAATATAGCACATGAAGACGCCAACATTCTCCAACTCCTGTAAACTTTTTCATTCAATTTCGCTATTAATCACAGCCATCGACAGGTTGGGTCGACACACAGTTCAGCGAGTCGTCGCGGAGACTGCGCTCCCACGCAACATCTATTGCCCGCACATAGTGTAATTAAATGGACCACGTACAGACGTCTGCCCGTACAAGGAGATTGAGGTTCATAAATTTAAAAATAAGGTGTTTCCAAAATCTACATAAAACGTAACAGTCTGGACCCAAGTTAGAACAAAAATCCTCATATTTTTTATTGTAAAAATAAATTCTGTATTAAACAAAGATATGTGATATTGAGGTATGAGTATATAGTAGCCAGGGCAAAATTCACCAACGCCCCGCACAGTTTTATAATTTACTCAGTTTTTTGCGGCGAAGGATCATTTGGCGCACAAAGCACTTAAATGACTGTTGGCGACCGAAGAGAAATATGCATAAATTAACTGCAGCCGCGACACGAACCCATGGCCCACAAAAAACTTGACTTTTAAACTATAGTGACCTGTGATTAATATTCAAAAACACTCTTCCAAACGTGCATTGTTACTGACATGGCAGTTGCCCAGTTCAAGTGCCGAGAAAATCATTTGAGAGAATGAAAAACTAATATCCAAACAGACACTTCAAACGGAGTATGGGTTCACTTTTAGTTAATGTTATCGCATTTTTAGTGATATGATCATCTGAAAAGCGATTTTTCACCATTAATATCTTTATTCTGTATTTACTCAAATGTGTCCCATGGAAGCGGTGTGACATAATGCTACGAAAGAAAAAAATACTACTCTAATGCAAACACACATTCACTCATTGAATTTCCTACGGGGTCAAATTAGCCAAGAGATTATTCATGAAGAACTGTTGCACGTATCATTCCGTCATCGCGTGAGTAGGCAACATAAGCCGAAATAAACAATGTCTTCCTTTCCCCAACTAAGTTCATGTCTGCATATAAAAAAAATCTGGCTGCCACAAATGACTAAATGAAGGGCATTTTTTAAACAATATACATTTTCGTTTGCTTTAGATTGGCCCTAGCCTGTTGAATTTGGCTTCGCGTGCATAACGGCATCAACACGCTGCCCACATAACTACCTGACTCGTATAAAGAAAAGTGAAAGCCACCCGACAAAGCCTTGGCAAACGGTTGCGGCAGCGATCACCCGCTGCTCAATATGACATTAATTGACTTGAGCGGGCGTGTTGTTTTCGTCGCCAACACAAAATTATGTAAATATTTGTTTAGGCATATTGAACCAGAAGATTGCTAAGAGGATTTGCTAGGCTATATAAATTTGTGATCCGTTGGTTGGTTGGAGGTGTTTCGCTCTGTTTGTTTGGCGAATTTCTGAGTATGTTTTCATTTGTTTACTTAATTTTCACGTCGTTTAATGGCGCAGCAGACGCGTGACAAAATCATATTGGTGAAGCAATTTGTTAATATTTGATATGCCCATGGACTGTTTAATATTTTTAAGTGCTAATTGCGTAACACGCAATATATTTTACGAGGCGAAAATTGTTAAATATTTCCCTACTGTAATAGTTTCTAAATAAAAAGTTAAAACAATCATATTGGATGGGTACAGCACAGCGTATGATGAACAAGACGAAAATTAGGCGGACTACATAGAACGACGGAGTAAAAGAAATAAATAAATAATAAATTATAATAAAAAAATCACTAAATTTACAAAGGATAAAATCAAACACAACAAACTTACCATCCATTTATCAGCGCCTACACCTTGGCACTGCTTGTAGCAAGCGACAGAGATAAACTTCATGGCGCGCAAAAACGTAGATCTTGTATGCTACCTGCAATCAAACGGCAAACACGCGAAAAAAATAGAAAGAGGAGTTCACTAGAAGGAAATGAATATTTACCACAGGCGAGCACTGCAATATTAGAGTGAAGAGTCCTTGTGGCGACCGACATAAAGTCATCAAATTTGTAAATATATGCTCCGAAATATATTTCATATTATACACTCTATACCCTAGTAAACCATAGTCATAAACCATAGAGTCATAAATAGCAGTGACCCTATTTTGCTTTACGCTAAGTAAATATGAATATGGGTGCATATAATAGCTGTGATTTTTTAAGAATTTCAAGGACTCGTGACTATTTACTTAAATGATAAGTAACAAAGTTCATGGCATATATATGCAAATAAGTATGTATTTATTTACACATAAGGCGAGTACAATTTACTCAAGCTTGAGCTGCTCCTATATTATATTATTTGCAAATATTTTTATAGCACACACATATTGTATACTATAAGCACATCAATCATGGCAAATATAAAAACACATTGTTACTTATGCGAATGGTGCAAGAATCGTCTCAGCATAGTAATTTTATTATGAAGCAAAATGTTTCGACTTGATTGAAGACATGAAGCCAGGCGCATAAATCCTCTTTGATGGATTAAGAATTGAAATATCCAAACCTACCTATTTAGTAAATATATATGTATGTTTGCGTTTATGCCCTTCATATATTGAGCCCTTCTATTTATATCTGATGGAATATCTTCTTTGTTATTTATGGATATACAGTGAAGTATCTATTATAAAATACATAATCAGAACTCCGATATCCATCGTTGTAGGTAGAAAGAGCTAAGAGTTGTGTTGAATGTTCGAGAAACTGACCCATGTAAAAGATATTAATCTCCATATATGACATATGGAAGTAGGTAAAAAAATATTGTTTTTGTATTTTCTTACATAAATTAGCAGAGTTTTAAACTTTAACAAGCAGCTCTTTCAATACAACAATGCTAGACTATTTTTTATCATGTGCACCAAAAAGAACACTCACCTAACATCAGCAACATCAAATCCGACACAGCCAAGTTGAAGAGATAGAAATTGGTGGCGGTGTGCATGAATTTATTACGCGATATGACAATGCATGTGATGAGATTACCCAATACACCAGCCACAAATATGATGGCATAGAAGACGGTGAGCGTTGTCAAGACGGACATAGGGAGCTGCTGCTCTTGCGGCGACTCCCATGTCTGATTGAGCTGCGCTGTGTTTAACTGATCCGTCAGATTTTCTGTAGAGATTTTCACTGTCAGTGATATATTGTGCTTGAATGCCTCGCTCTGTAACAGTTGCTAGAGATCCACTATGAAGAACGAGTCAAAGGCAAAAAACTGCGAATTCAAGTAATACGCTTGACTTACGCCGACATCATCACCGAGCAGCAACATTTTTTTCGGATGTGGAGGCGGTGGCCCAAGTGCCGGTAGCCAGCTGAGGCCGCCAAAGTGCGTGGAAAACATCTTGTTTAGCTGGAGCGGGTATATGCTGCGTTGGGTGGTGATTAAATTGCGGTGTAAAATTTCATTTTCTTTAGTACTAGTGCCGCGTTGTCTGTAAGAAAATGAAAATCGTGTTATAAATTACGTATGTATGTATGTCTATGCAAATGCTGTAAAGATTTGTATATGCACAAAATGTATCACACATACTTAACTTGGTCAACATATATACATTTTCTTGTCGAAAAAGGCATGCCGCCTTTACTGTAATGTCAACTGCGTTAAGCAGTCAGCTGGATCAAAGCACATGTGTTCGTTTTCACTCTAATCTCACCTTTTTCGTTTCTTTTCACATCTACTTTTCCGACATATTGAACTCGTGCATGTCGTAAATTTAGCAGAATGACAGTGAAAGCTAAAGTTAAAAGCTCACGAAACATATGTGTTAGTGGTGCAAAAGCTCACACATACACAACAGCATTGGGATGGAGCGGAAACTCCAGATATTTGAATAGCTGCACGATATAACTTTCTATAAAATGTTAAAATTACTCATACGACATGACGTCGTCCCAACAAAGTTTGACAATTTTAAGAAAAATTTCTCGCATGATAAATTTTTCTCATGCTATTTTTGTACTACTTAAATATCGCATGACATTTTTTAAGTGTACTTACATACTCACACATATAGGTAACACGTTATTTGCCGACAGTGGTTGCTTTTAGAATATGCAGTTGTATTTAATAGGTCAAAGAAACACGACCAGAAGCAAGGGAAATCTGTGCATTGCCCTCAAAAAGGAATGAACTTTGAAATAAAGTAGAGGTATTAAAAAGTAGGAGTCTAAAGTCAATGCTGCGTAGAAACTTACACACTGGTGCGAAGTTAAAGGAAATTAATTTAAATTTGATTTTGCAAGAAGACTCTCAGCGCTGTTATTTGCTTGCACCACATATAAAGTGCTGAGTTGGTTTGGAATACACATACACACATACCAACAGAGAAATTAATTAAAATTTCCTACATTCGAAATTAACACACTTTGCTGACTGTTTTTACACCATTAACAACTTTTTTCCTCTCTGTCTCCCTCTCTATCTCTTTATCTGAGAATGATTTTAATTCCATGCGTAGAATTACAAATGATTTTCGTTGTCAGCAAAATAATAAAACTTTAACTTTTTTACACTGAAAATTCTTGATTTGAGTGTATGCTCAGGTGCTTCCGCTATCTGACAAGCGAATGACTTCTTTCGTCTGACTTTCCAGGTCACATCGCTGTTTAACACATCCTTAACACTTCTAGGCCCAACATTTAAGATTAATTGGAATTGTTTGCCACAGTGCGCTGCTATTCGGTATAAATTCTTTCAGAATTAGGCTATTTCGTTTTGTTGCTTGGAATTTTCGAAATAAAGATATTTTAGCTTTTTCTGACGCAACAGGCGAAATGAACATAAATTTATGTGTGTGAGGCACGCAATTTCATGGTATTTTAGGCAAATTAGCAATCAAGTTAAAAAGGCCTACAACGTAGCTCTCATGGAGCTCAGTTGGCAAAGAGTCACTTAAGTTGGCAAAGACACAAAGAGTTCAAATTGCGGTGTAGCCGCTCAAATTAATGAGTTAATCTTAAGGAGTGTTCTGAGCTGAACCTGTACGCCTTAACTAAACTCACTTTCTTAATTTCATGACATAGCATGACTCGGCAGATTTATAATTTACACTCACTCTCGCTTTCTCTTCCTCTTAGTAACATCATTACCACAAGTAAGTATTTAGCGGGTTCTATTTTGTTGAGTTTGACAAATTTGAGTTGCCGAAAACTTCCCACGCAAACATTAAAGATAAAAGATAACAATTTATCTACCATTTTGCGTGAACAAAAGTTTAGCGCTTAACGGTGCATTTCACGCCTAACTGTCAAGGAGAAAGATTAGTGTGGAATTTTGTGAATTATTTGAAGAGCTGCTATCTTAAACTGCTATAATCAAATTCATTAATAATTTGAAAGAGGAAATATTTTCACCGCGTTTTGGATTTATACATATATGTATGAATGTTCAAATGTTTGCTTAAGCCCAAATAGTACTATTCGGTACATACTTTATACACAGTCAGCTGATCATCGAGTTTATGTTATGAAATGCTCAACGGGATTTGCCTTCACATCTACTTTTCCTCCATATGAAAATCAACGAAGTGCGAATATATTTATTATGCTATGCAAGCACGCTCTATTTATTTACAATTCTCTATGCGCGCTCATATTTACAGTTCTGTTCAATTACACTTGTTTGTACGTATCTCTTTCAATTAACACATGCCATTGCATTTCATATCTACGTGTATTTTTTCTGCCAGCGCTAATTTTCATATATCCGAGATTATTTTCCATACGACAACACATTGATATGGTCATTGTTCATATGAATCTACAAATATATATTATATTTAAAGTCTTTAAAGAATAGGTTTTTAACTAGTCTAAGTGAATTTTAAGTTTTTTTGCCTAAATAAATTACATTGAAATATTAGCAATATAAACGGAAACTCACAATGCTTTGTAAATTTAAAAATGCTTGTAAAATAAGATAAAAACATTGAAACGTTCATTTTTGCGTGTTTTTTATACGCTGCATTGCAAATGAATTCGTTGCATATTACAACTATAGAAATTTCCATGCTAGAAATGCTATTATGTTTCGTGTGTGCTCGATGTTGTTTACTGAAGAGAGAGTGAAAGGACACGTGCCTATAAATGTATATGTACATAGATTATAATAAATATTATAATGCAACAAGTCACTAATTCCGCAAGTCACACGCGCTGCACTAATTCCATTTTCAATGTTTATATTTCAGCAGAATTGCAAACTGGGAATTGTGGATATACAAGTTGTATATTGACATCGATTGAGGCTCTTATTGAATTATTTAGAGTTCAGAATTATTTTTTCTTCAAATTAAAATATTTACTTGTTTATGAGATATGTAGATAAGACGTTAGTTATTGATTTCGAGTGCTTCGTAGAAAAAATATTACATATTTAAAACAAGAATTTTCCGTTCACTATTATTTCTCGCATTGCTTTTGCTGTAAACCACTTTATTTTGCAATGCATAAACTTCTATCATGCTATATAAAATTTTCTATTACATTCTTGTAAATAAAGCTTTGGGAAAATGCTGACCGCCGCAACAAAATGGCGAAAATGTCAAATCGCCAACATAAAATAGTAGAATGACTCCAATTACATGGGAATATTTGCACATGCGTAGGGCATAAAAGTGCCATAAAAGAAATTACACACCTTTTGCAGGATTCTTTGAATTGAATGGATTTGTAAATGGGAAAGATGACAAATTGAAAAAGTAAAGGCCGAAGATGTAATAATTAAAATTTATTAGCCCTTATTTAGGCATATAGACCAGGTAGTGGGTGTTTTGTTTTTGACGTGTGGTTTTCAATGAGGCAATATTTGTTTCGGAGCTGGTCTTTTTGACGTCTATTACTTGATTTACATATAATGCGTTCAGTTTGCCATTACATAATGAACCGGAATAACGTTTATTGCTGACATGCGGCCCAGATTGCTGTAAGAAGTGGTCCAAGTGGAAATATCGGCTGGAATTTATACGAATTCTATACATACAATACTCGCTGGTTTACATTTATAAAATATATTCTTTGCCCATTTACTCCATCAATTAACACAGCTTTTGTATTTGATCGATTCTTTGGATCTGTTCCGTAGGTGATATCTTTAGTTAAGCTTGAAAAAGAGTTCAGAATTAAACGACAACTTTATTTAATGAAAAAGATTTTCAGATAGGCAGATATTTATTTAATTTGATTTTTTGCCTTTTCCACATATTTTTGTTTTTAATCAGAGCAAGTCGGTTAGCATACAATAGATATTAATTTATTATTATTTCATAAAAAAATAAACACACGAGTCACAAAATGAAATACCTCCAAACAAGCAGTAAAAGAAAATAAAAAAGTGAGGGAGCACACAGTAAGTACTAAATCGATATCATAAATATACAAATTGGAATAAAGGCCCCCCGGCTTAGAAGAAACAATATTGTGATTGTGCATATTATAACACCGCTTGACATATGCACACCTGGTGTCGCACCTGCTTTATGAGTCCAGAGTCAAGCCTTAGAGCAACAGTATATCAATGCATTTCAATATTAGCGTTCAACGGCACATAAACTGCCCATACAAACTGAATTATATATATGTATACCTCAATATATTTATTATTCTTTCTGATTTAACGGCAAAGTAAGTGGGTATGCTTAATTTATATGCATACACGATGTTTATTCCGCATTGATCCGGGTGTCGCGTGAAAATCTGAGACAATGGCTTATCGTTAATGTATCTCATTTACATGCACACGTCACGAGAAGTGAACCACAACGGGTGTTAAAGAAAACCCAGTATCTTGTTGAGTACATATGGAACATTGGTTCGGTTGACCCATATCAAACAAGATATTAATATTTTGCCAATTTCAGGGTATATTTGATTCATTTTTCGTGCATGGTGTATATGGTTATACCAATATGATAGCTTAAGTCGTTTCGTGCCAATTTGTCACAATTTAGTCACACAAGCACAACAATATTAGTAAATACTTCTTAATGTTATTTACCCAACACGTGAAAGCCAAACTGAATGACCCCTAATACTATGCATAAAGGCACGAGTAAGTCCTAAAAAGGTCTACTTTCTATACTGAATACGTTGCTTATACAATGTTGCTGTGTACAATGTACATAGTATGTATGTACAATTAGTGTTGGTGTTAGTCCCCAAATTGTGCTTCTGCATACTGAGTAAGCCTTCTTTGTTATGCTAGCCTTTCTAAGCTTAAGTACTTAAGTTCTAATGCTACATGGAAAACCAAGTCAAAATTCTTTTAAAATGCTCTTGTAATGTATAGTAAAACAAAACGAATAGAGTTAAATTGCCTTGCCTTACAGCTAAGTGTTTATGCAAAAGAGATTAATTGTAAACAACAATAACAAAACACTTAAAGCACACACTCAAAATATAATAGAAACACACAGCTCTTGAAGGTGTCTGTTGCTAGTTATTTGTATTACCGTTAACTATGTTATGCAACTTATAATTTAAATTTTAGCTTCTTGTGTTACAAAGAGCCTCTAAGACAACAAATGTTGATAGTATGACTCCGAATCTTTTTATTAATATATGCTAGTTTTTGCTTATGAAAAAAAATTAACTTCTACAAAACCTGAAACATAATATGCTCACCCATATATATTTGATTGGCAAAAACTTACATAGTTAATTACAATTCATTAGCAGGTGCGCATGTTCATCGACTTAGCGACAACTTCGCAGATTTATCGCTTTAATCGCAAAAAGATAGCGGATGCAAGCGCATACTCGCAACTATGCAACAACAACAACCAACCAACATTCTTCATTACTTAGAGTATAGTAAATATATTGTATTATGACCATCAAAGAGAAAAACGTGAAGAAATCGAATAATATAAATACAAATATGTAATACCTTTGCTTATGTAATCATAACAACATTAACACGCTTCGTGAAAAAGAGCGCAATACAAATCGATTGGTTTGGTTCGTGATTAGTCTGAAACCGATAGATCCGCATTTTTTATATAATTAATGAATTTATTTTTAGATTGCTATTGAGTGTCTGAGATATTTGCTAATATATTGTATGCGATATTTTTTATTTGTATAATCTACTATTTACGTATGTACATCTGGACAATTTCTGCTTGTACTTCTGTGATAATTTATGCCAATCGTGACATCTTTTTCAATGCAATCGAATATATCGCTTGTATGAGCAAAAACAAAACACCAAAAAGAAAAAATACAACAAATACAATACCAATGTAATTTCAGCAGATAATTAACTGGAAGCCAATGGCTGATGAAATGATGATGCGGAGGGTGATATATACATACATATGAATAATATTTAAATTTTGGTATAATAAAATTCCGATAAAATGAATAATTGAGACTTAATGTGTAATTTTATTATTTTACTTGTGCTTTAGTTACATGTATGTACTATAAATTTTTAGCAATTTATCTACTTTAGCCTCAGTAGAATTGTGAACATTAAATTGTGAAAATTATATTACACTGTATAACATTACAAATAGAATATCTCTAATTTAATTAAAGCCCTGACAGCAATTTCATACTTTTGCATTTGAAGTGATTTTCTATTTGAAATTTATAATTTAATTGCATTGTAATGTAATATAGCTAATAGTTAATCATGTCCGTAATAGTTAGTTTCTATTTCCATAATTGAAATTTCATACCGAAAACTTGGCTGCAGAAAGCTGAATTCATGTGTAAACAAATTAATTCAACAGTGCTCTGCTGGCGCTGCTGGTTACGTATACGCCCTGGAGCACATCATTTATTTCCATATTCTCATGCACTTGTCTGTGAAAATATTCCACAGAATTTAATTAGAACAAATTGTGGCAACAAAAACATTAAATGAAGCATGCAAATAAATGTTGACACGCTCTCTTGCTCATTTATGTCAGCGTCGATATACATATGTAAATATGTGTCAGCATGGAAGTATATGTGCATTAGATTGAATGAGCATGTGTAAATAAAATATGCAAATATAATTATTCACTATAGTGCGAGGTTGGGAATAGAATAGCGCTTCGTAATCGCCAATTGTTACGGCAATTGATTCAGGCATAAATACAGGTTAATCATTAGCCATTAAGTCATTGTCGTTAAACAAATATTTTCAGAAAGTTAAAGAAAATACTTATAAACCTTTTAATTGAGTACTTTCAGTATAATTATACTTTATATTTTTATTTTACTTAGTTTTAAATAGTAACTCAAATATAATATAATATTTAATTTTTTTTCTTTTATATAACATTGATGCACCAAACATTCATTCAGAAACACCCTTTGTAATCAACAGACACGCCGCTGCTCAGAAACCAATTTATGTCCATGCAAATTTGCAAATGCCGCACAGATATAATAGGTGTAGCGGAGTACAATTACATTTAAATCGGTAGCCATTCTTGACCCAGCGCAATACTGTACTCACGTTCAACACCAGGATGTGGGTCTAACCCATATGTCACACGCCTACATGCGCTGTCTGCAGTAATGCAGAAATGCATATGTACATAGCATATGTGGGATCTAAATTCGCCAACTCTGCGCTCAGCTAACATGCGACAATATTTGTATTCAACCACACGAGCGTGTAGTCGCCCGATTTAATTTTACACAGCACCATCACCATCATCATTGTTTTTGATTTGGATCGCAACAGGAGCAGAGCAATGCTACATTTAGTTTACAATATAATAAACGATTCGGTATTGTCTAACTACACAAATGCAAATATCTCGGTGGTGTGCGTATATGTGAGTATATATTTAGATGTAATTTTATTGAATTTTGCTGCACATGTGATGGTTGCGCGCTTTTCGGCACAAAATTCCATTTTCATCTTACATGCACTCATTCGTATATATGCACTCTAGCGCTGTATCTATATTCGCATTGCTAACATTTTAGCCGAGACTTCGGCATACCTCCCTCTGAAATTTCAAAAAAAATTTATATATATTGAAAATTAAACCACGTTTAAAAACAATCTCTAGATAAATAGTTTTTATATAGTCGATACGACGGAAATCGCGGATCCAAAATAGCAAAGATATAGATACACTTGGATGATCCTTAAAACATCAACTAATCTGTAACCAGTTTATGTACACTATTATTGCGATAGAATTTTATATTCAAAGTCAAGAATGTCTGCAATTTTTGAATAAACAAAAAGCGCTTTGTTGACAATACGCTAAACCAACACACACATTTGCAATATTATGAGCTCGGACTTTCTCCCTCTAGTACTACCCAGAATGTTACGCATACGCTTTAAACATCCCCTTCCTTACAAGCCGCTACAAATCCCATAAATTGAAAGTTGATTTTATTCTCAACATAAATGTACAAGGAATTGCAATTTCGCCCTAAAGTCTGCAACCACCTACGCTTGCAGCTAGCCGAGCAGATTAAGTTCTTAACATACAGATGTTAGGATTATTATTTGCCCTCTTACACACAACATCAAAGTGCAATATCATGTGCTCAAGCAAGTACATGTGTACTTGCATTGTTAGAAGTATTTCATTTTGTAATCTTATGAGAATGTTATGGAATATAAAGCAAAAAAGAAAAGAAGTCAAGTGCAAAGTTTAAAGTGGCTTAAATTTTCCTCTACACAATTTATATTTTTGCAAAAATTAAATTCTCAACAAAGCGAAGGTGCTTTGCAAGGCGGACTTTGATATTTGGCGCGACCCTTTTTCCTTCTTCCTTTTGATTAATATGCATTATTTGCTTAAAATAAACTACATGCGATAATTTATTAATCGAAAGAGATTCTATTGCATGCGCTTTCTTTATCATATAAGCGACTTATATTTTATGCCATTTTCTGTCTGTTTTTCTCTTTTACAGTCTAAGTCAATCCTAAATGTATGCTAAGCAAATAAGCAATATGTAATTTAATATCTAGATGCATTTTTTTCCTATAAACTACGCAGTAAATTGATGGAAACGATTTGTCTTCTGTATGCCTATCGACGGTTTAAAAATGTCTCTTTATTATGTTTACATATAGACTAAAAATAGGCGGATATCTGATTTACTTTGACGTTAATATCAGTGTCGCAAGATTTCCGGTTTAACCCTTTCTAAGTTGTGCCAAAATGTGAGCCAGAAAAGCTTACCGTTTCGCTACCACTATAGGCACGAGTTTAAGGTTTACGTTGCTTCAGATAGAGCAGCTTGAGGAAAAATAGTTGTTGAGAGTTGAGAACAAAACAAGAAAGAAATACTTCGTGAATTGTAATCAGTAATCACTGGTAATCAGAAAAATATTTTGTAGGGTTGCCTCTTCAATTGAAAACCCAAACAAGATCCCAATGTTCACAACAATGAAATTCTAGGAACAAAGTAGCAACTTGAGAAATGCTTTAATTGACGTCATGTGTAAAACACGGCCCGGAAAATTTAAATTTCGAGAGTTTTTTTATTTACCGCATTTTTCTTCTATTGCTTTGTCTAATACACCTGAGTGTACTTTTGTCCAAATTTAGTTTAGAATAAATTTATCAAGTCACCATGCCTCTAAGGAAATTTTAATAAAAAATTGATATAATAAAATATGCAGGACCGTTCAATTATCCACCAATAGCAAGAAGTGACTAGACCTTGACGAAACTTTCCAATCAGCTAATACTAACAGTAAGTGAGATTTAAGATGTAAATAAAATCTTACATCAAATATATAATATACAAAAACAATAGCATATTATCATTGAAGTATACGCTTGAGTGGGCGTAAATTGTTATTAATGAAGCACAGTTAGCTTACTTTAAATGTTAATAAAGCATTAATTTGCATTCTTAAACATTCACTTAATTTGCGGATGCTCAAAATAACCATGAAAACAGCTTGTTCTTGCTGTAATAATATACGAGGGGAAAAATAAGAAAACATTTAAATGTGCGGAAAAAGCGCTGAGTAGTCTAGCAAACAGCTGGAGTAGTGACTGAATTATGAATGAATGGCGAGAGTAGATGAGTGAAATTATATACCATGCGTGGAAGTTTTAAGGGACGTAGAAAGGAAGATAAATGAATGACAGTGCGAAGAGAAATACCAGCAGAACGGATATTTATGTGTTAATATGTTTACGGCTGCTAATGGAGCTATGGTGAGAAGTAATGTATGCGCTTCTTCACGCGTTGGCACGTTGTTTACTTTGCACACAAGTGTAAATATTTTGAAAAATATATTTTTAGACTTAAAAAGTAATAAAAATTGTTTACTTGTCAGACTGGAGTGCGATGTAAATAATTTTATGTCATTAGATAGCACTCATATGCAGTTAATATAAATAGCAATAAGAGAAAATATACTTAAACAAGATACAGAGGTAGTCAAAATTATTTACACATCGGACGTTTTTTTACATGTTTCACAGAAAAAGCTTTCGCTTGTTGTTGTTGTTGTCGCAGGGTAACAAAATACTATGCTGTTGTAAACCTTGATCTATTCCCGAGAGAATGAAGTCGGTTTGGCTAGAATAGCTAGAAATATGGCGGAGAAATAAGCAAATGAACTGAAGACTCGGAGTAGTCAAAAGTATTTACACACATTTTTTTTGCGTCAAAAGTATTTACACACAACATGAACTCTATTATCCTGTTCTTATTTAATGATAACTATAACATTTTAATGTTCAGTATAAATTCTTATTCTAAGGCGATAAATTCATAATGGGTTACATTACCATTGGCGTCAATACCAGCCTGCTTTATGGTCCGAATTGATTCAACACAATTTTGCGCTAAGTTAACAGTTAATTTAGACCAAATGTCGGTAATTTCGGCGATTTCGGTTATTATATCAATTGTCCTCTGATATTTAACGAAAGACCAATCATTTTGACTAAAGTTTTGGTCAGGGCTGTGCGGAGGTCAACTTGATTTGCTTCATTTAAAACTTTTGAAGGTAAATTTCCTTCATGAAATGGAGCATTATCCTGTTGTAAAATGTAGTCAATAGTTGGAAAAGGCCGACGGACCACTACAATGGCATGGTCATGTGAATTATGATATATCCGGATGATTTAGGGTCACTAAATTAGTACAAAATCTCCAAAACAGAAGTAAGGAAAATTTCCCCAAAGAATAAAAAAAAATCACAAATCATCACTCCCGACTCTATTTGGCGTCTAAGCTGCATTATTCTTCTTCTCACGTGGTAAATGCATAAAGCGTTTACTAAAGAAGCCCTGGAACAAAAAATCAGCCTTATCTGTCCACGACAGGCTTTAGGATGCATTTTAAGGCAAATGAGAGGCATATCGCTTTTTTGGTTTCGGAAATAAACCTTTTTTGGTTTCGGAAGTGGTCAACTTTATGGACAACGTATGTATTTATGTTACTATTTTTAAATGTCCTTAGCAGTGTAGCATCATTGGCTGTTCATGTAATATGCTGATTCGATGATGCTGCAATATTAACACTTCGTTTCCTTCTTTTTAATAACATTATAAACAGTATTCCTTTAAATTCTATAAAGTTTTACTAACTCCGAAGCCGAAACCCGAGTCTTAAACTTAGTTACAGTCTCCAATCTAGTTAGAACCGATAATTCTTTTGTTTTCGACATTTTATTTACCAATTTTTATATTTAAGGCTGAGTTAGGTTGTTATGAATGCAATAGAATCCAATTACTACTCTTGCTCAAACCAAATCCAAGGATAAAGGCTAAATCGCCGTGTGTAAATACTTTTGACTACTGCGAGTCTTCAGTTCATTTGCTTATTTCTCCGCCATATTTCTAGCTATTCTTGTCAAACCGACTTCATTCGCTCGGGAATAGATCAAGGTTTACAACAACATATCATTTTGTTACCCTGCGATAACAACAACAACAAGCGAAAGCTTTTTCTGTGAAACATGTAAAAAAACGTCCGATGTGTAAATAATTTTGACTACCTCTGTATATATAAAAGGAGATTTTAATGAACCACACTATTAGCTTAAATGTTATTTTTTCTTTCTTGAATTAGCTTAACATATTTGCAGCCAGTTCTTAGATATAAATAATTAATTTAATTTCATTTATAAATTTCAATTGTTTATTTACGCTTTATTTGTTATTATAGTGAGTGCAATGAACTAATTTAATACTCAACAAATTAGGAGGTGTTTATAATTTACAAATAACAAAAAAATAAATATACATTGTTTGGGTTTCACACAGTAAGTAGAAACAATTAAAGTTAGCAGATACTTAACGGCCAATGATAAACTTTGAAAAAAAAAGAGGAACAAAAAATATTTATATTTGTTTACATACGCAAATACAAATCTCGGGGCTTTTATGTGTCACTTTGACGGTGCAGACTAATTAGCTGACTTCACTTCGACTGAAATGTGCAGCTGGATGTAATTTCTCAATTGCGTTGCTGAAAATTTATGAAAAAGCGAGAAGACTATTTTATTTTTTGAGTTTTGTGTGTATATGCTTGAAAACCGCAAGTTCTTAAGAAGCAATCCATAAAAATACAATTTTTTTTATATTCATGGGAAAGTACTTAATGTAAGGTCAATGAACCGCAGGAAGTGTTTGAAATGATATTTTTGTGAATTTTGCAATATTTTAACGAATTTTTCACATTGCGAGTTTTCCTCGTTTTTTTGTATAAATTTTACTGTGTCTAGAATTAGAAAAAAACACTCATATGCCGGATGATGGCGATTAATTTAATTTTCCAATATCAAAGATAGCAATCCATAAAATACATATATATTATATATGCTTATATATATTATATATGTATTTTCAAGTACAAATTTGATACTTCTTACGGTATTCCACCGCACTGCAACACTTGCCATAATAATTCTGTCAACAAAACTGAGAACATTACCTACAGCAGCAAGAAATATTAGAGCGCTAACAACACCGCTAACATAATAAATAACATATGTACGACAAATATTAACATTAGCCCTGACATTGCCAGTCCTTCCTTTGGCATGTGGCAAAATATTTATTTGTTTTACTTGCGACCCAAACAGAAGTAAATACTCGCACATTTTTATATGTAAGAGTACACATATTTATGTTCCTAAACATGGCTGTGCTTCGTTCAAATGGGCGATTGTACGGTCAAGTGGCCATCGCTACTCAGGTTTCGCTAAAAGCAAACAAAACACTTAACTTCATCCAAAAACTAAATTGAATTTGTCTCACTGTTGCCATTTTCTTTATAACGGTAAGAGTTAAGGAAAATTTCATATGCTACAGTCCTTCATACAATGGTTCTAGCTTACTCTTGTGCGCCTCCTCTTCATTTTCGGATTTACGAATGACATGGCGTATACGTAACAGTTTGGGTAGTTGAACAAGCTAAGTTAGACTTGTTATAGGCATTGACTGGAAATTTTGGTGAACCTTGTTCTTTTCTGCTTTGAAAACATTATTACGATAATAATTTATTTTAGCAACTTCAAAATTCAAATGATACTCCAATTTAATTTCAAATAATTCCAAAAATTATTTTCTGTTTACTTTTCAAAATCATGAAACACTACTAAAAATTTGTAAAAACTTGTTTTACCCATTTTTAATAGTTTTTCGCAACAAATATTGACACTCCATATTATTCTATTGCAAAAGTTTTGCATGCAACTTTCGGCAAATAAAACTCTTGCAAGTTCTTAACTTTTCAAAAAGTGGAATTTGTATGCTCGAACGATCAAGTACACACTGAAAATGGCAAAATAATAAAATCTGCAGCAATACGAAAAAAAATTGCCAAGTGAAAAGAATAGCAACAACAAAAAACACAAATACGCTGATCACACGAATTTTCTAGCAGACAATCGGAGAATGCAGTAGTCTGGTATCGCTTGCAGAATAACGCAGACAGCAGACGTTTGTAAAGGAGACTTTAATAACATACACACACATTCGCAATGTCGCGTCGGTCCATAAATAACGATTTTCGCGTTTCGCAGTTATTCTTGGTATCGCTGTCACTGTGATTGTTGTGGTTTGTGTTGCCGTTGTCCTATTATTGGTTTGCGTGCCGTTGAACAAAATGGCCAAAAGCTTAAGTGATTTACACTTATTTCCGTTGTTGTTTGGGAGTTTCTCGGTGTGTGTGACTATTCTTACTTGAATCCATATTGGTCGGCGTTCGCAGGCCACGTTTTAATTTATCTGCCTAAAATTTACTTAAAGATTATTTGCCTTCGAGTGGAGAGATACAGAAGAGAAGAGAAGGCGACAGCATTAAATTCTCTGTTGGTTTACATTCATAAGTTAATTCAATTCGCGAAGCCACTTCTGGTAATTCTATTAAATCATGGTTAAAGTGTTGCCATAAGCGAAACCATAGCATCTTGAAACGTTGGTAATTAGATTGCTTCAGTTGTTTAATTCTTTATTTTCCTTGCTTCTTTCGTTCCCTTTTTTCGCTGAGCTAGATTGTCTACTATCGAATAGCGTCGATAAGGATTCAAGTGTTTGTCTGAAGCAAGTTATTTATACTCCCGTATGATTAGCACTTCAATGAGTGGGAGTGTGAATGGAAATGGAATTGAGAAATTTATTTTTTAGACGGAAATTAAAGATATCGAAAAATTTAATTCAATTCTGGATGGGGGAAATATACATCTCTCGTATAGATTTTTCTCAAGGCATCTGTGTTTCAGACTTAATTAAGGGGCAATTGATATGAATTTTCTGACTTAGCTAATTATACTTCTGTTAAAGCTACAAATGTGTATGAACTGCTATTGCGGATTTCTTTAAGCATGAAGGAAATAAATAATAAATTCTTCAAACAAAAACATACGTAGACCAGCACATTCGCATTAGCTGTCAATAGTTGATTATACTTAATTATACCCAAATTTTATACAGTCAAAGAAATTATCTACTTACACTTGTATATCGCATTAATATACGAAAGTTTTCTAGAAATTTTTTCTAGCTATTCAGAATATAAATAGGTTTGTCCTACAACTGCAATTATGTCCACAGGCAATGGCTCTAATTGACTAAGTTGCGCCTATTTGCACACTTCGCTTCATTAGTGTAATCCACTGCACAACTTTGGCCATTATCATTATTTTCACTTACATTCACTCAGTTATTTAGCTATTTTGGTGGTCAAAACTAATTACCTTCTCGGGAAAAAGTTTCTGAATTTGTCTGTATGTATATATTATATGTAAGTATAATTCTTTGATTCCCAAATCGGCAAACAAGAGTATGCCATGAATCACCTGTAATCTAAAAATTTTGCGTTCTTTTTTGCTATATCTCTGTTCATATATGTGTACTACCTATATCGGAATTATATTCCATTAATTTAAAAAATAAGATTCATGAGTTCAAGCAAGAATGGCTTAGGCTTTTATAATTATCTAGCGGAAAATAATATTTTTTTTTGTGAACTCCTTCTTCACGCTATCGAGACAAATGATAAATTTTGTTGATTAAATTAATTATTTATAATTTTTAAGCTGATATGCTGCAACCATTTTAAGAGCCTTTCATCTTGAAGATTATGTAATGAAACCGCTTTATTTCCATTCCTTAACACACCTTCACTACACATTATTTCTCAATATCGCTTTGTAAATAGAATTAATGTTGTATCTAAGTATAATTCCCTCGAGCACAAACTAACTAACTTCGCTACATCCACCCATCATTAAAAACTGAAATAATACCTTTGTCACATCTTCTGATACAACGAGAGAACTTTATTTCTCCCTTCCAAATGCACCTTAAGGGGATCAGAAATTTCAACAAATTACAGTTTAACAATGGAACTATTACTTCCGAATTTCTTAATTAGCTATAATTTGTACTTTTCGTCATTCACCGGAAACTAAGTCACCAACCGCTTGTGGATCAACAGAGTTTGCTTGATTAGAGCGCAAACTCTTAATTGAAATTATGCAAAAACTTTGAAAACATGCTAGGGAAACGCAGTGGCTAATAGATAAAGTAACTAATTTGTAATTTTGTGTTTAAATGTTTAGCCCAGTGAAAGAGAAACTAATTTTCGTAAGAATTTGACCAAGCTCTGTCCTTTGCTGTCGAGTAGCTTCCTCATCTTTTCACTTAAAATATTGTAATAATTTGCATATCTATTAGAATTCACTTCGGTTTTCAATAATACTAGTGACCACCTCTCGATATCCGACAATTTGCGGTCCCCACAGTGCTAGCTAAGAAAGTTTATAATTTACTACAAGTATGCTTATTATCATTGCCATCTTCCATTGCATGCTTTTTCTACTTTTCGTCTACGCAGCTTCTCTGCTGAGGAATTCAATTGAAGCGCAAAGAAAGTAAATTAAAAATGCAGATAAATAGTTAAAACCGATTATACAAAGATGCCAGCCATAATTAGATAATACAAAAATTTTGAAGAGGCTAAACAGAGATACTTTTTAATATTCCATAGCCCAGTTTGTGTTACCGTCTAAAACTATCGTGACTCTAACTGGAGTGAGGTTATCAAGAGCATACAGCACATAAAGCTGGTATTTTACACACACATCTAGTCATACTCTCGAGTCAAAGGCCGAGATTCTTGTTTGGCTGCAATGTAAATATTATCATGTTGTGGCATTTAATCTGTCAACTAAATGTCAAACAGTGACATCAAATGGCATGACTGTGAGCAGCGTTCAGTTACACACCACTGAGAACACAATTCATGAGGAAGCCGTATACTATTGTGAGTAAGTGTTGGTGGATTTAATCCAATGACAAATTACTCGATGACATCGGGCCATTTGTGAGGTACTTAAGCATAATTGAGTATGGTAAATACCACTGCAGACAAACAATCATACAAATTCAGAATACCTTGTGCATAATTACTCAACAATGGGCTGGCATACCGAGCTGAATGTGTAAATTTAGTTGGATTTTCGATGTGTAAATTGAATTCAACAAATTTGAGTGTGTGAATTTATTACAGCTATAACAGCGTGATCTTAAAATACATTAAATTTCGTATGAAGTGAGAATTCCGGATAAATTAATTTATATTACCTATATACCGTCCTGTGTACACATATAGCACACAGATAAATATTTTTATTCTTTTGGTTTTTTTCTCATGCACTCACATTGGTTTCTACATTTTGTTTTACCAGAAGTAAGGAACAGCTACTTTCAAAAACACTTTGTTCTGCATTGAAAGAAATTTTTTCGCTTTTCATATATTTTGTTTTTTTTTTTTGTTTCCACTTTGGTTATGCTTTATTGCCTTCGAGGCTTTGAAATTGGATATCTGTGATGGAGAGCTGCTTTCGATGGGTATGTAATTTTTTTATAATTTTTAAAATTATTTTTTGCTTTCGATTTCTAATATGATACTCAGTACATGAATCATGGGGTACATTAAGTCCAAATAATACTGATAATACAGCTACAGACCACCAGTGAGGCCGGTTATGTGAGAAAATGTCCTTAAAATAGGTTTGCAGATGCATTCGCCTCTTATTCGCACTTCATTTGAAAGAAGATCCACAATATTAAAATTAGAAAATATACTTTGTATACGCAGCGGTAACAATTTGTCTGTTTCTGTTTTCTGACTGGCCCACTGATTGTTGATTACTTTTGGTTCGCATTCAGACATTGGAATAAGTGGTCAATGGAGACAATTGTTATTATATATTATTGATTATTATAGGGATAGCTTATAGGAAACCAGCTAGTAAAGCAAATGTAAAATAACCAATAAATAATATAATAATTGTAAGAGCTTAGGTTTTTGTAGATTCTTCTTTTTTCGGATACAACATAATTGTAAATTAATAAGGAATAATTATTATGCGACACCAGAAGGCTTTTTATAGTAAAAAAATATTTTAAATTTTTTAATATTTTTGCAACGTGATCAATTTGAAATTGTGGCCGTGGTAAATAAAATTATATAATTTACACGAAACTATTACGAATTTGTAAAAGTTGTGCGTTTTTATTATTGTTGCTTTTTGGCATATTTAGGGAAATAGTGCCACCATGGCGTATACGCAACTTCACGTATTTGTAAATGTAATTTTGAGTACATAACAGATAAACTACATATTTGTTAATATAAGAAATGGAAATAATTTTGTATCAACTCTAAAATCTATTTAATTGATTTGTGCACTATTAAGTTGGAAACTAAACAATATCAGTTTTGGTTCATCATACGCCCCGTGTGGCTTATCAGTCACTCATATTTAATAAAAAAAAAGCATTTTCATAGCAAATATTTATCTTATGTCGTCTAATAGACATTTAGCTGAGAGAAAAATTAATAATTAATAGTATGGAAATATCATTAATTATTTGCTTAGTGACCACCCACTGTAAGTATAAATATCTTTGTGAATTACAAAAACAAAAATATGATTCAATAAACTGAAACAAATTTATGCACTGCAGCAGCACTAATTCGTGATAAATGATAAATGGAACCTCACACTTGCCCTTCCAACTATGCTTTTGCCGAGGTCATTAACTTCCAGCCAAGCTGAGACCGTGGGTGTGTAAAGTGTGAGACATTATGAGCCTTCGTGTACTAATTTTGGTATAGCGATACTGTTATTATTGATAATTAAAGAAATTGCTTAGAGTGGGAGTTACAAATGTGTAAGAAAACGCGCCTACAATTTAAGGTATTTCTATGAACAAATATATACGGCATATCACCCAACATTCCTTTCACTTGTAAACGTGGCATGCGATTAAGTGTCCAACTAATTAATTAATTATTCACCGCATGGAAACAGAGAACGAAATACCGAAAGAAACTAAGGAAACTTTTTTAGTAAATTTAGTAGATTCTTTGGCGAGTAAATGGCTGTTGCTAACTGTTCTAAATTAATTTAAACATGCCTCAGTCACTGTATCCATTTATATCTTGGAGCCGATGTGTTGAAATTATACACAATAATATATTTCGTAAATAAATTCCACGTGAATTTCATGACATATTGATATCAAATTAGTATTTTTTACATTGTACCTAATAACAACAACTACAAAAGTAGCCCTTTGAAAGATAGAAACAGATAAAAGGAGCTTAACAGATCCCTAGCAATGTGCTAATATACTGGAAAGCATAAGTGTCTTCTACGTAAGTATGTAAGCATGTATAGCCCGAGTAAGTTTGGATAAATTAACTAAATTAATTCGATGATAAATCAAGTGCAAAAGTACTACAACAACACATGCTTTGCAACTCGTGATGAAATTTTCGATGAGCCAATGAAAATGCCAACACTTTAATGTCACGCTCCGGAACACTGATTGGTTTTGATCTTAACTAACTGCATAGTATGTTTGTATATATATATGTATATAGTGGAAACTGATTGGAAAATTCATTGAATTTCGTACAAATTCATCTCCATCTTCATCACTTATGCCATCTTGTTCTCGCACACGTACACTTTCAATGAAAGTTCTTTACCTCAAGAGGTTGTCGAGAAGACAGTCAACTGCTTACGCCTCTTAGCGCCATGCGGAGCTCAAGAATTGCTATTTATATACCAAATTTGTCGCACATTAATCACAGAATCGCTTTCACTTTAGTGTGACAGGATGACAGCACAACAACAAATACTCGTATTTACAATTAGCATACGCTACTAAGTCAGATAAATGCGACCTACATTCTTCTTATGACAAAAAACGGTAAATCCACTTGTAAGTATTTAATCAATTCAGCGGAATTACAACCAGAGCACGAGCATATTCAGTTGATTGCTTGGATTAATGGTATGTTTACTAACTATTTTATACCACATTATGTGCCTCCTTTTTCTAACTCTCCATTCACTCAATCTTGATAAATTGTCCAACCGCCCAACATTAATCGCAGAATATCTATCATTATAATCTCAATATCCGTCTTAATCGCAATATCGCATAGATGGATTTCAACGAAATTTTGATATTTTCATACCCAATTACTACAATGTGCCTCTTATTTTCATGCTTGATTTCATTCTGTACAATAAAATTTTTATTACTTAAATAAAGGGTGAGCCAATTAATTGATTACGGAATTAAAAACTTAAGGAAAATACATATATTAAATTTTTTACCGAATTACAATTT
Organism: Zeugodacus tau; assembly: GCA_031772095.1. NCBI lineage: Eukaryota > Metazoa > Arthropoda > Insecta > Diptera > Tephritidae > Zeugodacus > Zeugodacus tau. Next base: position 75,939,753 of record CM062649.1, read on the forward strand.
ATAAATTTTTACTTTAAATATTCAATTTTATTATGCCACCTCATTTTATATCATGCTATAAAATAACAATTTTTCTCGCATGCGATATTTTTTTAAATTATAAACAGGGATATTTTTCATCCTCGTATAGCATGTAGAATAAGTAGCTGTGTCCCACACAAAAGTTATTTATCACCTAAATTGGCATATTTTTGCTGGCTGAATTTAATCGACTGTGCGCTTTTAGCTGTGTATTGAGCGCAACGTTTTTCGGTTTTTCAGTATCACAATTAATTACAATTTAAATCACAGTTAACGGAAATTTTCCAAAAAAACTTTTCCCCAAAAAAATTTCAATGCAATAAAAGTGTCTAAATGAATGAATCTACGCGAGCGTCATCAACAGCAACAGCAACTGCGTAAATTGTGCACAAATTTAATCGCTTTAATGAATCAACGGTGGTTGTTGTTTACTTTGCTTTTCATTTTATTAAACCTTGATCCATTTTGTAAGTTATTTAATTTTTCTCGTTATTTATTTATTTAGTGATATTGAAGCGCTTATATTCTACATATTATTTGCCATACTAAGGCTGGTCCGCCATGTAATAAATTTAAAGAGATTTATTTACTGAATTTTTATTTGTTGTTGTTGTTTTTGGTTTTACAATTTTTATATTTTTTTTTTTGTGAGACAAGTTATAGTTTTTACAGCTATTAAGGGCGCTGCTTTTATTTAAAATGGTTTAACATTTGATAGCTACCTATGCACGTTGTACAGAGTAATACATGTATTGATTTATTGATTCATTTGAAGTATGTGTTTATGTCACCAAAATTAATAATTAATCATCATAAATAGATAACAATTTAATTAAAATGTCACTGAATTTTACAAATAGCCAATTTGTTATCTTGAATTTCATAAATTTATTTGTATAAATTATTATTAAAATGTATTATTCCTAAATATTTATCTGTATTTATAATTTGTCTGTCTGCGAGCTTTTGGTCCCTTAAGAAAAAAACACTTGACACTTAACATTTGTTGATTTTCATAGAATTGACACTCAAATCACTTGTTTGTTGTCGTGGGCAGATGATTGTCCTATCCATCGTGAAAATATAACCACAAGTGAAATAAATCACAAAATCCGTCGCCGTCATGCACTAAATCCGTTGTCAACAAGTTTGGCATCACTCAAACGGTTGACATAGGATTTGATTTCATTTTACCACCAATTTTTGTCTATTTTCATTGAATTGACCTAAAAAGAGCTAATATCCACCCAAATCACTTTCTCATTGGCAGTCGAAGTTCGATGTACATATAATTGAAATGAGAATGGAGTCAGAAGGCAATCAACCGCTAACATTCAGCTCTCACTCTGTGGAGTAATTAGGGATTTTTAAAAATACGGTATCAATTTTTAATAAAATTTTAACACCGCTAAAACACTTAAGACCATTCCTTTAGGTCTGCCGAATATTATTATCCCCATTCCGCTAGCCAAATATTGTTTTATATATTAGCCCTTTCTTACCTTTTAAGTATCCTAATCTATTAAAAGTGGAAAAATTACGGAAAAATTATGTATATGTTTGTTGTTGTGGAAATTTCAAACAAATATCGATAATTATCACATTACATAAAGGAAAGAACCCACTACACTAATGTTCAAGGTCTTATCACTTTTCATTTAGTTTTTATTGCTATTGATTGCTCGTTGCTCTCTGACTCGATTCGACTCTCATAGAAATTTACGCAAACACCCGAAAAGGTTACATTTCATTCTCAATAATTATACGGAATTCAAGCGCTATATTCATCTCGAGTCCAAAGGCAAATTGAGTGCGTGTCGTGAATGCGTCAACGCATCGAATTTCGGTTGCCCACACCAGAAGCTGCCTTAACAAATCAATGCCAAAAAGTACATTGAACTGCGCCTGGAGATACAAACGGAACCCAACTTAAATAAAAAAACTTGCTTTCGTTTCGTGGGAAAAAGTCTACACTTCTCATAGATTTTCATCTTGTTTATTGCACATTTAAAGGTGAATAAAAGTTTGCGCCCAAACTTTTTCTCAAACTCACAAAAAGTGCAAAAGTCACTTTCTGACGCACTTGTACAACAGTGCGTACTCTTAGAGGTATTATTAGAAATGTGTGACGCAAAAGAAGTTCTTTCAATTGATTTAAATCTAAGAATTAATAACAATTTCAGATCGTATTACATGAAATGGCAACATTTAAATTTATTATTTTCTACTTTTCAGCAATATTCAGTTTTCAACTGCAAGCTTACATATTTCCATTAGTACGTGACCGTTATTGTGTTACATTTTGGGTTGCGTGGCGACATAATCCAAAGATTAACAGCTTTTTCAGGGACACTGGTGTGGGCTGCGTAAAAATTTTCAATTATTAAGTTATAAACATAATAGACTGGGGATGGTTTCAAGTATCTCCCTACCTAAGGATGGAATATATAAGAAATGCAGAGTATATGTTTAGTAACAGCCACACAATTTAATATTCTCTTTGCTGTGTTTTGTCATTTCATGCTTACGTCATAACAGTCGATTGTAATGACAATATTGTGGATGACGTGACTTTAGCCAGGAGCATGGCGACAACACCACAAATGACTGACAACAGCCAAAAAATCTTAACATTTTCCTACGCATATCCAAACACATTATCTCATTTAACAGCCTATGGCTAACATTCTTAAGACATATTTTTAATGCCTCCAAGCTGTCATAACCGCAAATTTCTCATAAAAATTAAAACCAACACAGCCGCATCATTTCGGGAAACAAGGAAACGGTCGTTCAGCCTACAGCTAAAACCCACTTGGTCTCTTACAAAATTACAAATAAAGTTTAAGTGAATTACTTTAATGGCTACTCAAGTTGCAAGTATTCAACGCATTTGCTTCAACCAACCTCTCACTTACACTTACAATCCTCAGTTGTACTTAGCACTCAGTTTCACTTCATCCTCTACTGCTGCTTCTATGAACAACTTACTGCTTTCTCTTTTTTCTATTCCCTCTACCTTATCCACATACAAATGCTCCAGCTGTGAATCCTTTTCAGTAATTAGTGCGGCTTTTGAGTTGTTCATTGCATCAAGAATAACATCTGATCAGATATTCTAACAATAAACTCGCCACATGAATTGCTTAAAAATATGATTATAAGTGATTAAAACGGTTAGTAGAGCAGTTAGTAGTATTTTGGGTGGCACGTTTCGAGAATTTGGGTTTAGCACACTCAATCGATTTGTTGAAGTGGACATTTTATTATTCGCCATTATCTCTGTTGGCTACAATGAATGAAATTTATGAAATGTAATTAAATGGAATTTTGCATAATTATGAAAAGGTTTGAAAACTTTAAGACAATACTTGAAAGCTTTCTACTTAAATTACCTAAACAATGATTGTTCTTGGAAAAAATATAATCTAATTAAATTAATTATGAGAGATTTTTAGCTTTCAGCAATGAAGATTACAATGGAATGAGAAAGTCAATGCTCAGCTAAACAGACATACGCGTACACATGTTGTGAGTAGCAGAGGATTGAGTTGGTAATCGAACTCTTATTTGTAATGGTCATCGAATATTTGACCTTCATCACTTTCTAACTGTCTGATGCTCTACCCTCTTGTATCTTCAGACAGATACTGCTTGAATATACTTATAGTTACAGATATATTTGTATGACATTTGAACGGCGTAAATATTAAAGTCTATAGGCGATATTTACGACTACAAACTCGTATAGAAGTGAAGTATACGCGGACTCATATTTTAGCGAAAGTTATTATATTTATATAATGTTCTCTTAATATTTATGAAAAGTAACAGGGCTATTGAATTTCTCCAGCATCCAAATGATATACAATAAATGTCTTCATACATATTATATACATAAATAATAAAAAATATATACACAGAGTTTTTATTATATTCTCTTTCACTGTCATTCCCAAGTGTCATTGGCAAGAAAAGTGATTGCGTTGCATTAATTTCAGTGTTACTGCACAAGCTACTGCCTAACAGTTACAGCATATTATATTGTGTTATGCCATACTCAGTTCCATGCACACCTCCTACAAAGCAACCATGCAACATGTGTCGCGACAATTTAAAATGTACAGCGTTCGCTCTTAATGAGGTTACCGCGGTCAGAGTTATTGCACATATAATTCACTTCACTTTGGATGTTAGTGTGTATTGGAGATGTGAATTTGTACAATTTTTATAATCCCGAAAATTTCGGGATCTCATTGTAACAATAGTCGTTATTAGTTCAATTTCTCTCCCTTATTTAGGATCAATTCTCTCAAATTTTACTACTTTCAACTAACGATTGGAGTGCTTGTTCTTGGTAATTGCAAGACTTATATCAACAACTTAGCTCATTTCTTCCATTGACTCGTACTTTAAAGAAGAAGGCAGAACAAAACATAAATATACACAAACACATACATGTATTCAAAATTTTCCTTACAGCAACCCTGCTTATAGTTGTCTCATGGCCAATGAGCATGTCTCCTTTATGAGCAATTACAATTAAATGCGGTACGACAATGAAAATAAATTGGTCGCAATTTGTTTAATGAAAGCGAATGCTAATGCTTATGCTAATATCGTCTGACAAATTTTGGGCACCTCTCACACACACACACTCGCGCAACATTTCGGTGCAGCTCTACTGAAATTGTTGCTATAGGCAGCCTGAATGGGCTTATTTTACTTTTCCTTCCTTCTGCTTTTGTAATCAAACACATTGATTGCTAGAGAAGTGTTAGGTTTTGCGGATGAAGCAGATGACGTTTTAATTAAACAATAATGATTCGTATACGCAGTGCCACAGTGGTCGGTGAATGTTGAGTTCCCCACAATTTATCCATTATTTCCCTTATGCTGTAAATTGCTTGAATTTGCGAAGAAATTGGCATTCCTAAAATATGAAAAGTTGAACAATTTCAATCGATCTATGTTTTAAGATTTTTTGATTCAAATAGAGGTTTCAATAAACGTTTTGTCAAATGTTGCAATATATGCATTACAGAATTATGTATTTATGAAGGAAAAGTAATAAAATATTGCATTAAATATAAGCCACTTAATTTACACTTTCTAATGAAACTAACAGAAATATTTTACCAAGTCGGTAACACCATAGAACTATTTATTATATAAATTTCACATGACTTGAGAATCGTTTCTACATTAGAAAAACTAACCAAAAACAAAAAGAGCAGTGGTTTAGTTGGTGTCGCTCCGTATGAGTAATTTCACAGATAAAAGCACAAACATTTACTTGTCAAAGTAAATATAAAACTTAAAAACTTGTAAGAAGTTAGAAATTTAGCAAGTGAATAAATTTGTTAAAAATATATATATTCGGTTTGCGTGTTAATGAACTCCGCTTTTATCTTCGAAATTGCAATCGCCAAAAATTAGCAAATAAATTGAAAATTTCTTCCCAATCCGCTACCGATGTCTAGCGAAAGCAAAATCAGTGCTACACTTAAGTAGGTACATTTCTACTAGTTAACTATCTACTAGGCTACGCTGGATTACAATGATCGATGAATCGATTACAATGAATAAATTACAAACAAATAAATGAAGAAAAACTACAACAAAATATTGCAAAAATTGGAAATATCCAGACATTCCGCAGTTATGCCAACAACAAAGAAGCAGCAGTTGGATGGAAGGTCAATTATTCGCTGGTGGACATCGCACATTTCAGTTACGTTGCAACTTGATTAAAGTCAAATGTCAAGCACACGTCAGATGCCAAAGGTCAGATAGATGTCTTAAATTTCTAATTCACTTTACGGTGTTAGTCACAGAATTCGTTGATCTTCTGCTACTTAAAGCACTTAAAAATTTACGACACAACAACACTGTAACTTCAGTAACTGACAATTGAATTTAGTGTAAGAAATAAAATTACTGTTATTACAGATAACAACAATAACAAAAAGTAAAATACATAAACAGTCGCTGCTAAATGACTCAAGTAGGTTTTGCCTTTTAAGAAATTTACTACATTCCACACAATTAACCACATTAGTCAATACTGATTACGCTTATAAATATGTTGATAAAATGTACCTGAAAACATTGTCAGACATACATACATACATATGCTGCTGCTAAATATTTGTATTACTAAACTTTATTTGGCTCACACATATTCTTGGTTCAGATATTATTGCAAATTACTACTTAAAATTTTCTGAGGAATATACAGTTTGATATTGCATCTATTTATGCACATATGTTTCATATACATATTTTCATTTTCATTTAATTATCTCAGGTTAGAAATTTTCTCTCATGCGATATTATCGTATATCAGCAGCTGATATATTTATACATTTATATGTATTCTGTACAAGCATATGGCATAGCTACATATAAACTAATGAGAAACGAGATCACAAATACGATTGAGTAAATTTGTTCGATGAGTGCCACGTGTATATTTTTAAAGAATTTTCCACAGAACTTTTATCATATCCAAGCAGCCACTGTCTTTACATTTAAATTAAATTACCAAGTTCCTGAGCAAGAAAAATAGGAAAAAACAAATGAAATTATAAACTTTCTAAGGCAACACTGCGAGTACCGCTAGCGCTAAGGAATTGAAATGTATTCATCAGAAATATTGAAAACCAAAGATACCTATACCAATTATTGCAATATTATAAGCGAACAGATGATAAAGTTACTCAACGGTGAAGGGCAGTTCGGTCGAGTTCTCTCTCCCACTGAGCTGACCAAGTTTAAGCAAATTTGCGAATTAATTATTTTATCCTTAGACACTGAACTTCCTAGACATATCCAAAGCTAGTCTTTGCATAATTTCAATTAAGAAATTGCTCTCTTCTCAAGCAATTTGTATCAATCGACAAAGAGTTGGTTTGCTAGTTTTCGGCGAGTGACGAATATCAGTAAATTAATGCTAATTAAGAAATTCGGATGCAATATTTCGATTATTAAATTGCAATATGACGAAATTTTTGGATATCCCTAAGATGCACGTGAAAGGGAGAAATTAACTTCGCTCATTACGAGCTCTAAATTTAATGCACGAGAGGCCAAGTGGTTATGACAATTGGATAATTTGAAATTTGGTGCGCGTTTAGAATTGTTCTTAGAAGCAACAATTCGGAAAAAAACTTATTCAACTTAAAAGTGATTAGAAAGTGAAATTCAAGTAGAAAAGACAAGACATTTCTTTCTGCTTACCACTATAAGAATTTAATTTATTAGTGTATAGAATATAGATGCACGCTTTATACCAGTCTAAAAAGTTCCATAAATGTTTTTTATGTACAAATAAACTACAACGAAGATTGCTTGACGAATTATCTGAATGAGCAATTGAGTAAATGACCTTGACTTGCCGAAATTACAAGTGTCTATTATTCCTATAACGCTTACAGTACCGAACAGAATTTTCTGTAATCGAATACGTGCCAACTGGTATATAATACATATGTCTCTCAACACAAATACATTGTTATAAGTATTGAGACTCAGTAAAGTGTTGGACAACGTGTCTAATAATGACAATGTGCCATTCAATTGTCCATCTACTTCAACTTTAGCATAGCTGAATCTATACATGACCTATATGTATAAGTATGACACAGGTTCAATGTTATATTTCTTTCATTTACTACTGTGTATGTGTTTACATGCATTTATACATTCATAGGACAAAACCGCACAAGCAATTGATGATAGCAATTCCAACCCACGACAGCGAAAATGATTTACTGTTCTTTATATCCTTATTTTCTTTATGTGTGATTGTGGAAGTACCTCAGTAACGAGTAACGGCATTTCGTTGATACATTGCCTTACATGATAGCATTTGAAGCCATTGAACTTAATTTGTTCTACGCCATAAATCCTGTAAAATTCTATACTCTTCAATGAAATTATATAATTTCTGGAAGTTGTGTATTATTAGTGCGTCTTGAGTATTAGTACTCACTTGAAGCGGGAATACACTGAGAATAGTTATCGTGGGTCATCTATTTGTATTCTCAGTCATGGCTTGTTGTTTCGGTTTCATTGCATTTCGGGTTAATCACAAGTTTGGAACACAGACGCCTTGAAAAAAATCAATACCAAAGGTATATAGTTATTTATCCATCCATAATTAAATAGAATTGTTCAATATCTTTAATTTCCGTTAAAAAATTAATTTGCTTAATTTCACTTCCACTCACACACTAACTCGCTCAGAGGCTAATTATATGCAAATATAAATAACTTGCCTCTTGGCAAATAGTCGATGCTATTCGATACACGACAATGAAGCTCAGCGGAAAGGAAAGAAAACTAAATGAACGCTGAAGTAATCAAATTACAAGCGCTGCTATGCATATGGCTACACTTTAACAAGTATTCAATAGAATGACCGGAAGTTTCTTTTGCTTTATCCTACAATTTTCCATTTATCGCTTCTCATATACAAACCGGCCAGCAACAGCAGAAGTTAGAGTAAGTCACTTAAGCTTTTAGTCATTTTGGTCAATGGCATGCGAAGCAGACAAACAACAAAAGAAATACGGCAACAAAAACCACAACAACCCACCACAATTACAGCAACATCAGGAATAACTACGAAACGCGAAAATTGTTATTTATGGACGGACGCGACATTTGTTAGTGTGTTTGTGATTTCCTGAAAATATAATTAGCCGCCGTCTGCGCATAACTTATGTCAAGTGGGCGTGCCTTGACTTTTCCAAAAGGCAGCAAATGCTTGGAATTAATTAGATTTTACTACACTGTCGCACTGTGGGCTCATTCAACTGGAATTCGAAATCATCGTATATCTACATACACGGTCACACAATTACTCAGACATACCCACATGCACCGCAATGCTACGGAACTACTCTGCGGACTCCTTAACTTCAGCTGAGAAGCAAATTTCGGTGGCCTTTAACAGCGCACCATATCATGTCTAACACCTTGAATTGGTTGTAGTTAGAGAATGCACGCTGGAAGATGTTCATTTATGCCAGATACGTCCAGAGATGTCCTCCTATAGTCTGCTGGAAAAACGTGCACTCAACATATTTATGTTTTTGTTATTGTCACTTATTTCACTTTCCAACTCTTTACAGCGACTGTGAATTTAAGTGAAATAGTATGCCTGTGCAAATGACATTTGGAACGAAGGCGCCCAGATGTACAACTGACAGTTACTTGGCATTCGTACGGTTGAATAGCGGTTAGAGAATTATTAAAAATTAAATCATAGCGGATTGCAAAATTGCTCGTAAATATATAGATGAAAGAGTTTAAAAAGTCAGAGTGCAACGGAGTACTAGCTGCCATCGCTTTTGAATTTTGCAAACTCAGGATTTGTAAGTTCTGGGTTCGTTTGATCTTTTTGCACTTGAGTATGAGTATCTATCACCATTGTACAAAATTTGAATTTAATACGAGAGAATATGTATCACAACAGAAAATATCTGAAAATATTATATTTTGTCCAAAATATGAAAGTTAACCAATAAGAAACAAAAATTTACGTACCGTTTGAAGCTTTTCGCCACGCAAACTTCTACTTGCCGCACTCAACATTTGAAGAGATGCTTAATAACTGAAAATTGTATCCCGCAAAAGGAATGTCTGACCGCATTGTTTGGATATTTTGTGAGTTTTGGGAAAAGAGCAAAAGTCAAGTTGAACATAATTGGACTAAAGTCAAATAACTGTTTTATGTGTAACAATTTTACTAAAGGTAAAATAATAAATACATATCGTAATAATGCATTTAAACCATAAAAAACATGTCAACTTGCAACTGGTCTGACTTAGCTTGTTCAAACTTTCACATTGTTAAGTATACGCCCTGTCATGGAAATCCTAAATAAATAGTCGAATTGAAAGTAAACCAAACCGAAGAGAGAGAAAGTAGGATATCGCTATTGCATGAGGGATTGTTATACGTCCAATAAATTTCCTTCAAAAATAGAGACACATTTGAAGAAAATGACAACAGAAAGACAAATTCAATGTAATATTTGATGGAAGTAAAGTGTTTCGTTTGCTCTTGGTGCTACACGGCTTGCGATGGTCACTTGACCGTTCTTTTACTCACTTGAAAGAAGCATAGAAATGTGGGAATGCTTGGAAAAGGGAACCTTTTTTGGGTATAAAATCTGAAAATAATTTCATCTTCGATACTGATACCGTCAAAAGTCAGCTAACCTTACTTCATTAACAACAAGTTACGACCACGGTATCTTTCTTTTTGTTGTTTTTGTATATATTACATAATTCATTTTAGAATTAGTTAGGATGTTTCCTCACATATTCCATTATCTTTTACAGCTTTTGGAAAATTTTATCAAGGTTTAATCACATGTTGCTTTGGGTGGGCAGCGGAAGGCATTTAACGGTACTGCATATTTTAATGTCTAAATATTTTAATGAAATTTCCTTAGTGACATGGTGACATGACGAATTTACTGTAGGCTCAATTTAAGAAGAACTCTCTCAGGTGTGCCAAACGAAAATAAGAAGGAATGTTGCAAATTAAAAATTCTTGAAATTAAAAGAAAACAAAATGTTTTTGCTAGGGCTCTGTGGGCGAAGCAATTAATCTCATCAACTTAATATTTTTGATTTTTAGTATTTCTAAATAAGTGTTTTGTAAACAAAATTCATATGAGCTAAACTGCACTGCTCAGCTCCAAACAAAAATTTCTTAAGCTAGATTGGATGATTTACTTTAAATGGTTAGTTTAATCAAAATTATATTGCTTGAAAAATAATACTGTTCATGAATACATTTTGTAAATCTATAATATGAAAATGAATCGCAAAATGTGTTGCTAAGCGCATAACTCGAGAACAGCTGAACCGATTTTGTTAATTCTTTTTTCACAATATTCCTTGAAGTATAAGGATGGTTCTTACGGAAATTAAAAAATGTCCTGAAAAAGTCTAAAATCCACAAGTTTCTAATGTCTCATACAAACAATTTCTAATCTATAGATATAAAAGTGAATTGCTCTGTTCGTGAGTCTAGCAAAAAGTCAACAACGGCTGAATTATGTCGATAACCCTAAATAGATTGTAACAAATAAGGAAAGGCTAAGTTAGGGTGCAATCGAACATTAATTTTTTTAAGAAAACACACAATTTGACCTATATATTCGGCATAAAGTCCAATATAAAATCATCATATATAGTATATGAGGGCTGATGTAATTCCTGAACCAATTTCACTCACTTTCACTACTAAGGTTAACGGAAATAGGGGCAACTTGGCATCTGTAGGCAAACCAACGGCACATTCGGTCTGAAAATTACTCCTAAATTGCAAATCGATGAAACACCAGTCTGCAAAATCGCCAAAAGTAACGCTATAGCGAAGATTTTCCAGATATTCAAGAAGTCGCTGGAGGCACTGCGCAGGTCTTCAAAAGATTTACGCGACAACCAAAACTTTTTTGGTGTTTTACAAATTATGATGATTTACGCTTAATACAGATCTACTATAGACATTAAAATTTACCGGCTATAACGTTTTCGCCTTTATGTGTACGAATTTTTTCACTATAATGAAAAATTTACTAATTTAATGTAATGTTTATACCTTAGCCACAAAAACGTGTGGTCGGGTCTGCTAGTTGTCTAATAAAAATGCTCACTTATCAAGATTTGCACAGCCAATTTGAATATCATAAAATTAATTTATCGTTTCTCCAGTCACTTCTCACTCAACACAATAAAGATTTCATTCACAAATTATTTTATTTTATTTCGCCTTTTGGTTTGTGCAGGTGCTTTCACCTAAATTTGTTATGTTTACAGCAATGTTTCTATGTGTTTATTTGTTGCATTTCATGCTGAGAAGTTTTGCAAACTTTGTCAATAATCCATTGGTGGCTATCTGCACAAATGCGAAAAGTTTTAACCATTAAATTTGAGAGCAAAACAACAATATGATTTCACCAAAGAGCACTGGATGTCGTCATATTTTTTGGTAATAAATTGCTTGGATAAAGGTTAACTGTATGTGCAGCGATTAATTTACAAATACTTGTAAGCATTTGCGGTTTAAATAATGTCTGGGAAATGTTTCATTTTAATCATTTTTAAATGTGTTCCATTTATCATTTGAGGAGCAAAAATTTAATTTTCATAAGAAATTGATTATCTCAGTTTTATATGCCTACTTATTGTATTTTATGGAAAATAATGCTAGACTAAATCTCTTTGTTGCGTACTGATGATACATTACGAGTAAAACGCATTCGCACTCTATGCACCATTAAAGCGAATATTTTAATCTTTTAGGATGGCCGGAAAAAATGATTACTTTTTATTTAAATATAGATATAAATATACTTGGAACTTGATAAATAACCAACTTGCCAAAAGGAAAAATAAGAAACTTTTGGAACAATAAAAAAGGTACCCCCAATCTGAATGTATGTGTGTGAGCGTTTCACAGCGAAATGCTCTTTCGTTGCTCTGCCTAATTTACATAATTGCGTGAAAGTTGTGTAAAGAAAATTTCGAGTAGTGCAAGTTCTTTGAAAATAAAAGATTTATACCCAGCAATAGTAACGGTAAACTTATTCCTACTACAGATCGCCTAACGTAAATTATTGCTCTGCATGGAGCGAGATCTTGCGGTAAATTAGCATTTATTCAGTGTGAAGAAGAAGATAATAAGTTAAGCAAATGCTCACTCAGAGCAAGTATATAAGTTATATAAAATCCACTTAATTAACAAGGGCATTCAATATTAATAATATTGCTGGTTAAAATATGTGCCGATATCACTTAAGCACCGTGTCAGCTTATTAAATATGGTAACAGATACTTTCAAGACCCACTGTTAGCGATTGATATGCATTAATAAGGAATGAACTAAGAAAAGAGTAAGAATGAAAATCTTGTAACAATAAAATTAATATTAATGTTAATGAGACATATTCTATTCTTAAATCGATGAAATTGATATATACACTGAAAAACATATTTGAGCCTGGCACCGTTAGTCCTGTTTCTGATTCTGTAGGTGGCGGTGCTGATGTGTGTTTTTAATTCTGTCTGTTACACGGTCGTGCGGTTGAATACTAATGCCGTTGCGTGTCAACTGCTGGCGATTTGGCGATTTTGAATTCCGTTGAACAATATATACACATTTACAAACTTATTACAAGCAGACAAATCTAAATGAGTTGAATGGATATGCGTGAAATGTGGCTGTGAGCACATGAATACAGAGTTGTGCGTGGTCACAATAGGTTACCAATTTAAATGTGATTGTACTCTGTAAAATTTATTATAACTGCATGGCTTTTGTAAATAGCCAGAGTAGAGAGGAGAGAGTAAATTGGTTTTGCATATCAAAATTTAGCAAGGGGTGTTTCTGAATTAATGGTTGGTGCAGTAATATTATATAAAATAAAATAATCGGAATTAAATTTTAAATAAAACAAATTAATATATAAAGTAAAACTTTGTTTAAATTACAAGTTTCAATTAGTAGTGTGATAAGAACTTTTCATATTTTAACCACAACAATGACTTAGTTAACATCCTGTATTTATGGTTGAACCAAGTGTCTATTCTATTTACAACCCGTTCCTATAGCGTCAAATTGCATTTGCATATTTTATTTACACGTGTGTGCATCGTAGAAGGCATACATTCATGCATGCTGACATGAAATATTTACGGATGGATATGTGTGGGGAATCGGTAAAAACTCTTTACATGCTTCATTCTCTAATTAAAGTCCTGGAAATATTAATTGTAGAGACAAACACATATTAACCCGAATCACCCTACGAAAATTTTTTGTGGAATTTTGAAAAGATTTTTTTTTTGCGGTATCCTTTTGGGTAAACTAAAAAAACTGTAGCATTAGATTTTATGTCCTGGACCCAGGGTCCTTGAAATGTCCTGTTGCCATATGGCAACGCTAGGTACCATAGGCCACTAGTTTACATATATGTAGAAAATCATTCCGCAACCCCCAAAAATCAAACTTCAAAACAAAAATTTTCAATTCACTTTATTATATATCATTAAATATTCAAAAATAATGAATTCATTTTATTAAATATCATTGAGATGACACAATATTTTATTGAAAAACCTGGTTTTTCACATTTTTGTATGATATGCTTACGAAGCAAGGCAAACAAAGTCCAACATCGCATTTTTTGCAGGCTGTTCGCACGATGGAATTGCATACATCACCCGCACATCGCCTTTTATTTTCAAATGGAACCACAAGGTGATCAGTCCTGTCATAGCGCAGGACATTCGTTACGGATTCAGTTAGTTTATTTGAGGTTTTTTGGAACCTTTTCAGTTCGACACCGTAGTGCTTGCAGTAGTAAATGGCTACTTCTCTCTTAAAATCCTTAAATGACTTATTTTCATTAGCGGATCTATAAAGAAGCCAGCTGTTTTGCAAGCTTGCATCAATTAGCCAAGTAAAGATGGAATACCACCATTTTTTTCCTCTAAAGCTTATGCGGTGGCCTGCAACATTTTGGTCAAATCGATCTACACCCGACATAAATTTGTTGTATTGTGTTACAACGCACGGACGTGGAACTGGTATTTTCCTACGCAATTCTCTACTGTAGCGAGAGGCTGTGGATTTTGGTTCGCCACTAAAACATGTCGATGCAAGGCAGACTACCGAGTTATCTACCCATTTAGTCAGATAAATTGACTCTTCTTTGATTTCCACGCTTTCGTAATATCCTCTTTGCTGTTTACGCAAATCCTTTTTATGTGGAATAGGACAACTTTTTGGAATTCGGTTTTCTCGAATTGTACCGGTAGCCTGGAAACCTCTTTTTTTTAATAAATCATCAATGGTATTCCAGTGAAAAGATTGTCAAAGTAAAAGGATAACGGAAGTTCTTGCACCTCTTCCGAAAATTCGTCAATCATACACAAGAGTGGAGCTGCGCAAGTGCCAAAGCGTTCTTCATATTTAAGATTCACCCTCGGATTCTTACCTTGGTATATTTCAAAATCGATCATATATCCTCTAGGAGTGCAAAGAGACCAAGCTTTGTATCCGAAACGAATTGGCTTTCCTTTTATGAACTGTTTACATCCATGGCGACCGAAATATGCAATCATACTTTCGTCATATAAGCTTCTTGCAACGTTAGATATACCAGTGGCCTAACCTGCCTGGCGTTGGCATATGGACACATGCACAGAAAAATGCAAAAAAAACGCATTCAAATATAATTTTTATAGAAAAAAATCATTGAGAGTTATTTTATATTCCAATCACTACACAAAAACACAACTATCATAGCCCGACCGCGTGAATATTCGATATCTTAGATATACTTACTTTTCCATTTCACGTTTTTCCCCACTCCACATTTTGTATACACATAGCAATGCATTCACGACCACGAACCAAATAAAACTGACGAGCAAATGAATGCTGCCGAAAGCGCGATCAATTACGCAACAGCCACGTGCTAACAGATAACGGTATCTGCATCCTTTGGAATTTTGTGGACATATTTAGCAAGACTATTGCGCGTTGCCATATGGCAACCCCAGGGTGATTTGGGTTAATGTGGAAGAAAGTGGTGTGGTCCAGGGCGTATACGTAACCAACGTATGAGTATTTAGTAGTCATATCATATAACAGTAAAAATAATAATATTCCTTTTTAAATTGTTAATATATTTATTTAAATAAACAATGGAGTTTCATTTAATTAAAAATCTTATATTTGTAAAGTCAAATCAGGTTTCTTTTTGTTTCAGATAATATCTCTTTTTGTCTTTTTCTACTAAATTATTTTAAGTAACTTTCTCTCTTCTGACTGACTTATTTGTATTTCATACTAATATTCAATGTATTTTACTTCTACTGTAACTCTCAATTACTAACGCTTAAGAGTATTAATTGCTACACATTTTTATATTATTTTTATTTCATGATTTGTCTTATCACATATTTATTATCTAAAAATGTGTATGAAATATAGCGTAACATTCATAAGCTTCTTTCTATTTTATGTGTGCTCATATTTATTATAGCGTATTTAGCTGTCATCCAAGTTGTCGAAAAGCAGATAATAGTGGTTACCAGTTATTTGTCTACTCATATCGGAACAAAACCGCAGACAATTTTTATATATTTTTTTTTTTTATTTATACCTTCGAAGAGAGCAGTTATTGTAGTTGTTGTATTCTTTTATTTCTGATATTTTGTTTTTGCTCGTACATGCGATGAATAATTATAATAAACCGATATATTCCATAGCATTCAACTTGTTGTCACGAGCAAAATAAATTATTACAGAAGCCCAGCAATGAGCATGCATATATGAGCACAGATGGTGTATGTAACATAGAGTAAATGTTGTAATCTAAAACTAATAAACTAATTCATTACACAAGTATGCGGATCAATCGGTTTCTCAACAATCACCACTATTTATTATATACAAATGCATTACATATCTAAATTATGTAATTCGTTAGCATTTTCTCTTCGTTAAACATAAAGCACATATTCAATGCATTGCATTCTGAACACTGAGTCAATGTTGATGCTATACATAAATATATATTCGCTATGGATAATGATTATTAACTGCGAGTATGTGCTTGCATCCGTTAAGTTTTTACGATTAAAGCCATACATTAGCAAAGTTGGCGAGCGATAAGTTGATGAGTACGAGCACCTGCTAATTATTTGTAATTAACAAAGTTCTCTTCATGCTTATGTAGGGAGATTTGTTTAAGGTTTTGTATAAATTTTCTTCCGTAACTTAACGAAAAATAATATTTAAAAAGTGATGCAAATGAAAATTGTGGGTCATTGCAAAAGCGAGTTTATTTCTTCAGAAAATCTCTTTGAAGCACAAAACCTGAAAATGACAAGTAGTGTGTTAGTGAAAATAATATCAGGAACCTTAAAAAATCAACAAGAGTTCATATATTTCTGAATAACTCAAACATGTATTATTATATCGGCTACCTACATTCCTGCTGTTTGTACATAAAAATGTCTTCACGTGTAACCTTCTGGCACTTAAAACACAAATTAGAAACTGTTTCATTTTCCGCTGGGAATACTTTAACCCTTTTGCGTAAACACTTAGCAGCAAACCACCAAGTGATCTCTACTCGTTTTGTTTCACAATCGACCAATTTGCAAGAAATTTTGTTCGGCTTTCCATGTTATTGCTTAAATACTAAGCTCAGTAAAGCTAGGATAACAACGAAAGCTTGTTGAGTAAGTATGTATACGGGGTAGAGAGGGTGGGTCTGTTTATGGCATGCTCGCGCAGATAAGCAAAATATTAAAGGTTGTTCACCTTGACGGTCACGTGTTTAGTAAATTGTATTTAAATCACGTATATTCATATTGTTGTTGTTGTTATGTGACTACATGAACTTAACCAAATAAAGACACATAACTTTTGAAGCCTCCATGTTGACGAATATGTACTCATTCTTGTGACTTCGAACTTAAAAGTTTGGTAGTACACGAAATACCAGCGCCTTCTGTGTAATATTAATAGTTCAGCCTTCTGTGAGTTAACTTCGAAAGCGTTACAATAAATATAGAACATTTCTGAACAGATAGTAGATTGGACAATTCTACAACAAATGTTCATATTTTGCCGTCACTATTCTATACTCTACGACCTTTGTAAAGAATGTATTACTTTTTGCTCACTGGGTTTTCTTGCGCATACAGTGATTTTATTTTATATAATTTCCTCTAATTTTGTTTGCACGAGCGTGTATGTAATTTCATTGATAAGATTTTGATAACCTTTCTTAAATATCCTCTAATTTTTTTTTTATGTGCTTGGTATACATTTCAATGGCATATCACTCCTAAATATTGACCAATAAATTTTAATTGCCACACGTTGGGTTACTTGTATTTGCAAAACAGGCATTTATTTCCGTGAGTGTTGAAATTGTTATGGTATTTCCTTTATGACACTGTAATGATTCTACATATACATTTGTAAATAAAGTTAGTATTTATCCTCATACACAAGTCGAATGTTAAAGTTCATTTTGGTGTTGGGAAAGCCTTACTATTGCTTACTGAATTGCCAATATTCACATGTAATTGGTGTAATTCTCCTATTTTATGTTGGCAATTTATACATTGTGGCATTTGTCGCTTTGGTCATTTGGATTTTGATTCGGCAGACAAAATTTTCACCAAAGCATGCAATAAGAAATGTTATGTAGCATAATATATATTTATTCAATAGCAGTAAACTGCTTTACAGCAAAAGCGAGGTAATAAATATTGCTAAATGTACATATACTATGTAGTCACTCTACTTTATTTGATTGAAATGTGTTTTTTGGAATTTAGTATATACTGTCGCGGTTTAAATGACCGTTAAGTGATTTATGCTTTCATTATGAGCAGCTGTCCTAAATTTATTGCCTTCGATTTTCCACGCATAAACATATATATTTAAATATATATGAATGTGGAAAATAAAAACAGCAGTAGCAATTTTTGTTCTTGTACCTTCGCTTAAGTCAATATAAAAAGGGCACATTTGCAATTATTTTTCTAGGATGAAAATTCCCTTAGCTGTAAAATTGGTGACGAAATAAATATTTACAAAAAAAAAAAAAAAAAAAAAAAAACACAAAGTTGAACGCAACAACTTTTGTTTCCTTTTAATATATTCTAGTATACACATACAATACTTCCATATACAATACAAAAAAACTCCATGAAACTTCCTCTTGCAAAGTACTGTATTAACATTCCACATAGAAAAGTTTAAGATAACAGCGCTTCAAAGAATTCACAAATTGTTCACCTTCACAGTTAGGCGTGTTAAACGCTAAACTTTTGTTTATGTAAAGTAGTTTATGAATTGTTATCTTTTATCTTTAATGGTTGCGTGAGAAGGTTTTGGAACTTAAATTTATATAACTCAATATAATGCCTGCTAACTGATAACTTGTGGTAACGATGCTACTATGAGAAAAGGAGAAAGCAGAAATTAAAAATCTGACTTGTCGTGTTAAGCAATAAAATTAAGATTGTAAGTTCAACGGCGCCGTAGCAACTCAACCGAGGACACTCTTCACAATAAATTGATTTATATTAGCGTCTATACCGCAACTGATTTTTGCCTAAAACGCCGTGGAATCAGCCCAAGTTCCTAGCTGGGCACATTTTGTTCATTGACATAGTAAATGGCATCCGTCGATGGCTTGCTAGCTCGTAAGATAGCATAAACAGCAGAGCACATACACATTATCTAAAAAGTAATTTTAATGCAAATAATTTAAACTTTTGTCATTTAGCTGACAACGGAAATCTTTCTAGCGCTTTAAATTAAACTCACACTCCATTAGAGAGAAAGAGACAGGGAAAGTCATTAATTGTAAGTGGAAACGAAAACATTTCTCTAGAAAGTTTTAAACTGAAATGTGAGTGGACATGCATATAGCATATATGTACAACCTGACATGTCTGCAATATCACCTGTGCCAAAGTTGGGAAATCAATTGATTCTTTCGTTGCCAAATTTGTGCGTGTATTTGAACCCAACTCCTAAATTTGCCTATATATATACTCAAGTGCGAAGCACAAACAAATAGCACAAACAAATAGCAACGCTGTGTAGCCCTTTTAATTTTTTTCATGCCACCAATAAACTCAATGCAATCTGTAACACATTTCTTCGAACAAACTTGATAGTAGTAGAAAAATATTCGAAGCATACCTCAATATTTAAAGTTCCTCTCTTTTTAAGAAAATAAAAAATGTCATAAGATAAATGAAACATGCGAGACAGAACAGAGTTTTTGGCGCGCAACATCCACGATTATGAACGCAGGAAAATCCGTAGTTTTTTGAAAAATTTTCATACGTTTCCTAAAACTGTTTGGTGAGTGTGTGTCCTGTCGTATGAGTAATTTTCATTATTTCATTGATTATATTGATTGAACCATCAATTATAAACTTTAATTAAATTCCTTCCTGCTTTCTTTTTTCGTTTTCATATGTATATGTTTTAAATACTTTTATTATTATTTTTAAAGTGCAAAGTTTCCAAACGTAAGCTATTTAAACGGCTGGAGTTTTCGTTTCATTCCATTGCTGAAGTGTGTAAGTGAGTTTCCACACTTGCAATGCAGAGGTTTTGTGAACTTTCAGCTTTAGCTTTTGCTGTCTTTTAACAAAATTTACGACTTACACGAGTTTGGTTTGTTGGGAAATTGGATGTAAAAAGAAACAAACGAGGTGAAAACAAACACAAGTGTTTAGTTCCAGCTCACTGCTTGTCGCAGTTTATAAACCGCAAAAAGGCAGGAGCATTAAATTTCAGTAAAGGCGAAAATGTTTTTGTACTTTTTTCGACGGAAAAAACATCTTTTCGATATTAACACATACATTATTTGAATATAGATAAGATATAGATTATATTTGCAATGATATAAAAATATTTGCAAATAATATTAGAGCAACTTAAGTTTAAGTAAAGTGTACTCGACTTAGCTGTAAATAAAGAGAATTTAAATAAATTGTCACGAGTCCTTGAAAATGTGCAAGCATCATCAATTTTTTAAACACACACACATAAATATTCACTTCATAAAGTACTTGCTGCAGAGTGATATGAGGTCACTGCTGTTTATGACTCTTCATAAATTTGAGTTACTTTACTAGCGTATATAAATTACAACATAAAAAATATTTAACATATATGCATGTATGTGTAAATTTGAAGAATTTATGCTGGTCCTAACAAGTACCCTCCACTCTTATTTTGCGGTGATAGTCTGCGGTATATGAGTATACTTCAACCATGGATTAAATATGTCTATGTAAATATTTGATGTAATTTTGTTTTGACGGTGAAAACAACACGCCTGCTCAAGTCAATTAATGTCACGTTGAACAGCGGTTGTTCGCCGCAACCGTCTCAAAGGTGTGTAATCGCAGCTTTCGCTTCCCTTTGTACGAGAAAGGTGGTCATATCGGCAGTTAAATTCAACAAACTGGCGCGTAACATACTTAAAAAGACGAAAAGCAAATGAATGTGCGTTAAAAAATTATCTTTCGAGACACCTGTGGCAGCGAAAAAATAAAGTTCTGTATTAAAAGACAGACAGCTTGGTTGGGGTGTAGGTAGTGATTCTTTATTTCGGCTTATCACGCGTTGAATGAATTGTGTGTGACATAGAACAATCAACAGTTACTTGGCAAATTTAACCCTGCAGGAAATGCAATACAATTCTAAAACAAAGTAACTGCAATGGTGTAGTTTATTATATATTCTACAGCAGGGTTACTCTCAGACTAATTACTGTATAAGGTTGAAAGGCCAAAATCGGTGACGAATCCGCTACTGACCTAGCGGTCAACTGGTTCTTTTGAAAGTTTGATAGAGAGATAAGATGGGGCAGTAAGTAAAGAATTACTTTCACTTATACCCAACAAGCGAGCCCTTGGATTACGTGGTGCAAAGACACTGATGTCTTTAAAATAATTATAAAAAAAGAGTTTTAGTATATATGGGAATATATTAGTGTTCACTTATTTACCTTAGTTTAAAAACATACAAAGTATAAGGAAATTAAAACTTAAAGAAAATTACAGCAAATACTCCCGAGTTTAAAACGTTAATAAAAAAGACTTTCTATGAATTAATTTCGGCGCCAATCGTAAATATCAATTTATTTAAGCGCTTTCGATTTTATTATGAGTGTTTGTGAATCGGTGCTTACCCTTGCGGTCATAATTCGTAGCAGATAAGCGTAGGCGACAATTGGCATTCTCCATAAACGCCTACAACATAAGAAGCGAAGAATGGAGATAGAAAGCCAAGCAAAAAGTAATAAATAAAAAAAAGACAGAAAAGGAAACGAAGTTGCCATTAACATCGCCGACATTGCACTTAGTCGCTGCGTAAAATTTTGTCGCTTCCTTCCTGACTGTCTTTGTGCTAACATACTTGAAAATAAAATCTTTGTATAGTATTTACGTCGTTTAGTTGTTCTTAGCTAATTCATGTTGCATTTTTGCATAAATAATAAAATTTGTAGAGAATAAATATAAATAAAAAAAATAATAGTGATAAAGGTCAAATATTCATTGACCATTGCAAGTAAAAGTTCGATTGCCCCGTGCATATACGTGCATGTACATTATCATCTCCATTGCTGAAGGCTAAACATTTTCCATGATTTTCTCTCCATGAAAGCTACAATTGAACAACACTAAAATCAATTGTTGGTATTTGTCTTTCATTAAATTGTATTTACTTCCAAGAATGAGCATTGTGGAGGTCATACGAGTCCAATGAGGTTGAATTACTCGTTAAATTTGTGTGGAATATGACAACGTGCATATATGTATACACGTCTATATATACCAGTATACTTGTTTCCCAAAATACTAACAACTGCTCTACTAACTGTTTTAATCACTTATAATCAAATTTGTAAGCAATTCATGTGTTGACATAAATCTATGAACAATAATTGCCGCACTTATTACCGAAAAGGATTCATAGAAAGGAGAAATGATATATTTTTGTTAAAAATATCGCATGCGATAAATATTTTGTAGCATGATATAATGGTCGGTAATTTGGCCTTGAGCGTCTTATTGTATAGAATAAAGTCAAAACTTTGAACATAGAAGTGACATTGAAGTAAATGCGTTTTCTAATTAAGGCCAACTCTTTGGAACAAGCGAAGGCAGCAATATGAAATGACTAAAGTGACACTTGAAATCACTCTTGAAATTATTGTGAACGTGAAATTCTTCGGAAACACAACAGTGTGTGCTGTAGAGAGCACAGACTGCAATTGGTACATGCAAATGAAAATGAACATAACATGATACAAAATGATCCGATGCGACATTTGGCAATGAAAGAACGCTGGCGTCATTGCCATTAACACTAAAGAAGTGCTCATAAACGCGAGCACTACAAAAGCTCAGCGGGTAAATCGTGGAACACATTTAATGGTGAAGAAGAAATTACGAAAGCGACAATTTGAAATATTATTACCTATTTAGCACAAAACAAGAAAACAATAATAATTGAAACTTTAAGGGAGTGACTCATATTTATATTTATGAAAATAGTTTGTCTGGGCGTATGAGTAACTAGTTTGAATATAATGAATTTTAGTTTAGTTTTCTACCCTCAGCATGTTTGTTCTAAGTTTAGCTAATTGCGTCTGTAAGAGTAACCGTAATTATGTTGAAAGTAAGCCAATACTGGCAGTTGCTGCGAACATGACCACTACTGGCCTGACCTTTGTGAAGTATTTATGCACATATAAGTATGTGTAGGAATGTGGTTACTTATATATTATAACAAATGCATTGTCGAGTTTAGTTTTGAACACCACCCTAAATAAAGGATACCGAGAAATGGTTACAATAGTGGTAAATCCGCCAAAGTTTATTAAAAGGATGTGTTCTATTAAGAAAATTTATTTTACTACGTAAAAGTGTTTGGTTGTGAGGCTTGCTTTTTGCATTTAGCCTGCACTTAAGGTTCTGCTCTCTTACACGTATATTATTAATATTAATTGACACCGTCAATAAAAAAAGTTTTGTTAGGCTTCTGCTTCCGACGTGCCTGTAAAATAAGGGCATTGATGATTCACTCTTTACATTGAGATATAATGTATAAATATGAGAGTCTTACATTTGTCTGACTTTCGAAAAAATTTTAGCTTTTGGTTTGAAGGTATTTACGAGAGAGTTATACTAATTTCATATACTGAAATAGTTATAAACGTGCATACATGCATACATAAGAATATATCCTTTAATATGAAAATACATACTACTGGAATGTTTTAATTACTAATTATAATCAATAAATTTAAGTAGGACACCTAGAAGTATAATCTTTATTTAATTCCATTCACATATTAAATATTTCAAATATTAGTTAAAACTTTAGTTTAGTTTTTATTTTATGTTATTAGTTTTTTGTGCTTCATATGAAAAAGTTGCTCATACGTCCCACCTAACTTCGGTAGTATAGAGAATGTGAAAGTTTTAACCGAACTTAATACCTACAGTGTGCCCGAAAATAAGCGGTAAGTAGGCTTTACTCCAAGAGCAATCATTGAATGCTTCAGACTTGGAGCAAACTTCAAACTTCAGAGTTTGGAGCTTTGATGGATTGTAAATCTATAATTAAACTTGAAAAAAGAAACTTGACTAATCCATAATTACGGTATGCTTTAGTGTATTTTAGTGCACCCTAATACCAAGGGTTCTTAAAAATGTTTACCATAAAAGAACTTTGTAAGAAACTGTCCAGTCGTATGAAGATAGGTAGGTAGGTAGGTAGGAGTGCTGCCCTGTTTTAGTTCGGGCTCAATTAGCACTATCTGTGCCATTTTGATGCACTAGTCGTTGACCTTTTATTTTATTTTAATTTGCTATCTTCTTTAAGCTTCTCGTTCAAACCACTTTGTGGTTTCGATGAAGCTACTTATATCCATTATGCTTTTTGTAGACATCCATTCGAGGTTTGATGCTTGATGGATTCCCAGTGTTCTGTGACGGATCTGCGATAGGGCTGGGCATTCACAGAGGAAGTGGAAAATTGTTTCTTTATTCCCTGTTAGTTCGCAGCTTCGGCATATGTTATTGTAGGGCATACCCATTTTCGACGCATGTTCTCCAAATGTCCAGTGCCCTGTAATGGTGGCAGTTAGTCTGAAAATATTGTTTCTTGACTTATTTAATAAGTCGTTGGTTCTCTTATGATCGTATGAAGATAGTCTGATCAATTTGTGCCAAACAACGTGTCTGTAAAAATATGCATATTCGAATCATTACACATTTTTCAATATTCATTACTCACTTGATTTTTGATAATCGATAAATCTAATTTATTAACACAATTTCATGTGGCAATGCGAGATCTCGACCAGCAAAATAACGATTAGCCAACTAAGTTGGTTCATAAATTCCGTTTAAAAATATCGTTGAGAACATAACCCAATAATCCCCAACATTTGCATATTTCCACTTCATGTCATGTGAACACTCTGCATTGATTTAACTTTCAGTCAGAAGCATCAATTTTGTCATCATTAAACTGAGTATGACCGACTAGTTGGGTGCGAGTGTGCAGACGGTTGGTTAGCAACAAAGCCAAACTACTGAGACAATCCGAACCGAGTCTACATCCTGAGCAACAAACGCTGACATCAAGCGGCAAGCAACAATGAAAGTCAAAAGCTGCAGTTTGTCAGCGATTCTGTATGATAAATGATGTCGATCGGCATTCGCCAAAAAATCTGTTCTCGACGATGACAGCGCCCAAAGACAGGATTTTTAACGATTTAACGGGGCGTTATCATAAGTGCATATCATAAGTTGTCGTCCAAAAACGTCGCCACCAGAAGCAGCTAAACTGACAAATATAGCTAAAATAGCAACATCAAGAACAACTAGCGCTAACCGTTCTAGCCACCCTATGACCAAATTTCCATGACAATGACATGTTGCGTGGTCCTTCAATTGTGTCGGTGACAAACACTTTTGATTAACTCCATAATTTATGAATGCGTTCATTGCACTTTATAGCGTTTGCTGAAGCTAAATTAATGCGCTCCTTTTGTTGGTTGCTTGTGGCTTGTTGGTGGATATTTTTGGTGAACGCTCTTATTTGTATATTTTACTTTTTGTTGTTGTTTATGATTGCCGCGAAATTTTCGTTTAAATTCATGGATGCGTTATTGAGATTAAGACGCCACAACCAGTGATTAATATTCTATGGTTAAAATTAGTGGTAAGGAAAAATGTCGGCACTGAGCCGAAAGGTTGTGAAGAGCAATGCGTTAATATATTTGCACGAAGTAAGAGTGTATTTGCATTTATACCATACGATAAAGTGTATACTATTTAATACTATAAATTGGAATGGTTGGCAACAGCCATTTGCTCGCCAAAAAAATAACTAAGTGGAATAAAATAGTTTCCTTATCCTTTTCCAGTTTTTCGGTAGTTGTCATGCATGAAATATTTTCTTAATAAATAGGTCACTTAATCACATCCCACTTTAAACACGCGAATTGTGCCATATATACAATCATACATATGTACATATTCGTTAATTCAAATTTCTTCTAAATGGAGGCGATTTGTGTTACAACTGGGGTTTCAACTGCCCACTCTAATCAATTTCCTTAATTAAGAATAATATTATTACCCATACACTTACATTTGTACACGTGGGCATAAATAACTCATACTTTACTCCCCACTGCTTTAGGCTGGCGGGAAGTTATTAACCTAAAAATGGTATGGTTGGAGGGGGAAAGGATATATGCCACTTGTCATACATTTGAATAACAGGAAATTATATATTAGTTTCAATTAATTGAATCACATTTCTGTTTTGCTAGTAGATGGTCACAAAAACTGAATTATTCAATTAGTTTTATTAATGCCCAGCGTCTCTCTCTGTTAAATATATATACATATTTTTAATTAAAGAAGTCAGTCACTTGTCAATTTATGTAACGTTAACCACACGCTTCTAAATTTATTAGCAATAAGTGTTCTAGAAATACCTTGGTGCTGATTAAGGTTGATGACAACGGATGGAAAATAAAATAGAAAACATAAAAAAATATTAATAACCTTGTAAAACTTCTTGACTCTCATGTTAGCTATTCCATTACAGGACTGGCATAGAAACAACGCATGCGGATTTGCATGATAACTTAGTTAAAGTTTAATAGCTTAACATTTAGCTATATTTACGATCTATATTTGATACTTTTTTTTACTATTTTTTATTATTATCATTTTCATTTTTATTCTTTTTCTTTTTTACAACATGCGCAAGATGAAACTTTCTTGCCTTCCCTTTATTTGTGTACTTCCCAACGTTGCTGTAATTTACGATGTCCACCAACGAATAATCGACCATGGCATGTCTTTTTCGTGTCTTCATCCTTATATTTTTCCATACATGCAACTAAGCAACACGAAATTTAGCTCAAACCTTTACCAGCAGTGGTCTTACGGTTTCTGCTTCTATTGTTATTGCCATAACTGCAGAACTACTAGATATTTGCTATTTGTTCTATATTTTGTTGTTGGTTTTTACGGATTTCTCCTTTCTGGTCGGACAAAAAAAATGTGATGAAATTCCCTATTGGTTAACAGTAAATTTACTTCGCAGCGCTTTGACCGTTCTCCGTTATGGACAATGACATTGCCGCATCAGGGGTCAACGGTATCAGCCAGCAACAACAATAATGAAACTAGCAATGAATGTTTTCTTTTTACTCGATTTACTTGGAAGATTGCATAACAACAGAAACTATAACAGCAGTAGCAGCGACTTGGTGTTAAATGGTTGAAGGAAAAATGTAAAAGTGAAAAGGCAATGTGAAATTACCGCATAACAATAAAGCAAAGTGATAAAAGTAAACGAAGTATAAAAGCAACATTACTTCATCGCTCTAATGACTGACCAAAAATGGCGAAATTCTCCATAGCTGAACAAAAATATATAGTCCTTGCTGATTCTTAATCTTCTTGCTGTAAAATTAAATTCAACGAGCGCAACGCATTTTGCAAGTAAAAAACAGTAACAGTATAAAATATAAAATATAAAGCTGCACTCTGATGTGAGTCATGTCTAGACTTCGCAGTTATTTTTTGCTTTCCAGCAGACTTACTTGGAAACTGTTACGAATGATTGCCATTTTAAGACAAGTAAGTCATCTAATTGTATTTCCATACTCGTTACATATTTCCAATTACAACAACTCTTAAATCATGATAAATTCTTGGCAGTCGCTAGCAAATTCTCCAGTGCTAAAATCAAGGTACTACTGCAGAATATGTCAAGTGTATAAACTCACTTTGACACAGGTTTTATAATGTGTCCAAACATTCTTTCACAACAAAAACAAAAACTCTGTAATAGTATGTAGCTGCTTATAGTATCAATTAAACAGAACTTAACAAAAACAAATCTTGTCCATAACCCACCATCAATTTATTGAAATGAAATAGATTTAAACTTATCAAAGTAAAGTTGTCAAACAATATTTCTCAACGTCTATGCCATTATTATTACGTCAATTTCACTTCCGGGAGACCATTTTTATAATTTCCGTCACTGTGGTCAACAGCATGGCATTGCATATAATTAGTTTACCGTTACCTGTAAGCGTCGCTTCTTCCACTCCTACTGTGTACAAAATACGGACCTGATCGAGGCAGAAAAGAAAATTCTCAAAATACAAAAGAAATATTAAGTAAAGAAGAAAAATCAATCTGCGGAAATTCACAAAATTTGAATAGAAAATACTGAAAATGCAAATACAACAAAATACGTCATGTGTTTGGATGTTTTATATATTATGGTTATTGAGGATAAATATTCTTCCGCTTGCACTTTTCCCCAAATACAAAATACTTAGGCTGAAATTTATGTGCTCCGACACGTACGAAACTTTTAGCCTAAAATAGGAGATTAATGGAAGAGTAACGGCACGTGACGTGGCTAACATGAACTCAAAGAAACGTAGCGTTAAATTGCGTGCCAGATTCACGCTTTTAGGCAGTAAAGGTCGAATTGACTTCATAAGTATTTATTAAGGATGCCCTTCTTTAATTAAAATATTAATTTCATGCTTTAAACTTAAATTTTTACTTCCAATTATTTTTTTTATCAAATTATGAATGCTATAAATAAGTAGATCAGTTGACCTCCTTATAGGCACTTTTGTAAGAAATAGAAAATTTCTCACCGTTTTAAAAGAAAATATATTTTTTATACTAAATTAATTAATAAATACTTCAGCTCGAATAATTAAAAGGTAAATAATTTTAAAGGTTAGCTGACATTTATTTTGGACTGCGTTTTTATATCAAAGTTGATTACCTCCTAAAGTTATTTTTTTTTCATTGTGATCCATACAATTAGTTGTAGTGCCAATATCTTTAAATTGAAGAACCACCTTAAAACACAAATACTTACACATAAAAGAATCCGACGTGGATTGCTTGCCTCATAAACACTTGACTTCTTTACTTTTGCTTGGAATTGTGTCAGCAGCACCGCAAAATACCCACTCACAAGCCTATTGTAAAAATAGAAAACCGCTGGGCGGCATATGGCGGATTGGCAATAAGGCTATTGAGCTGTTTGTTGTAACGGGTCATGATGAAGCGAAACGCATAAATTTCTCAAAGTTATTTCCAAATAGAAGATAATGTGATGAGAAATATTGTAGGGGCCATTTGGCAGCCATTGAAACCAGCGAGCGCCATTCATTCAAGGCAATCACTGAAAGGAGCAACAGTGCCGAACGCTGGAGCAGGGGTAGGCGCGTCTGTGAACCCACATTAAAATAACAAAGTTTTTTAGGTGGCGCTAAAAACGCAACATGCTACCCGTTGGACAAGTGGGTAACCAACCTTCACGAGGAAGCGAACAAAGAAGTCATAAAAACAGAAAGTAAACAAAAAATTAAAACGAAAAGAAAGCGAAATTCTAACAGGAGCGACCTTCGACAAGCAGCTGCTATGCAAGAGAACGAATTCGCCGCAGTTGAGCGCCTTGTTGCTTCCTCACCACTGAGTGCGCTCTTTCGTTCATTCACAAATTCTTTTCAGCTTATTTCGACTCTGTTCTCTTGGTAGCGGCGAATTGCTGCAAGAGAGCACCCAATTTCAATTGGTACGATGTCTACTTAACAATATGGCAACGCTGTCTGTATGGCGCTCAGTTAAACTTAATTGGTAGCAAAGCAAATATGAACAATGGCAATCACAACAAAAACAAGTCCTGGCTTTCTGCAAAAACTTCTCTGTTTATGTTTTTGCCGCTGCGGAAACTGCTTGTTAGCTGCTGTCGCACTGCGCTCTTCTCTTCTCAACTCAACTTGCACAACTACTTCGACGCCGCTGTCCATATCAACGTCGCTGCAGCAAACGACCTACAGCGGCAGAGGTAGAAGCAGTGGAAAAAGAAGCAACAGTGGCAGCGGCCGTCGTTGGCGGCGCTTTATTGGAGGCAACCGTGAGCCGTTTGGCTTATTTACATTCAGTCTGATTCTGTTGCCGGTCGTGTGCAGAACGTTAGGTCGGAAATATTTTTTCGATGTTGCAAATAAAGATGTGTTAAAAGAAGAAGCAGAGGACTGAACTAATTCAACAGCTCGGTCGGACGTTACTCATTCGACGCGTCGCACGACAATCTCAAATTGGCCGCGTTCGGAGTTGGTTCTTAGCTGCGGATTGTGCGTTAATATTTGAATTGAGTTTTGAAATGTGAATTATTTCGTTTTTATAATTCGTTTTAATTGAATACAATAATGAAGTGGCTCTTCAAAATAAGTTTTTTTGGAATTATGTAAATTATATAAAATGAAATATTTTCGCTTCTATTGTTGTGTTTGAATTTATAATAAAAGTGCCGAATTTTTAAAATATGGAAACAGGTTAGTGGCTACTTCTGAAGCTGAATGAAATAACGAGTTATTTGTGTGATGTTCGCGCCATTTTTGGTGTTCATTTGGAGAAATATTAAATGAAAGTGAGTGAATAGAAGCATTTATGTGGAAAAATTTGAAATGTATAACTGTAATGGTAATAAATTTCATGTGACAAAATTAATAGATAAATATGGTGCGACAAACAAGTAATTGTTTATAAATAGTATTATAAACTAAACAATGTTATCAAAAAATTATTGATAATGTGGCTTTTTGTGATGCAAATTTCGGGCAATTTGAAGCGCGACTTAATTAGCAGAAAAATACAAATATATGTGTAACATAAAAATGCTTCTAGGGGAAAAAATTACATGTGTTAATAAAAATATTGGAAAAATTCGAAAAATTAAATATAATATATTAAAATAATTAAATATAAAAAAATATATGTAAAAATTAATTATATTACAAAGTGTGAAGTGTACAGTAAAATTTTGAAATCCGATGCAAAAGTGTTCAAAGCATAAAAAATTGAATTTTGATAAAGTTTCGGATATCTTCTGGCTGTGAAAATTAATTTAAATTTGGCTTCTTACTTACTACATAGAATTTGAATTGTGGATTATTCGTTAATAATAAACGGTGAGTTTTGCAGATTTTTATTTTGAATTTAAAGCAAACAAAAAGGGTTATATTCTGAGTCTAAACAAATTTAAAATTTTGAATGGCGGTTTTCGAAATACTGTTTTGAAATTTAAAAATTAATTCGATTTTTTTATGTGCTTTCGGAATCATGAAATTCCGAAAGATAATTCCAAATGAAAAAAAAAATTAAATAATTTTTGTTGCACAGTAGTTTATTACTACTGAAACATATATAAGTTTAGTGAAATTTATTTTTAGACAAAGTAAGCACTGACCAACTTAATAAACTGCAACACTTGGAAACACTGTATTCAAATCAGTACAAATTATGCCATAACAACACATAAGAATATAAAAACAAGTTTTCAACTTCATTAAATTTTACGGAAAATACTGTTAATCGCCTTATACTTCGTGGAGATATTATTTCTGTTTTTATAACTGACAGACTTTCTTAGGAGGTCATTATCAGATTGCAATAAAATATGACAGCAATTGTCGCTATTGGACACTTTATCCAACTTGCACATAACGATCTAAAAATAATTGACAATAAAATAACAAAAGACAGTATCAAACGCAATAAAGTGGAGGCACGAGCAAAGTGGTGTCTCTAATGGTGGTTATAACAAAAACCAGAACATTAAGAAAAAAAAGATAAAAGTCTCAATAAAAACAAAGAAAGTCATGTGAAAGAGCAGACTTCATTACACTAGTTTGGTTATATGTTACATATTATGGATATACCGAAAAACATATATTGTTTGTAATAAACAAAATGAAATTCAATTTAGCACTGAAACTCGCTCTTGTTTGCTAAATTGTAAGATTAGACACTGTTCCGTCTCGCTTTTACGGTAGATTGAGTCGGTCAGTCTCGCCGGTAAAGAAAGCAAATTATAACAAATTTTAAGGAGTGTCTACAAGTTAATATTATGCAATTAAGTATATTCTAAAAATAGCGAACTAAACAAAATTACCCAGGTATAAATTTAGAAACAAACAGTTATGAAATAAATGAAAGATGAATGTGTCCGCCATAAAAATGCAATAAAATTTAAAATTAGCCATATTTTAAAAATAACCATTGCTTGAATTGCTTAATATTTGTTTAGGAGCAATATATTAGAAAGCAAAAATGTATATAAACAGTTATACTGAATAATTTTATGAATTCTTCTGCAAATTGAATCTAAATTAAGTGACGCTGATCTGTGTCATATTTTTCAGATATACATATATTGACGACACTACCTTTTTCGTGTTTGATTCTATAACGGTATTTGAAACCAATAAAAAGAACAGTTCAACGCATTTCCATATTCGTGAATATTAAATTAGTTTTGGCTGGGTCTTATATATAAATTAAAACAAAGTTTGACAGTCTTGTGTCCAGGAAATTATATGTTTCTGCTGTCATGCCATCATACAAGTGAGGTATTTGTGATCAAACCTTTGAAAACTATCAACAGGATATTTAATTAACCAACAACATTTGACTTTGCCATTTACTCCTATGCAGCGGAAGAAGGAAAGTGAATAAATTCAACGTCCTATCACCATTTATCTATATAACCATTCACAAGCCAGCTGTACCGAAAGAACTTGAGTACGCTTTCTTCTTCCTGCCACTGATTGTATTTATTAAAACTTATTGTACAGAAAACGATGTCTGAGATTCGCATTTATTTGACTTCGTGCAGTAATGTTAAATGTACAACAAAATAGAGCTTCTGAACGTTGTGGGTCTTCTGTAAAATAAGGTCTTAAAGACATTTTCTAGCATAGCTGAGTTTTTATCGCCAATGACGCGGGGAACGATAGTTTCCGTCCGATTATCTGTAGCTGTATTAATAGCATTATTTTGACTTGATGTTCCCCCAGATGCTAGTAGTAGTATTTACTATATCCAACTACACCTAAATATCCTCAAATTGTAATTTAGTGCTGCTGCTGCCGCTGCTCAAGTGTCATCAAGTGTTTGTCACTTGTACTCGCTTGCCTCGATTTGTTTGTGTGTAACTGACCGCTGACATTTGATGACACTGTTTGATATTTAGTTGATAGATTAAATGCCACAGTATGATAATATTGGCATTGCGACCAACCAAGAATTTCGGTTGGTACGGCGTGAGCATAACTAACTGTGTGGTTTTGTATTTGAATGTGTGCAAAATACCAGGTTTGCATACTATAATCGATTGATAATCACAATCCAATTAGGGTCAATGAACAACAATTTTCGTCGATAACATCAACTTGGCTAAGAAAAATATTAGAAAGTCTCTGTTCGTAGCCTCTTAGGTCGTTAACTAGTATACATATATGTATGTATGTATATACCTACTTAAATATATCAACAAGTGCTTGTGGCTTTCCATGCATCTGCCGTAGTCATTAGCACTGATTTTGGCTTTCACTAGACATCGGCTGCAGATAAAGTGCAAATTTACAATTTGTTTGCACATTTTTGGCGATTGCAATTTGGAAGATAAACCCAGAGTTCCTTAACACGCAAAACGAAATTTATAATTTTAACGAATTTGTTCAGCTAAATTGAGAATATCTTGTAAAGATAGGACATATTCTAGCTTCTTTTCTAGTTTTAAATTTTATATTTACTTTACAATTTAATGATTGTGATTTCGCCTTTGAAGTTACCCATACGCTACGACGCCAATTAGTCTCAATCAATGGTCTGTGTGCCAATAGTTTTTCTAATCAAAAAACGGTAGTCAAGTATCAAAAAGGATAAGTCAAGGTGATAAAAAATGCATTGTGTTGTTACATACTCGATAAAATATTCCCAGAAATTACGAATAAATTTCTCTTTTTTGGCATTTTGTTTTTTACTATTTCATCGCCAATCCCAGCATCTTACAGCTTAAGGGCATTAAATACAATAAATTGTATAAATAAGTGAGTACAAAGAGATATATTATTCTCTTTGATCTCTCAATTCAACGTAATAAATGCGGATTTAGTTGGTGTGAAGATGGACTTTTCTTTTATAATATCTCGCCATCGGCCATGGGCTACAGCCTACTATTTGAGAAGTAAAAATATTATAAATTTATATCAAATTCATAGAAAATGTTTGCCAACAAAAACTCCGCCAATGATTAAATGCTACTTAGTGCCCACTGGTTGTCAGCCCCACTTAATTCCCGTTATCCGTCTTCGTTCACCAACCACTGTTGCGCTGAGTATACGAATTATTACAGTTTAATTACAACATTTTTCGCTACGTCAGCAACACCAAGCACTTTCCTGTCAATCTATGTGTGTATTTGATTACAAAAGCAGAACAAAAAGGAAAAGTAAAATAAGATTCTATGGCTGAATGTGGTGTTCAGAAATTTCAGCAGACGATATTAGCATAAGCATTAGCATTCGCCTTCATTAAACAAATCGCAAACAATTTATTTTCATTGTCATACCCAATTTAATTGTTATTGCTCCTACAAGGATCTCATTTTGTAATAGACACCTAGATGTGTATGTATGTGCACATTTGGGTTTTAGTCTGAGTTAATATGTAGCCGAAACACAGTTTAATTTTACTTGATTTGTATGTAATTTTAAAGGTTTTTCTATTTGCTTGTGTGAATGAGTATTACAAAGAGTTCACTTGTTGGACAATAAGCCCCAATTCAAATAGCATTTACTAAATAGGCCTGCACCATAAACGTCTATAATAATATTTCCAGCATGCAGCTACTATCAGCAACATCGCAGACCTTCATTTAAACTGTTGCTGAAATTTTGATGTATCTCAAAGTCGATTTTGCCGTTCTACTTCTTCGAACTATATCGTCCCCTCAATATAACAATAGCGTATGTGCTCATACGCCATTATTTTTTATTGCATATTTAGAATCTCCATCATTGATTCTATGTCTGGTCAAAATTTCGTCAAATTCTACTTCCACAAAGTGGGTCGAAATGTCATTGGAAAAAATGGTGTATAATGTCATGTTTATGTTTTTTGTTCATGTTTTCTGATTTGACAAAAACTTTAAACTCGATTTTCTCAAAATCCAAAAAAAATTATACGCTATTGTTATATTGAGGGGACGATATGTACACTGTTCTTTTGACAGTAAAACTTGTGGAACTCAATTCATAACCAACAAATAAGA
The DNA here is from genome assembly GCA_031772095.1 of Zeugodacus tau. Taxonomy (NCBI): domain Eukaryota; kingdom Metazoa; phylum Arthropoda; class Insecta; order Diptera; family Tephritidae; genus Zeugodacus; species Zeugodacus tau. The sequence continues at coordinate 75,975,061 of CM062649.1, forward strand.
AAAATATTTAAATTCAAAATAGTAAATATTTTCTTAAAGCTACAGGTTGATACTATCTTCTCTTCCGCAATTAAGTCTTTAAATGAATGCGATAACATTTTATGGTTCAATTCTTAATGAGACCGCTGTCATTCAAAGCCAATTGGGCAATGATTATTTGGTAATTTGTTGTCATTTACTTCGCTTAATTCGTTTAAAAGAGCGGAGGAAAATAAGGCCGCGAATAAGATTTCACCGAAAGAGCAGACGCCAAAATGTTAAGCTTAATTGCTATTCTACCGTTCTCATTTTTATGTAATTAACTTTTTGTTTGTTTATTTTTGTTTCAAAAGTTTGGTTTGGAATTTATTGTTGGCCTTATTTGGAGCTCATAAATTTGTTTTAGAGTTAAACTGATAATTTTGTTGAATGCCATGACTTACGATTACCTTAAAGTGATAGTAAAGCTAAACGAAGTCTAGCTAGTGCCTAGTGGTATGATCGCAAGCAAAAATTATTTAATGAAAGTGAAACTAACTGAGTCTCTTATAACAGTCTGATGTGCGAAAGAATATTAAAATGAAAACAATAGTTTATAAATAGTTTTATGCAAGCTTAATAATTTAAGAAAGAAGAAGATAATCATAATTTGCCTAATTAAATGGTGTAACTGAAGCACTAAAAATGAAAGGCATCCAAAGCTCGCCAGTAAAGTGATTAAAAATTTATAACTTGCTAACAAATCCAATTGAATTTTGATGGTGAGCTTCTGCAGTGAAATATATCATCCATGAATTATCGGTAATAAAATGATGCAGACACAAAAAGCTGCTTACTTGCATGTGAGAGGTGTGTGCTTATATGAGTTTGGGCAAACCGGAAAACATCAACCGGGTGGCAACAATGCTACGGACCGCACACGCCAAAGGCGTTTCCCCGAAACTGTTTTGCTAGCTTCTCATTTGCCAAACAGATTTTAATGTGACTTTTATGAGCTGGCATATTTACTAAGGAGCCCAGTACCAACAAACAGATAAATAAATGTATTAGTTCGTTGCACACTCTAAGAAATAATAAAAACAAAATAAATATATTTGAACATATGAAATGTGAAATTAATTCACCGAGGTGGTTTTACTTGTTTCGCATTTGAGTTTCTTTTCGAAATCTGCCTTTGAGTCTCGTCTGCGCGTTTTATTACTCTAATACATACAAATATCTCTAGATATGTGTGTAGTGCCATTTTTATACTTTTTTAAAGACATAGCCAAGTGTCAATCTGTGTGTCAGCTGGTTTATCGCTTGGATATCGATTTCGAATAGCGACATTTCGCTCTGTTAGAAGCGCCAAAACAAAAAACTGAGATTTTTGTATAATTTTATGTTATTATTATTTTTGTCGTTGTTTTTCTCTGTTTTCATTTTGGTTAGTTTAAAACCAGTTTAATCGCACACCGCGCACAAAGAAATTAAAATGTGTCGCCGAAAATTTATTAGCGTTCACCAAATTTTCGCTTTTGGCTTCAATTTCTGTGATGAGTAAAACCTACTCATAAAAGTTACGATCTGGATGAATGTTTGTTGTGATTAGCTACGTGTTGAGTGGCACATTTTTCTCCTCTTTAATAGTGAACTTTAATCAGCAAGAAATTATGCAAGAAATTAATAGACTAAATCTCGTAAAATATTTCGCTTAGTAAAACTTAGTAAAAACGGTACAAAAGAAGAAAGAAGAAAAGAAGCGCGCCAAAATGAACTACAACACACAAAATGTAACACAAGTTTCTTACATCCACACATACATATGTACATAGGCACAAGCGTGTGGTGTTTACTAACACAGTTTATGCAAATTAATTTGATTTAATTATATGTATGGGATGCCTATGCCAAATTATGGCATTTTTGTTCGAATATTTATGGATTTGTATATTCAAAAATCTGCACAAGTTTGGTAATTATAACTAAAAATAAATAGATGAGAAGAAACTCAAAGTCACCTAGGGTTCCTAACATCAATAAATTCCATAATGAATAGAATTCCATAATTTAATCTTAGCATTATTATGATATTAAATATTTAAATTGCAGAATACTTAACTAAAATTGTTCATATCCGAATGTAGAGATAATTATAATCAAATTTTATTGGATGGCAACATTGTATTTATTTCATTTTAAACAATTAAATATTACACTTAAAAAGTTCTAAAAAAATTATATCATGCTATAAAAAAATAATTTTTTCTCTCATGCGATATTTTCTATGCAAAGCGGTTGTATTGTATATAATAGAATATTCTCAAAGTCTACAGGAAAACAATGTATGCATACATATGTTCACATATTTCAATCAGAAGCAAAACCATAATTAAATTTGCTTGAAGCATGCAACATTTTTTTATTTTTGTTTTTTGGGCTTCAATTGAATTATAAAGTTGTCAAGCTAGAAGAAAAGTAGAAAAGCATGCAGTGTCATTTAGAAATGTCAACAAGCGTGTTTGTAATAAATTATGAAATTCATACGCCAAACCGCACAGCAAGCGCTCTGATATTGAAAGAGCTCACTAGGAAAAAGAGATAATTGTGACACTCATACAAATTATTGCAACATATTAAGCGAAAAGATGAGGAAACTACTCAACAGTAAGAACAAAGCTTGATCGAAATCTCCCTTCCACTTCACTCTACAACTTTGCGCAAATTTACAAATTAATTATTTTATCCATTAGCCACTGAGCATCTTAGGCATATTTTCAATGTTATTCTTTTCATAATTTCAATTAAGGAATTGCTATCTTCTCGGACAGCTGTTGATCCATAAACGGTTGGGGACTTAGTTTCCGGTTAGTGGCGAGAAGCAATAAAGTATAGCTAATTAAGAAACTTGGATGATTTCGATTGTTAAATTGCAATTTGTCGAATTTTGTAATTCCCTTACGAGGAACATGGAAAGGGCTTATATCGCAAATTTTAATACAGCAATCCTGAAACATTTGGGCAAGCAAACAGAGAACGAAATGTCTTGGAAATGTTTTGTTGTATTTAATATTTTATCAAATCATGAAATACAGAATATATTAACTGGGGACAAACTCCCAGTATTATGTTAGTTGAAATATTGATCATATGTAAATTGTATAACAGCAAACATAGGTAGACATTTGGTATAATCAATTTAACATTTAACTCATTTGTTTATGTATAAAGAAGAAAACATTGATAATCAGGCAACACAGCTAAATAAAATTACATTTCACTTAAATATTCATGCCCGGCTACTGTTATATCTATGTGCACTTTATACCAGTACTACAGATCACAAAAATGTTCTCCAACAAAGTTTGTTTGTTGAGCATTGTGATTGGGAAAATTGGTAAATGACCCTGATTGCCGAAAGTGTGTGAGTGCGTATAATCCTAACAGTAACGAGCTGTTTTGTGGTAATCGAATACATTTTTGTACTAAACACGTGCTGGCATGTGTCTTGTATAATAATGCATACAAACGAATATATACGTACATACATATATATTCAATGATATGATATGATAACCTGTCCCTCAACACAATTGCATACTCACTTTTATTGAGTACCAACACTAAATTCACCAAACCAAAAAAATATTATTGAACAAAAAATATATTCTTTCACCATGGCTTTCACTAAATACAAATTCCTGACTCGGCGAGCTGTTACACAGCATGTCTCATAATGACAATGTGTCGTTCAATTGTTCATTTACTTAAACATTCACACATATACAATCAAGCATATAAAGAAAGAAAAAAGTAAGCATATTGGACTACATAAAAGAGGCGAAACCGCACTCGCAATTGAGGTCAGCAATTCCAGCCTACGAAAGCGAAAATGATTTGTTGGCCTTTATATCCTTATTTTTCCCTCTGTGAGATTGTGGTAGTGGCGTTGCAATGAGTAACGGTATTTTGTTGACATATTGCTTTTCATTGATTGCACAGGCCGTTGAATCGAATCCAATAAAAATCGAAAACCCTTAAAAGACTAATTGAATTGTACTTTTCTTCTGTTTTTTGCAATATGTGAAGAAGCGGCTTCGTTTTGATATAATATGAGCAAAAAGTGGAAATTTTTAATAGCACTATTATGCTGGGAGATGTGGAATGGAGAACGGTGCCAAAAAGAACATCTGTTGAGGAATTCCATAATAATATGTGTACTTGGACGCACACTTTATTACCGCCTGTTTCTCTTATTATTTTATTAAAAACCCGGTTTATAAAAGAGAACTCAAAGAAATATGCACATATATGAACGTATTTCTGGAGCGTAGGAAATTTTTATTAACCGCTAATAGCTAAGAGTACTAATTGTATTCTCGCTTGCTTTTCCAGTTTTCGTCCTATGGCTTAGTAAAGTATAACAGCGAAAGTAATTAATTTTGACCACCCAAAATAGTAAGGTAACTAAGTGAATGTGTTGGTATGAGTGAGAATAATGATTATAACCAAAGTTGTGCGATGGATTAGACTAACATGTTGCACAGAGTATAATAGTTTTGTTCACATAACGGTTGTTTGTGTCACCAAGAAATAAAAGGGTTAGATATGGGGATATATATGTATAAATGATCAGGATGACGAGTAGATTTGAAATCCGGATGTCTGTCCGTCCGTCTGTCCGTCTGTCCGTGCAAGCGATAAATTGAGTAAAAATTAAGATATCTTAATGAAACTTGGAACACATATTCCTTGGCACCCTGAGGAGGTTGCTTTCGAAATTGCAAAATCGGTCCACTGCCACGCCCACAAAATGGAGGAAACCGAAAACCTATACAGTGTCATAACAAAGCCATAAATAAAGTTGTGAAAATAAAATTTTGAACATGGGATCGCATTAGGGAGGGGCACATTTGGATGTAATTGTTTTTGAAAAGTGGGCTAGACCCCGCCCCCAAATAGGTTTTTTGTATATAACTCGCAAACCAATAAAGCTATATAAACTAAACTTTTTGCAGCTAATTCATTATACAGTCCAAAAATGAAAGAAATCGGATAATAACCACGCCCACCTCCCATACAAAAGTTAGGTTGAAAATGACTAAAAGTGGGTTAATTCACTAACGAAAAACGTCAGGATCACCAAATTTTACGTAAGAAATGGCAGAAGGAAGCTGTACTGAGATTTTTACAAAATGGAAAGTGGGCATGTCGTCGCCCACTTATGGGTCAAAAACCATATCTCAAGAACCACTCGACCGATTTCAATGAAATTCGGTATATCTTATTTTCGTAACACCCTGATAAAACGGACGGAATATGGGCGAAATCGCTTCACAACCCATATAACACTTCTACTACTTCCCATATAACACAATTTTGAATTCTTCTGATTCGTTGACTTTATAATATATACATTAAGAACCAATGAAGATAGCGGAATAAAACTTTACACAAATACTGTATTTGAGCTGTGACATCACTTGTGGAAAAATTGTCAAAATCGGACCATGACTTTTCAAGGCCCCTGATATCGAACATGTTGAACTCAGCGCCTAAGGGTAAATTTAAACCGAAAATGTGGATAAATTTCTCAGATAATTTAATGTAATTCAGAGGAAATTGTTTTCTTTATTGATGCTACTCGATACACGGTGACGAAGCTCTGCGAGCGTAAAGGACAATGAAGGATAATTTAGTTAAACAGCTGTAGTAATGTAATTACAAATCGTTTAAAGACGCACCCGCTTTGTATAGGGCTGCACTTTAACCACGATGAATTAAAAGACAATCTGCGAATACTTCACTCGAATCCAAATAATCTTTAAGTTGACTACATTTAAATCTAAAGCAGATAAGTTAAAAAGTGTTCTACCAATGCCTATCAAGTGCAGTTTAAATAATATACAAACACACAAATGAAGGCGGAGATAAGTGTAAAACACTTAAGCTTTTGTCCATTCGATTAATGGAATGTAAAGCAGGCCTCCAACAAATAGCAAAAAACACAACAAACAATCGCAATGACAACAAGACCAAGAATAACCATCAAACTCGAAAATTATTATTTATGAACCGACGCGACACTGTGGGTGTGTGTATATGATTTCCTTGAAATATAATTATCCAATGTCTGTGTATAGGCTACTTGCAAAGCTTATGCTATAGCATGCTATAGCTGTAACTGCTGGCGCTTGTGTCAAGTGGCAGCAAATGCTTGGAATTAATTAGATTCTGCGCCACTGTCGCTCGGTTTGCTCATTCAACTGGAATACGATATCATTTTATATAAGTATTAGCACTCCATGATTCTTTAAAAGCACACACAAACTTGAGCACTAACATGCTGCGTAACCACTTTGTGACCACTCTCATCTCTGTGACCACTCTCATCTCTGTGACCAAATTCTACTTCGGATCAAATATCGATGGCCTTTAGCAGATCACCATATGACGTCTAACTCTTTGGAATGGCGGGCGTAAGCGCGTGTATTCTCTGACTGTCTGCAGGAAAACGTGTGCTCAGCACATTTGGGGTTTTTGTTGCTTTTTCCACTTACTTTGCCAATTTTTTCTTTCAACTGTGAATTCTAGTGAAATAATGTGCACGTGCAACTGACAAATGTTGATAAGTTGACCAGACGCACAGATTGCAACTACATATGTAGTGGTTGGAAAATTATTAAAAATTACACTTTCGCAGGAGTAAAACGAGGGATAGGAATGATTATACATACTTATTTCATTATTTTGAAAGTTAAGCACTCGAAGGAGCTAGATTTGCAATTAATTATCATAGAAATTGGAATATTATTTGGTGCAAATAGTCAACAACAAAATAATTGTGCATTAAATAAAATGAAAAACGAAAACATTGAACTATTTTTTGTCGAATTAATGGTGATAGAGCTATCCTAGTTTCAATTGTTTGCATAACATTGTAACTTCAACGGGTACCAACCCAGTTTGGGGTACTCTCAAATTGTTAAGTATACGCCCTGCCAATCTTACACTTTGAAGAAGTTTAACCACTTAAATTGGTCAACAAACACCCAGTAAATAGTAAATTTTCAGACATGCGATCAAACAGTAAAACTATTGGAATACATTCGACATAAAAATATACAAATAAAATTATTGTATTTGTATAATAAGTGAATTTTTTGTTTTGTTTGCAATACCAGAGCCAATCATTAAAAGTCAACGGAATATTTGTGGAGAATATTTATTGCCACAGCAATTGCAAATAAACAAAATGGAACGAGAAATGGTAATGGAAAATTAAATAATAATTTTAATAATAAATATAATAGCAACAGAAAGACAAATTCAATTTAATTTTTGGAAGAAGGAAAGAGTTTTGTTTGCATTTGGTACAACACGAATTGCTACGGTGACTTGTCCCACATAAAGGTAGCATAGATACACACACATCTATAAATATATTTTATACATCTACGGATATATTTGAGAAGGTGTCTCAAGTGATACAAATAAATATTATGTCGCATGCCAAAGGAGACTCGGTTACAAGAGCATATTTATGTGTGTTTGTCTGTATTAGTTGGCCACCAATGTCAGGGCTAATGTTGACATTTCTTGCGCATTTGCTATTTATTAGGTCAGTGGCGTTGTTATTGACGCTCTAATATTTCCCCTTATTGTTTATTGTTGCTACAGTTTTTACTTTTCGTTACAAAAATATTCTATTTTAAACACGTATACATATATACATAGTTTTCTATAAATTGCAATATTTTGACTTAGCTTTCTTCAATAAATTTGTGTATCCTCTTTTGTATATTTTTCGCTTTTCAACCGCCTCAATTAATGAATTCGTATTAATTCTTTACAAATGAGTAAATTCGCCGAGTGCAATAAAATTTGACCGAAATTTTTATTTCTTCAATAATTGGCGTAATTCAGTGCGGTTTACTAATTAATAATGCCAAACGTGTGTATATATAAACAAAGCAATGTTGAAATTTATGAGTCAACAAATTTAAAATATATGTATGTAGATGTGCGTACTTTCTACAAAAAAATACCGGCTTAAATGCTTTTCTGAGAACAATAAAACAAAAAAATATTTGCAATTAAAATTAAAAATTATCATGATATTTTCTTTATAAGATAATTTTATTTCTAAAATAAAATTTAGTTGGAGATTTTAAAAATTATTTTAATAATTGGAATAATTTTAAATTTTTATTGCAACTGTCTAAATACCAACGATTGGTTGCTTCCCAATAGTTCACAACAGTATATGGCTGCAGCCTTTATTTCACTCTTGCCAAACTAGTGACAACAAAATTTTGTACTTTTATTGATTTGAACTTGCGGTTTCAAGCAAATTCACGTAGAGCTTTTTTATCTCAAAAGATAAAAAAATATTCACCTTTTATATTAAGCTGCTCATTTCATGCGACGTCAAGCCAACAAATTAGTCCCCGTCGTCGAAGTGACACATAAAAGCCGGGGGATTTGTACTTATGTAAACAAATATTTCTCATACTTATTTTGCTCCTCTTTTTTCAAAGTGTATCATTGGCCTTTAAGTGCCTGCTAATTTTAATTGTTTCTACTTACTCACTGTGTGATACCCAAACTGGTATAATCATATTTTATTTGATTTTTGTCGGTGAATTAAAGACAGCACGTAATTTGTTGACCAGTAAATTAGTTCATTGCACCCACAACAATAACAAATATAGCCTAAATAAACAATTGGAATTGGTAAATAAAATTAATAGATTTCTATGAAACTGTGTGTTAAACAATTGGTAATATATTAAGCAAAAAGAACAATGAAACAATTTACATTTATTTTATTATAATAAGAATGTCCAATTAAAAATTTTAAATGAATTCATAGGCTAATCCTATAGCGTGTTCTTTTCTAAAAAAATTTTGCATTTATTCTACTCTGTACGCGGGTTTTGAAATTGTGAGTGAGAGTTGACCAGCATAATAGGGTGACATTTGTTTGTTCTTTTATGTACAGAATGGAATACATTCAAAGAAGTAATGCGGCATGTGTATAATGTTGAAATATAAAGAGGCAGCAATTTAATCGAGAAAGGAAAACACGATTAGGGAAATTGTATATATATTTATAGCTAAATAACACCATATTATTATTTACAACATCACACTCTATTCTCACTGGTAAACAACTTTTATTTCTTTAAGTCTAAAATTATGTTGTTGAAAATATTTAAAATCGTGTGCGCAGTCAACAGCGTGAAAAGGCTGACATCACACCTCACCAAAGCTCCATTAACACATTCAAACATATCAGTCATGTTAACAATTCCTTTCGGTAAATGAGTCTCACTTTCAGTATTTTTTTTCTATCTCAGGCCTCTAACACTTTAATTTCAAGCATTTTCGTTCATCATTCATTCATAATTCACTAATTTCTGCAGCTGTTTGGTGTATTACTCAGCACTTCTTCCACTCTTTATTCTTTTCTCTTCCACTCAGTGTTTCTTCTTATTGTTCTTCTGATAATTTTGAGCATCCTCACTTAACTGAGTGTTTAGGAATTCAAATTAATGTTTTATTAACGTTTAAAGTTAGCTAACTGTACTTCATTAACAACAATTTGCGCCCACACATGCTTACACGTAGGTGGGAAATTTTGTTATTGTTGTTGAAGGTATTACATAATTCATGTTAAAATTATTTTCTCTGCTTGCTCCCATTTACTTTAGCTACTTTGGGAAATTTTCCTCAAGGTCTACTCACTTAATTATTATTTTTTTAATAAAATATCCTCTGTTGCATGGTGACTTGACAAATATACTAATCTTAAGGTGTATTAGTAAAGTTAGTAAATTATATATATAATGTGCCTGGATTGCAGACGAAAACAATTAATCAAGTCAAATAAGAACGTACAGAAATACAGTTGGTATTTGTATAATTTTTTTTTTATTTGATAATTTCAGACTTTTTATATTTAAAGGACCATGGTTTTTCAATTGAGATAACAGTTGACACTTATCTTATAATCAATTTATATATATTTACATGAGTTTCACGAAAAAAAATATTATTTTTATTAAAAGTCGATGTGAGTAATAGTATGCGTGAATATAGTTTAGTGTATGTATGTGTTATAAACTGGAGGCGTATTTTTCGATGGAAAGTAGTCCTGTGTCACTAACATTAATATTAATAACAGGATACACACCTATTTTTATCCTATATAAAAGCATACATATTTAATAAATATTAATATTGAAATTGTCGATTTGCATAAGAAATCGTTTATACTCACTTTGCAACTACGCGTCTAAATATTAGATTACATTTACAAAAGGCAGCGGGTGAATAATTTATACGATTGTGCTTTCAATTTTTTATTTACTTAGCATATCTTACCGACATTCCAGTTTGACTTTAGGGCAATAAATATCCGGAAAATGGCTTAAATATAAAATGTTTGAAAGACAAATGGCTTAAATATAAAATGTTTGAAAGACAAATAATGCGTGGGAAACAGGATCTCTTTCATGAAATAAATTGTCGCATGTTATTTAGTTTAAATAAATTTTGGGTAATAATTGAAAGATATGAAATATAAACTTCTACAAATTAAAAGTATTTAAATATAAACTTATTCTTAAAGAGGAAAGCCAAAGTACTAAACCAAATTTTATTTTAATCTGTATTTTTTAAATTTGTATGTATGAAAATTAGGAAAAACGTCTATTTCAAAGGTTATTTACCAAGAATCATCATAGAAATTGTGCGAAATTACAACAATATAAAATATACAATTGTCAATTAGTGTTTGGAATTTTATTGTTGTAGTTGTACACTTGTTTAAATATTTGGCACTCAATCAACGGACTAGAATAAAATCGTAACAAAGAAGCATTGATTTTTTCAAATAAGAAATGAATATAAATTCCACAAACATTTACATTTCAGCAATTTTATTTATTTTGTATATATGAATGTGCGTACGTACATAATATATATCAGCAATGGAAAAATGTGCATATATAGCGAAACAAGTTGGTAATGGTGTGATTCACGCAAATGCTAATAGAAATAATCAATAATCAATGTGTTCAAAGATATATATTTGAAAATATCCATTGGACCCCGTTGCATTCATTACCTATATACATATATACAAATATAAATATTGCAAATGAAGTCTCACAACCCAGCCACTGCAGATGCAACAGTTTCCATATCTGCGCTTCTACAAACTGAAAATTGTTGCATAAATTTCACACAGTCTGCGAATGACTTGGTAAAACAGAACTAAAAGAAAAAAGGAAACCGGAAGTGGAGGGAAAACAATTAAATCTGTCTGTAGAAATGTATGAGATATGTGCTCACACATGCTTTTCGATCATATGGATATGAATGTGTGCGATTAGATATATAACTTGTTTATTTTTGTTCTCATAGTGTGAATTTAATTAGGAATATACGATGACAATAAAATACCAATTATTGTCAAAAGCATTAAATCAACGTCGATTTTATTATTCATTCAAACACATCATCATTATTGTGCCTTGTTTGTGCGTAATTATATTACAAATATATGAGGCATGTTCGTTTTTCCTGCCAGACATTCTTGATTTATTGCCTCTACACATTTGAGTAAATCGATATGATTGTGTGAATTTCTAATAAATTGCATTAAGTAATCAATTAAGATTGAAATAGATATTACATGGAGGTAGGAAGCTTCTATTTTATTTAAACACTCTTTCCAACCATAACGGCCATAATAACCAAAATTAAAATAAATTTTTCAAAAGTGCCTCTCTTCTATTAAAAATTTAATTATTGTGAAAAATTACAATAATAAACATTTGAAAGAAGAATTTTTACTTAAAATACTTTAAAATTAACCCTTCAATTTTCAATTTACCGCATTGCAGTTCATAGCATTCTCTATAAGACAACACAATGAAAGACTTTAATATTTCTAACAATGTAAGTACACATGTACTTACTTGGTCGTATGATATTATTCATTCGCGTAGGTGGCTACTGACAGTAGGGGAAAATTGCAATTTCATATATTTTATATATGTATAGAAGGCAAAAGTGTATGTTAGTACTTTGCTATTTGAAATCTTGCAATGTCTGTCTTTTCAACTATATATAAACTATATAGCCATATTTCGTATTTTAAGCGCGTTTCTATCTGCAATATATATGCAAATATACTGGAATATCGACAGTTGTGATTTGTAAAGTGGAATACCTCGTGTCATGGATGTCAACGGTGCATATAAAAACATGCTGTCTTGTGTACAGAGAGAGTATTCATGAAAGCACCTTCTTGCAACAGTGAAATATATGCGCGTGTGTGATGCGTGGATTGAGCTAACATGCTCTGATGTTGCACATGGGTACAGTGTAACATGGTGCCCTGAATAGGTACCAATTTAAATGTAATTATAATCCGCTAAACTTATTATATCTGTTCCGTATTTCAATAATTGTAAATAGATAGGAAAGAGTTAATTGGTTTTATGACTTTTACCTTATTTTTATTGTTGTCCAAAAATGTACCTGTTTAATTTCACTGGAATATTATTTTCACAAACAGCTGCATATGAATATGGAAACAAGTGGTGTGCTACAGGGCGTATACGTAACTAGCACTATGAGTTTGATGTATTTACCAAACCAATCATTTTGTTGTAGTTTAAAATGTTAAAGTAACAAATAATATCTAAGATATTGAGAGTTATTTCACTTTAAGGTTTAAATCATTCATTTTGCTTTGTAGTATGCTCAATTACAGAAGCTTAAAATATTAAATTCTGCATATAGTATATGTATTATACATATAACTGTTGATTAATGCAAGTAAAATAAAGATTTCATTATTTGTCTTACCACACATTTGCTTTACAAAAATTTGCAAAATATCTACAGATATTCATATCATCATATATATGAATATTCAACATTTGTTGTTAGTACTATCTACATTTATCTACCACCCAAGTCGTCAATGAGCTGTTGATAGAGTCTACCAGTTAATTATCTAGTCATATTCCAACGAAGCCACAGACAAGTTTTTATATTGTTCCTCGTGATTTATAGCTTCTGTTAGCGCCTTTTATTGCATATTTTATTGTTTTCGTGTTTGTTGTATTCTTTTATTTTTGATGTTTTGGTTTTTGCTCGATTCTTATATTATCAATCAATGTACGATTTATGCTGATATTTTTTTTTTAATTTCACAAATAATAAGGAGTAAGTTATTTTCAAAAAGCAAAGGTATTTGTATTTTTTACAGGATTACCGAGAGAAATAACTAAACATAAACAAATCTCAAACATCATTATCTCCAATCTAGCAAATATAGCTTTTGAACAGACGTCACGAGCGACATAAATTATCACAGAAGCACCAATAGAAGTTGGACACATGTAATGAAGTAGACTATGTAGAAAATATCACATATAGTATTTTATCGAATACTTTAATTCATCAATTATACAAATATACGGATATCAAAATATATAAATAATAATAAATCAAAAGGTAATATTTATTTGCTTGTTATTATATACGTATCGTATATGTACTGTTGCTATGCGCCAATAGTTGTTATTTTTGATGATTGTATGAGAGTATGCGCTTGCATCCGCCAACGTTTTGCGATTAAAGCGATAAATCAGAGAAGCTGGTGATAAGTTGATGAGCCCGTGCACCTGCTAATGAATTGTAATTAACCAAGTTCTCAACATACTCATCTGTGTGTCTGTTTGTTTATGCTAACGTTGACCATGACTTTTTAGTACAAATTATATAAAAAATAAAAGAGTACCAAGTCATTAGATAAACATGTTTTTATCTTGTATGAACCACAGAAAGCTGAAACGGAAATGGCAACAAGCGTTTGGTGAAATTAAACATAATATCAGACACCTTTAAGAGTCAACCAGGGTTCATAAACTTCTGCGTAACTTACTCAAGGTGCAGCATGTCGTCTACATTCTTACTTACTTCTTGTATATAGAAATGTCTTCAATAACCTTTATAACCTTTTTGTAGTAAACAGACAAATTCCAAGCCATTTAATTTTCCGCTGAGAACATTTTAAACTCATGAATTTCGAGTAACTGAAATATGAGTTTTACAGAAATTCGAGGTTATTTACCCCATAAATAACGAAGAGTACATAAGTCTCTTCAATTAGTTTGGCTATTTCTATTATAATTTGAGTGTGGACTGTAAACTGTTTTTTATTGTGGTTTACAATTAAACCCTTTCGCATAAACGCTACAGAAATATACTCGATTTTCCAAGTAATATTATACGCTAAGTACTTAAGCTCAGAAAAGCTAGGATAACAATGAAGGCTTATTGAGTATGTATATTATGCCCATGTATGCAGATTACTGCAAGGCGTTAACCTTGACTGCCACGTGTTTAGTAAAGCAGATATTGTTGTTGTGTCATAAACAAGAACCAATTTCTTAGAAATTACCGACGCTGCTGCGCAAATACATATATGTACATACATTAATTCCTTAATTGAGATTAATATTTGACAGTAATTTTTGATAATAATAATAATAAAAATCTAACACATCCTATAAGAATCTTCCTCGCTGTCATTGGATTATAAATATCGGTCTCTGTGATTGAAATAACAAAGAAATGAATATTTTCGTTGTTGAAGCTGTATGCGACTCTGCTTTCTAAGTGAGTGAGTGAGTCTTTAAGTGATTTATGTTTTCACAATGAACCGCTGTCTTCAATTTATTGCATTCACGTGGATATTCCTGGTCATAGCAAGCCCCATAAAATTCAGACACGAGCTGGAAAAAACGCACACGAAAGTCCAAATATATATGTGTACACATGTAAAGAAGAACAAACTGCGGTCATTGGTTCGTCCTTGCACCACCGCTTAAGTAAACATTATCAACCACATGCGTCTTGTTTATTTACGTCTCCTGCATGGAAATTTTCAAAGCTGTAAAATAGATTACCAAATTAATTTGTTAATCTTATATATGTATGTCATAAAAATATTGAAATAGAAAATATGTCTCAATTGTAGTTAATATGGAACTTCTAACATCAAGCGTGTTAACATAGGATACAAAATATACTCGCGCTTCCCTGATTTGTATAATAGTGAAAATTAGATGTAATCTAATCTAACTCCATGACGGTTAGGTGTGAAATTCACAGTTAACGCGAAATTTTAGCTTATGCTAAGTGGTAGATAAATTGTTATCTTTTTTATTCAATATTTGCGTGGAAAGTTTCGAGAACTCAAATTTGTCAAACTCAACAGAATTCCTACTAATTGCTCAATTGTGTTAACGATTTTATTACAAGAGTGTGAGAAAGCGAAAGTGTGCAGAAGTTATACAACTGCCATGCCTATATAATAAAATTAAGAATATTACAAGTTCAACGCAGGACGCTCCTTGTGACTAACTAATCTTTTGGTACCTACACCGCAATTTGAACTCTTAGTAATTTCAACAGCTCAACTTGCATTACTAACCAAACTACTTGAGAGCTGTATCATAAGTCTTTTTTACCTTAATTAATTTGCCTAAAACGCCATGAAATTGTTGGGCGCTTCACATAATCCCTGTTAATTTCATTTTTTAAGTAAGCAAAATATGAAAATACCGTTATACACTACATTCTAAGCAACAAAGAGTAATGCCCTAGTTATCAAAGAATTTCCACCCAAGAGCAGCACAGTAAACAATCGCAATTAGGCTTAAGTGTTGAAACTTGTAATGTCAAGCAGTCAAATGAGCTTAGTTGGAAGCGTAGGCGAAGAGGTAGGCAGGCGATAGGCGTTAAATGATACTGGATTGCTCGTTCGGTTGTTCGATAGTTAAATACCTGAGCACCTACGCACATGCTACTTGTGGAAGTACTTTCAATTACCGAAAATTTTACACTTTTCTCATTTTGCTGACCACGAAAATTGTTCAAACACCTACGCATGAAATTCTAGAGAAAGCGAGGAAGAAATATGTAGATAGAGGACGAAAGTCGTTAATTGTCAATGGAAAGGACGTGTTTTGAAAAAAGTTTTAATCTGAACTAATGATTACGTTGGAGTATATGTTCATATATCTGGAATATTAACGGTGTTAGAACTTTTTCAAAGTTTGTCCCTTTTCAAGAACAATGCCTTGTACAGCTTTCATTTCTTTCTGTTTGTATTTATTTTGACTCTCCTCTTTAACCTATAAACCACAACTCTACATTCGAATAACTATTGTTGACAGAAAGAGTATTACACACAACAAAATATACTACAGAAAAATGGCATGCGATATTTGAAATAGATACAAAAAATGTCATGAGAGAAATTGTAAATATGCGAGAATGAACAGAATCAAACCAAATAACATATTTTTCTCTATGTTACAGCCAAGACCGCGCCATAACTAAATAAAATGAAATTCCACACCAGCAACTAAGCTCCACCCCCATCCAACGCAGCAATTACTTCCTTCAGTTAGACAAGATGTTTTCACATGCACCTTGGCACCCTCAGCTGACAACGGTTGCCATTGCCGCCGGTACTTTGGCCACCGCATCCACATCCGATGAAATGTTCTTGCTCGATGACGATGTCTCCATAAATCAAGCGTACTATACCAATTCGCAGCTCTTTGCCTTTGACTCGTCGTCCTTGGTGGATCTCCAGCAGCTGCTGCAGAGCGAGGCATTCAAGCACAATATGTCACTGACACTGAACATCTCCACGGAGAACCTAACAGATCTGTTAAACACTGCGCAGCTCAATCAGACATGGGAGTCGCCGCAAGACCAACAGCTCCCCATGTCCGTCTTGATTACGCTCACCGTCTTCTATGCCATCATATTTGTGGCTGGTGTATTGGGTAATCTCATCACATGCATTGTCATATCGCGCAATAAATCCATGCACACCGCCACCAATTTCTATCTCTTCAACTTAGCGGTATCGGATTTGATGTTACTACTATCTGGTGAGTTTCATTTGTGTCACATATATTTTGGATAAAATACAGACAGATATAAAATTTTGTAGCATTCTAGTATTCAAAATAAATAATAATATATTTCCATTATATATCTATCTTTTGAATTTTAGGTGCACCTCAAGATGTTTACAGTTATTGGTATCCCAACGCCTTTCCATTTGGCGATGTAATTTGCATTCTTGGCAGTGTTTTAGCGGAGACCGCCACAAATGCAACCGTACTGACAATAACGGCATTTACCGTTGAACGTTACATAGCGATATGTCATCCATTTCGGTAAGTGCCAAGTGATTCGAAGCAATTAACGGTTTAACGAGTATTTCACTTTTATGTTCAGCTGACACGTATAATTTACCGTTAATGTAATTTTACAATTAAACTAATTTGTCTTTTCTTAACTAAGTAGGGTTCACTTTCGTTTAATAAGGTAAAGTGACAGCAAGAATAAGAAGAAGAGGAAGTAGACGAATTATGAAGAAAATGTTATTTTTGGATATATGCTCTCGCTTTTTCTTTCACTTTTTAGTTTCAACTGACAAGTATTGAGATTAATCGCAGCGATACGCTTGCCAATTTTTAGGACACTCCACACAATGTTGCTCTTTCTCCATTAGCACTTTAATTTACTCGAACATACACACACCCACTTGGACTCTTAAAAAAACTTATTAAGTTTATTTAAAAATATATTTTTGTATCCTTCAGTTCTGCACTCCATGCGCACCTAGTAAATGACTATCTCTCTTTTCTCTCTCTTCCGCTATTTCTTTATCGCCTAATTGTAGACAGCACACCATGTCGAAGCTTTCACGCGCTATCAAGTTCATCTTTGCCATTTGGGTGACGGCGCTGCTCCTCGCCCTGCCGCAGGCGATGCAATTCTCCGTGGTCTCCGAGCAAGGCGGCACCTCGTGCACGGTAAGTTCAAGGGTTTGTAAGTGTCCATTGAATGTGTAGTAGAATAGTTGTTACCTTTACCTTTCTCATAATTTTCCGTCCATTACAAGTTCAAAAACTTATTTGTTTGTGTTGGTCTACCTCTCCTTGTTCACAGATTGGTAATCACTTTGTCGAACATGTTTTCGCCGTGTCGGGATTTATCTTCTTTGGCGGTCCCATGACGGCGATTTGTGTGCTCTACGTCCTGATCGGCATAAAGCTGAAGCGGAGTCGCTTGCTGCAGGCAATGCCACGGCGTAGTCTGGATGTCCATCGTGGGATCAGTGCTCAAAGTCGTGTGATCAGAATGTTAGGTGAGTAGTTTATTGTTGTTGTTTGTATAAATTTCATTCGATTTTTTTATTTGAAAGTTGTATTCAAGTTCCTGAGTCTATGCGACTTACTCCGCTGCACTATGTGTTCAACCTAATATTTTCAAGCTTATTCCTCAAAAGGCATTACACAATCTTTCCAATAAATAAACCATATATTTTTATGAAAACCATGATTGTATTGTTACATTTGAGGGAATTAGCACTTAAAATATTAAATAATCCATAAGCACAACAAATATTTACAAAATTCCTTCATGTGATTTCATCACGCACCTGTTGCGCCACCACAAATTCGGCAAAACAAACAAAGCGAAATAGCTTCAAATAGCCGACGAATCTCAAACCTCTCTAATTCAGGAGTACGCTATGCCAATCCTTTTAGAGGTTCCGGTTCAATATGCCTAAGCAAATATTTACATAATTTTGTGTTGGCGTCGCAAACAACACGCCTGCTCAAGTCAATTAATGTCATATTGAGCAGCGGGCGATCGCTGCCGCAACCGCTTGCCACAGCGACTCGAAGGTGTATCTATCGCGGTTTTGACTTGCCTTTGTAGGAGTCCGGTATGCACGCGAATCCAAATTCAACAGGCTGTATCGCCAAATGAAAATTTTAATATAGCAGACAGACAGTTTGGATAAGGGTAGAGGGTGAATGTTTATTTTGGCTTATTTAGCTTAGTCATGCGATGGTTGTTAGTGATGGTTCAGTACAGTCTCTCTTTTTATGCTTAGGAAATCCGGAGATGTTTTAACTATATATCTGGTTAGAGATCAAGTGCTCCAGTTTATACACATATTCCAAGTCTCATTGACTTTATCAAAAGTTTTTGTGACTTAACCATTGATACCCTTTTTGTATGGAGTCATCATTCCCATATTATGTAGATTTATAAATCATAGACGAGTTTAAGTTATGTTTGCTCGTTTGTATGTTTTTCTTTGTTTCTTCCATTTTGTGTTTTTTCTTTTCCTTTTTCTTTTTTCTCTGATGGCGCGTCATTTACAAATGTTTTCACCCTCTCTGCGTACAACAGTTGCTGTCGCTGTGGCTTTCTTCCTCTGTTGGGCACCCTTCCACGCGCAACGCTTGATGGCTGTGTATGGCAGCAGCGCGAACATTGAATCTCAACTGCTGTCGACCTCATATCCGGAGTGTTGTATTACCTCTCGACCTGCATCAATCCGTTGCTGTACAACATCATGAGCCACAAATTTCGTGATGCTTTCAAGGTGAGCTAAGTTAAATAAACTTCATGATTAGGTGAAAACAAATTATACTAAACTCATCTCGGTCTCATCTCGTCTCCATTTATTTAATCTCATCACACTTAAATCAAAGGGATATCTCCATTAAAAATTTATGTCACCTCAGCTTATTTCATCACAACTCAGCTCAACTCGTCTCATCTCACCCCTTATTTTCTCTAATTAGTCCATTTCAATGGATCTCATATCATCTCATTAAGTCCATTAGTTCCACAGTTTCCAAAATATTACCTCATGATATCGAATCTAGTTTTTCGCATAGAGCGACGTCCGTTTCCTTACATGATATCCCTCACCGTCTAGTCTTATCATATCCTTTCACATCTCATATCTTCGGAGACCCATACGATTTCACACAATAATTTTAATGTACTTCACGTTTAACTTCTTGAATTAAAGAATGATATTTATTTCTCCTTCGCAGGTAACTTTAGCTCGTCAATTCGGACTCCCCGGTCGCTCTCAGAGTCAAAGCCACAACTACAGCGCCCTACTGCGACAGAACGGTTCCATGCGTCTTCATACAACGGTGAATAACAATGCTCTCGATCACTACCACTCTTACCGAGTTATGCAATTGCATTGTCGTGACCAAAGCCATCATTTTTCTCTGCAGGACAGCATCCGAACAACAACAACGACGACCACAATCAACAGCAGCGGTGGAATGGGAAGCATGACAATGGGCCGAAAGGGTGGCAACAGCGTTAGTCGTCGTTCGTCCAATCGTTCCCGTTACACCTCCATCGGATCGCAATCTCCGCTCACGACAACACTGAGCAAGCGTGATGAAATCGCCGTCAATCAAGTAAATGGTTTAACTGCATTCAAACAACCACAGCAACACCATCACTTGCTGCAATCTCAATTATCGCAACGGTCCAATGGAACCGATAGCAGTCTACTACTCGACATGGAATTGGGCACAGCACACAACTATTGTCACGGTCGTCCGCAGTCGTTGGGCATAAATTGCAATCGAAGTGATAACTTACGGCGCTCCGTCATTAGCAATAGTATGCTGCATAGACGACCCCTTTGCGATGATCGCATGTCGATTAACTCGCAAGAGTGGGGCAGCACCGCCAGTCAATATGAATTAGGCGAAACTCTTTGTATGGGTGAATTTGAGTTCGCATTGGCGAAACCCGCCACACCACAGAGTCTAACAAGGGTGCTTATGTCTGCCCCCCAACCAGCAACGGCCGTACAGCCGGTGAATTCCGTAGCGGAATTGGACATTCACACACCAGCGCGAACGCGTCTCAAACTTTCAAAAATAATCAGTCGACGTGACCAAGACACATTGTTGGACAAGTCCATACCGCGCGCTGAACTAATACGTAGCTCCTGTAATACCGCTAATGTGCCTGTCTCACCGCATACGACTTACGAAAACGATAAAAAGAAACACGGGCGTAATGCGAACGGCGCGCGGACACATAATACGTTAGACTCAATAACTGGCATCTTTCATTGGCGATCTAGAAAAAAGGAGCTGAATGGTGATCCGGCTGGTAGTAGTAGGTCGCGACAGGACAGCATCTCGACAACTCACATCCACACAAGCTCTGGTACGTCTATACCGCGAACGGCTCTTATGCGTAGCATATCTTCACCGACGCCGGTCCGCGGAAATCTACGCTAGGTATTGAAACAGTTGGCCAGTATTTGTGAGAAATTTGGAGAAAAAGTCCATACCAAGGGATAATAGATGTGAGACACTCTGTTTAACAAGCTTCACAGAAAGCTACGCGATAATTCTTGAAACTGAAGAAGTAAGTGTTTCCCAAATCAGTGTAGATTATCTTAGTAATCCTTTTAATCATCGTGTGCAAATTAGACAGTTGTGTCTGGCGTTGATGACTGTTGCAATATGGTTAAATTAGACGTACATTAGACGTAAATTTATTCAAAATAAGAAAGTATATGTCAGACCGACTTGGTGCCCTTCCGTGAATGAAACTGTTTAATACAATTTCTTTAATTAAAAGGAGTGTTATTTATGTTACATACATAGACACATGTATTACTACATTTTATTCACATGTTTTCTCTCCCGTCATACATGTTTCATTGTTTCTGTATTTCTTATACTCTAGTTGAATAATCCAGCACGGCTGCATCTGTGCGCTTCACTTACGGTTCGAAGAAGAAAAACTGCCGAAACTCGTGAATACCAGCCGGGAGTACATTGCGACGGCAGCTTCCTCTTGAATTACATATTTGGTCATACTGATTTGACGACGAGAAGAGTTGAAAGGAAGAACTGTGAGAGATAGACCAAAGAAATGCTGTACAAAGGAAACGACGGGAGTTTAAATATTGTTAGACTGAAAGTTTGAAAAACAATAAAGTGTTCTTAAAGGGTCTTTATAGATAGTTTAGAATTTCTAAATATATGTATTTATTAATAATTTATTAATTTAATTTATTTAATAATTTATAAATTGTTAAAATAAATAATAAAAAAAAGTTTTTTATTCTTATTTGTAATGGACTTTCTGACGATTTTTTTTTCTATATTAGTAATCTCATATATAGTTACAAGGAATACTCCATAATAGACTATTGTTGCTAGACACAGTAGTAGTGGTAACACAAATACTTCTTTGCACTACTCATTTCTGACCACTTAAACCTTTCAACCAAGTACTCGGTTAATAAACAAATTTTATAAAATTTCGTATATATAGACCGGCACCAGCAACTGTGCTCTGCACCGCAGGAAAATAGCCTCAAAACAGGAAGCAGGTGCATATGCACACATAAATATTCAGGTGAGAGATATGATGTGCCACCTTAAAAATATACAAAATTACAATATATGTGATGTTCTACAATTGTTCTTATATGAAAATGTTTATTGGGATATGTGTGAATCCATGTATCCGCTTGCATTTTCAAACAAACAACCATCACTTGAGCGAAATTCCTTTAGTGTTGGCTACACAATCTAGCAGTTGCTAGGGCTTGCAAACGAAACAATATACATTTACAATTCAAAGGTGAAAACATATCACATATGCGATTTATTTAAATGCACTCTCGCATGCAAATAAAATATTGCGTCCAGAGTGCTTTCAAGCGAAGCCTTTGTTTGTATTATCTTTAAAGGAAAAAAATTAATTTGCGCCGAAGCACAACTGCGGATTCACGAGTGACATGTGCAGTTTGATAATAAATTTGCCTACGAGTAAGCACCATATTAAAGTGTGTGTGCTTGAAAGAATTCAGTTTCCTGGGTGGACATTACATGCAGTGAATATAGAATAAAGTCCAAAGAGAGAGTTGGTTAAAGTCGGTTTATTTTAAATAAGCTTTCTACGTACGTATCTTTTTATAATATCAACAACACGAACAATGTCAGCTTCGAAATCCAACGCAGAATCACTCTTGCCAACAGGTGCTACTTTGGACTGAGTAGGCAATTGAACAGTAAAGTCCTCTATCGGCGAACCAAAATCAAACTCTATAAGTCGCTCATTATTCCCGTCCTGATGTATGGCGCTGAAGCTTGGACGATGTCAACATCATATGAGACGACACTAGGAGTTTTCGAGAGGAAAATTTTGCGCAAGATTTATGGTCCTCAGAACATTGGCAACGGCGAATACCGCAGACGATGGAACGATGAGCTGTACGAGTTATACGACGACATTGACATAGTTCAGCGAATAAAAAGACAGCGGCTACGCTGGCTAGGTCATGTTGTCCGAATGGACGAAAACACTCCAGCCCTGAAAGTGTTCGATGCAGTACCCGCCGGATGAAGCCGAGGAAGGGGAAGGCCTCCACTCCGTTGGAGTGACCAGGTGGAGAGCGACCTAGTTACACTTGAAACGCGCTCTCATCGATTCGGATAGCCGGCTAAACTGTTCAACGCCAATACATATATACATATATAATTTTATATGTAAAATTTTCGTACATTATCATTAGTGTTCTAGGGTAAAGAACAAAGGATATTTAAAAAGCCAAGCTTAAATTATCTGCTTATAAAGTCCAATAAGCTCAAATGAATTAAAGTGGGTTTGTAAATGCTATCCGTGGTTGCAGGCCGATTTTACACTCTTTCTGATTCCACGTATTCGGTATACTTAGTTGATATTAATCTGTGTGAGTATTTATTTAATCAAATCATGCCAACGGAATTTACTACTAATTCCTAGACAGTTTTATTAATGACTATAAACAAACATCCTTCGCTCTGCCACATATTTTGTGAGGTCAATACTCAGTACGTAGTTGTTAACTGGGAATTAACGCACGAAAGCAGAGACATAAGAAAACCAAAAGGCGTAATAAAAACGGAAATCGGTGAAAATCACGAAACTACTACTAAGTCAACAAAGGAACTATGCAAACAGATTGAACTGATCCATTAAATCGATTAAATTTAAACACAAATTGATCTCAGTTGTTGTTGCCGACTCCAGCATGGATTCATTCATTTAGAGATTTTTATTGCATTGGAAATTGGAAAGTTACCGTTACTGTGACGTAAATTGTAATTAATTGTAACAAATCAAGCCGATAAACGTCACGTTTAATCCAAAGACAAAAGCGGACCGACAATTAAATTCATTGCTTTGTTTCAATGCACCAGCAATAGCATATCAATATGTATATAACATAGACATGGCAAACAAGCGAAACGAGCGAATATAGATTGGTAAGAACTAGCATGCATACACAGCCAAATTGGAAACATATATTGGTTCAATCTAAATGCAAATACTTGCCTAGAATATACGAAACCACAGACTACTCCTCTACGTATATGTACCAAATTTTATGAAAATATTTATATCCATCTCAATTGGTTTTAGATCAACCTTTAGGTGAATAAGACAAGAATTGTGCTACCTGTTGTGAGAGCAAAAAATTATGATTAAATAAAAATAAAAATATCGCATGCGATAAAAAGAATTGTAAAAGCGAATATTTAATTGTGAAATTTTAATTAATTAGATCTACATCAGCATCGTAAAATTTTGCTTTTGCCTGGACTGATTGCCAAACTAGCAGCTAAAGAGTATTTCAAGTTAATCACAAACTTTCAATAAAGTTCTATGCATAACAGAGTTTAACTCTGTAATTTCATGGCATATGCGCCTTTGTAAGTAGAGAAATAGCTTGACTTGTTGGTGAAACTAACTTGCCTGTAGGCTTAAGAGACTTCACTCAAATAAGATTGTTAGCCTCGGCATGTGTGAATACTTAATTAGTCAAACTAATAATGTGTAAGTGACTGTAATTGTGCTGAAAGTAAGAAAAGTCAGGCAGCTAGTGCTGGCATTACCATTACTAACACGTCAGTTAAGTGTGTGTAAATATGACTGAAGTTCCCCTGCCAGCCAGGCCTAACCACTTTCCCCTCATGTTTCTTCAATTACTAACACCAACGCACACGTTTGGGTTATTTTGTTTTTGTATTCGTACGTATGAGGGGAATAGTGGTTAAAAAACTCACAAGCAGCTATGCTGGCCTATGGCAAACTCAACACTTTTTTTACCACTTTTGTGGGTTTAAAAAACTTCGGTTTAACCAGCTTTTTCACCACCTTTGGCTGGCAGGGTCGTCCTCTATACACATATGTATATGTAAGTGTATTAGTAGGGAAACGTAAGCATGAACACAAACTTTCAGAAACATTTCTTTGCACCACCGAGTTATGTCTAGAAAATGTAAATATATATAAAATACATATATTATGTATACTATCTGTAAGGCTGACAAGATTTGATTTTTATAGTTTAAGTTCGACGGTAGCTGGAGTTTTTTCATTTATTTCAAAATATGTGAATGTATAGTATTTGAGGCTAGTTTTTTTAATCTTGTTTGCACTTCAAGTTCTGCATTCAAGCTAATAAAACAAACGTGCCTGTAAAGTGAATGCATGAGTGGAGTACGTTAAATATTTCCAACATTCGAAATTTATTAACAAAGCATAAACTTAAGACGTATATTAAATAAAATTTAATATTAATTTGCGAGGAAATAACAGAATGCAATTTTGCTCTTATTGATGTGTGTAAGAATGTTTAGTTCATTGTAAAAATTACTTATACGCCGCTGCTAACTACGGTAGTAAGTACTACCCGGTTATCTTTTATAATTAACTTCCTTCTTAAAAAAAATCCACCCGTCCGCACCCACTGCCCTGTTCAAAGAATAATTTATTTTATCATTAGAGTTCATTCGATTTCTACACGTGTCTCTAAATATATGTTTGTTGAAATTATTACTCATTTTTTTCAATATTCATCACTAACTTATGTATGTTCTCATAATCTATAAAACTAATTTATTAAGAGAATTTCGTGTGACAATATGAGCGCTTGACCAGCAAAATAACGATTAGATTAGACTACTCAACTTAATTGGCTACCAAATTGTATTAATGAATATTGTTGAGCACATAACCCAATAACCCATAATATTTGCATATTTCCAATTCATAGTGAACATTCTACAGTGATTTGATTTACAATTAGTGCCAGCAATACCAAACTACTCAAACATTCAGAACTGAGGCATCATGAGCAACAAGCGGTGACATCAAACGACGGGGTACTATGAAAGTCAAAAGCTGCAGTCCGTCAGCGATTATGTATGATAAATGATCGATAGGAGTTCATTAATGAATCTGTTCTCGACGATAACGGCGCTCACAGATAGGATGGCTGAGTTTGCATATAATAACTTATCATCTAAAAACGTTGACACCAAAATCGGCAAAACTGAAAAGTTCAGCTCAAATAAAAACAACAACAACCACAACAAGTTAAGCAGAAAGCGTGTTTAATCGTTTGTAGAAAGAAGAAAAGGAGACAACAACAAAGACAATTTTCGCGGTTTTTCAGTTTTAAACACTTTTGATTAGCCACATAATTTGTGAACGCGTTCACTGCCCTTTACGGCGTTCAGGAGAACTTCAATGGGTGAATGCGCCCTTTTTTGGTGGCATCTTTGTTTGGATAATTTTGTCTCTCTTACGTCAATATTTGTACGTATATATGATTTGTTGTTATTGTTATTTATGATAGTCGCAAAATTCTTGTTTAAACTCATCCGTGCATTATTTAGATTAAGATGCTGTTGTCATTGATGAATCTGTGGTTAACGTTAGTGGTTGGAAACCCGTCGTCCTCATCAAATGAGGCATTCAACATCATGGTGCGTTCGTCGCAGTTGGATTTCCTCCGAATAGATTAAATACTCATACTCACGAGTAGATTTGCCGCATTTCTGTCACCAAAAAATAGAGGTCGCTACGTACATATACGATAAATGTTATAAAGGAGCGTAAGTTTACTTGTGGTTGTCATTATGTGACACAAAAGTGAAAGCATTCTGTGATTAATGAGCCGCAGATTTGTTAAATGAACAACAATTCTTGATAACCGCATTTCGCTGAGAGGCGTAACCGGTTTTCAGCGCCCTTGAGCGAACAAACTTCATGAGTCCTTCCACGAGTGTAAATGCCTGGAACATTGAAGATGAATTTGTTCGAAATTCAGTGATCAATATTAATCAGCGTTGAAGAGTGTGTCATAAACATGTTAGCATTGTCAGCCGCACATCGACAAGTTTGTCATGAGTTGCACCGATTGTGCTTTTTTGACACTTCCGCACTTGATTTATTATCTTAGTAGTTATTGCACACTTGTCCGACATTGTTTATTGCCATACATATACACAAACGTAGCGTCGCCCTCCTTCAAATATGTTAACATTTTGCTGTCAATTTGTAAAGCTAAGCTTAGCGTTTTTCACCCTCGAGCGAACACTTGTTGAGCTCACTTTCAACTTAGTTACTTCCATTAAATTTGTTGCTGTGTTAATTGCTGGAATAAACAATCGTCATAATTCCATTACTTGGCAACAAGTGGGAAGCTTTTGCAATGTATTTTAAAAATTACCCAAAAGCGTTGGCCTTCACAGATCAGTAGAAATTTCGAGATTATTTTGTTCATATTTGTTCCTCAAAATATCTCATATGTTGCCTAGCAATTGATTTTATTCGCGTGAGTAGTTTTAACTCTTTCAGTCGTGGTGGTTAGTGTCAATAACCACCTCTTTCCGATTTCTTATATTAAAATCCACGATATCTATCGACAATCGCGTTAATTATCATGCATTTTTGTACCTCTTTTGACAAGGTGCGACCGGTTAGCGGCATATTCGATGAATGACAGTTCATTTGTTTTCATTTGAAAATTGCGCTAACGTACATTTTTTCTTGTGTTTGATAAAAAATATCTGTGAAGTGTGTAAGTAACGTTTTTCTTTAATGTTTTGTATTCAACTTATACTCCTATATTTATTTCAGATGTATGTGTATGAAACTATCATAATTTTTTTATTTTCAATGTGTATTGACGACGAAAATATAGTGGTTAGTAAACTAACCACCGTGACTGTTGCAGGTTTATAGGTTTAATCTACATATGAGTTAGACATGTAAGTATTGATGCATTTTTATATTTATTTCAGTATGTCGCGCAAGCTAAATAATAGACAAATCGAAAAATACTGGTTTGAAGATATTCCTTCAGATAGCGAAAGTATTTGTTGCGATGAGGATACAGAAGATCAGCCAAATCCGCTGGTGTTAGGCGATTCGTTTGGAGAAGTTCAAATGACTGATTATGACAACTTTAATTCCGATGATGGCATCCCTCTGTCTAACTTAGTACTTCGGAATCCTGAATCTACAAAGTCTAACACTGTAAACTCACACAGACCGGCTGTATGGCAGTGAAGTACATGCAAAGTGACTCTTTGTCTACGCAAGGGAAAAGCTTGTTTTTCAGATTTTCATAAAAAAAACAATTTACCTTAGTTTCTTTCCGGAGAATTTCATTATATCATTTAATATTAGTAAACAATATAAGTAACTCATAATTGTTTTGTTTCTATCAATAGTCACGGTGGTTAGTGCCACTAACCACCTCATACCTCGAAAACCTTCATACGTAGATTTTTTTTTCATACTTTCAATGATATTTCAGCTAAAGATAATGCCAAAACAATAATCGAAACATTCAACATATTCTTAATCTAAAAGCGTGACTGAAAGAGTTAAGTGACTTTCATGCCAAACTGGTGTGTACGAGCCATCGAAATATAATGGATCTGGGATTTTAATATATTATTGGCAGCATATAAATAAATCTATTTCCATAGTATTGCAATCTAATCCATTTGCAGATAATTTTGAATATTATGAAATTCATATTGAATATTTGTTGACAGCATTCTCGACACAGAGTACAAAGCTTGCCAAAGTAAGTAATACACTCCTTTGGTATGTCTATCGCTCAACTATGATTGCATAGATGTTCCTTTCGGGTGCTGAGTATGCATGATAAATAGATTGCTATGACAAAATAGCTACTAATGTTGTTGGCTGTATCAAATAGGTTAGAATGTTTTGTTAGATATATATTGCTTAAACATACTGTAACACATATGTATATTATCTTACATTCAATGCCACACAGTATTGACAAATGTGGTTAATTGTGTGAAGGTAGTAAATTTCTTAAATGGCAAAAGCGACTTCAACCATTAAGCAACAGTGGAATGAACGATAAGTTAATTAGGTAGGTAGGTATATAAGCATGTTGAGATTTTACATTTTGTTTTTGTTTTTTATTTCCTATTTATAGTTTTATGTGTTGTATCTGTTACTTTGCAGTAAATAATTTCTACAATTTTTATGACTTTGTTTATTGCTACTCCAACGTAAATAGTTGCATAGCTTGTTGACAGTAAATTTAGTTTTTTACCATTAATTTCAATTGTATTGTGAGATTTTGCATTTCATTAAAAGAGGCTGTAAGGAGTAGGTGCTAAACTTATTTGGTGACTAACAAAGGAGGTAAATGTTTACCATGATTTGACACGGCTGACAGAGAAATCGCACATATGACTCGACACATGGAGAAAAATCTTTCTTTACATGGATGTCAATGACATCAAACAAGATAGAAAATAGAATTAACCATTTAAAACTTTTAAATAGCCATGCAAGCAATTCCGTGGATGGCATAGAAATACCAAATTCGCATGCTCACATAACTAAAATAAAATACAATTCATTAGATAAATTTACGGCCCGTTTTCCATTTATATTTTAGTTTATTATATTTATACTCTCGCAACCTGTTGCACAGAGTATTATAGTTTTGTTCACCTAACGGTTGTTTGTGTCACCAAGAAATAAAATAGTAAGATATGGGGTTATATATATATAAATGATCAGGATGACGAGTGGATTTGAAATCCGGATGTCTGTCCGTCCGTCTGTCCGTCTGTCCGTGCAAGCGATAACTTGAGTAAAAATTAAGATATCTTAATGAAACTTGGAACACACATTCCTTGGCACCCTGAGGAGGTTGCTTTCAAAAATGGGCAAAATCGGTCCACTGCCACGCCCACAAAATGGCGAAAACCGAAAACCTATACAGTGTCATAACTAAGCCATAAATAAAGTTATGAAAATAAAATTTGGAACATAGGATCTCATTAGGGAGGGGCACATTTGGATGTAATTTTTTTTTTAAAGTGGGCGTGACCCCGCCCCCAAATAGGTTTTTTGTATATAACTCGCAAACCAATGAAGCTATATAAACCAAACTTTCTGTAGTCGATTCTCTTACGTACCCCACCACACCCCATGAAAATAGTTGAAATCGGATAATAACCACGCCCACCTCCCATACAAAGGTTAGGTTGAAAATTACTAAAAGTGGGTTAACTCACTAACAAAAACGGCAGAAACACTAAATTTCACATAAGAAATTTCAGATGGAATCTGCACTCAGATTTTTTTACTAAATGGAAAATGGATATCTCAGGAACTACTCAACCGATTTCAATGAAACTTGGTTTGTAATAGCTTCCTTACATCCCAATGATATGTTGTGAAAATAGGCCAAATCGGTTCACAACCACGCCTACTTCCTATATACCAAAACTTTGAAGACGATCTGAATCGTTTACTTTACAATATATAAAGTAAGTACTAGTGAAGATATCGGTGCAGAACTTTGCACAAATACTATGTTAATTGTGTGGCAGCCCCATTCTAAAAATCGCCAAAATCGGACAATAGGTTTTCAAGGCCCCATATATCGAACATGAGGACCTCGATGCTTCTAACCTAATATTATGGTTTCCAACTTTCAATGGACTTTATACAATATATATGACGAATATGTGGGTCAAATTGTGTATTATATAATATTAATAAAATTAAATAAATAAATTGCGAGAGTATAAAATGTTCGGTTACACCCGAACTTAGCCCGTCCTTACTTGTTTTTATTAGTTTTCTTGCCGCCCCTTTCTTTGTTTGTTTTTTCTTCACGCCTACTTCTCCTGAACACACAGTTACTGCTCTTGAGGGTGTTGCCTTTAATCAATTTGCAAAGTTATTGTAAATTACGCCGTCCAACAGCGAATAATAAACCGTTGCATTTCGTGCTCGTTTCGTCATCCTTGTATTTTTTCATCTAGCCGTCTTACCAACTCAGCTGCCACATATTTAGAGCAAAATTAATATAACCAGTGTGCTTTTATTGGACTGTTAGATATATGCAATTTGCTCTTTATTCTGTTGTTGGTATTTTATGATTTTCGTTTGTTTGGTTAAGAGATGGAAAAACTTTTATGAAATTACTTTTTGGTCAACATTAAATTTACTGCGCGTCGCTTTGACCTTTTCGCGTTGTGGACAATGACACGAACGCTTCAGCGGTCAATAGCAACAACGGTAACGACAAAAGCACGAACAACGCAACTACCACTGAATATTTATTATCATTTACATGATTTCCTTACTTACTTTCATATTTTTCGTTGTTTTCCCCTTTTCCGTAGCATGATGATGAAATTGCATAACACCAGTAATAATAACAACAACAAGACCATATTGGCATTGATGTTTGAACTGAGAAGAAGTAAAGGTGAAGGCAAGGTGAAATTGCCGCATAACATTGAAGCAAAGTGATAAAAGTAAACGGTGTATAAAACCAGCATTACTGTTAGACCATTAAACTCATTGGCATGCTCTTATACACATATACATACATTTACAATCATTCACTTATGTCAGCGCATCGCGCTAATTCCTTACTAAAAATGGCGAAACATCTCCACAGTTAAGTGAAAATTTAAGGCCATTAAATGCACAAGCGCAAGCGCAAATGAACACTGTAAAATTAAACGTAACGGCTCAACGTTTTTTGCAAAAAACCATTGACTGACCATTGAAACTGCATTCTGCTATAACTGAGTCATGTCTAGACTTCAGTGCAGTTATTTTTTTTCATATACAACACAACTATTATGAGCGCTTGCCTTTTTAAGGCAACTAAATCATCTCATGAAATTTCCATACTTGGAACATATTTTCAGTTGTGACAACTCGTAAATCATGATAAATTGTTGGCAGTCGCCAGTCATAGAACGTTTTTTCCGCAAGATAACACAAAAACACAGACTCAGTGGTTATTCATTAATTTATGTGTTGACAAAACAAGTTGCATTGAAAGCAAAAAAGTAAATATTTTTTCGGTATAAAAATTTATAGGCACACTAGTTGATGTCATGTATGAGCAAATAAATTTTGAATGAAAATTTGTCAGGTTGTCAATATAAACTTGAAAAAAATAGAACAAAGAACATGTAAGAATGCGATTTAAACTCATTTTACCGGGCCTACACAATATTATTTTTTTATGTTCCACAAGCCAATTACTCAGTAAATCAATACTTATCCATTGTCTTACGATAATACCAATAGCTTTCAGCCTTTCTTCATTATCCTTAACCATTTTGTTTTTGTTAGAAAATGGATCAATGAATGAATGATTAATACCGTTAATCAAATGCCAAATGCCCTTAACCTTTTTTCCTCTGTTTCCCATTGTTTAATATTGTTGTATAAGTCTCTATGTATGTGTGTCTCATCTCATGTCTTGTTTTTTTCAAAAAATCTCCGCAATGATTAAATGTTACTCAGACCTCCACAGGTTACCAACCGCACTTAATCCGAATTACCTTCAAATTGTGTGAGCTACGGATGAATAATTCATGATTCACTCAACATTTAACGACCACTTTCGCACTGAGTATACGGATCATTACGGTTTAATTAAAATATAATTTGCTTCGTCAGCACCAGCAAGCACTTTCTTGGCAATTGAGAAACGTGAGACTGTGTGTGTGTATGTGGGGTTAACAAGTTCGGCAGACGATATAATTGGCTTTATCATTCGCTTTCATTAAACAATTCGCAACTGATTTTTTTACATTGTCATACCCAATTTAATTGTTATTTCTCCTAAAGCCAGGTATGCTCCATTGCCAAGAGACACTGAAATGCATGTATAAATATGTTTGTGTTTCACTTTGCGTACAAATGTCACAGAAGTTTTTTGTATATAAAAAGACAATTTAATATCACGATTATCGGTTTAACTGTGTTTGCAGTTTCATATTTAAGCTATTCCTTACTCCATTCAATAATCACAACAACAAATTTAATGGAAGTAACTAAGTTAAAAGCGAGCTCAACAAGTGGTCGCTCGAGAGTGAGAATTGACTGAGCGGAGCTTAACAAAACTGTAACAAAGTGCAAAAATGCCACCTACACAAGTATGTATTTACAGTATCAAATCAGTGTGGGTAAGCGGAATAAACTACTTCAATAATAAATCAAGTAGTGAAGTATCAAAGAAGAACACTCATCTAAACTCGTAATGAAAATGTCAACACGTTTATGCAACACTTCGCAACGCTGAATAGTACATATTACTATGAGTGTATGTATGTACATTATTGCAACCGTTTGGAAAGTTCATTGAATTTGGCACAAATTCATCTTCATAATTTGAGCCATTTTATTTTCGTAGAAGTACTCATTTACCTCAAGTGTCTAACAAGAGTGCAGTTAACTGGTTCTGCCCCTTAGCGTCATGCTGCTATATATTGTTATTCAGTTGACAAATCTCCCGCACATTAATCACAGAAATGCTTTCACTTTTATGTCATATAATGACAGCACAAGAACAAGTATTTACAGTAAGCATACGCTTCTAAGCCAGTTACATATTGGTGTGTATGTATATGTACATAGCGACCTACATTCTTTTACTGATATAAACAAGACAAATCCACTCGTGAATATTTAACCTATTCAAAGGAAATCATACTGAGGCACAGACACCAGTAGTTTACTTCATTGGTGTTGTATGTTGTATTTTCATTTCATTTTAGTACTAAATATGGCGCACTTTGTTATGTTGCAGATGCTCTTACCTCTGGCGTTTTGCTCTTCAAAACCTTTCCGATCCATTACGACATGTTTCCTTACCACCCACACTAACCACATGACATCCATCACTGACAATAGCGCCTTAATCTTGGTAACGCATCAATGACTTTAAGCGATTTTTGTTTAACATTATAAACAACAATAAAAAGTAACAAATACAAAAACTACACTCTGGCGTAAGAACACTTACCAAACGAGCCACCAACAAGAATAGGGTATTAACTCTCTTTAGCGTTTGCGTACGCCATAAAGTGCAATGAACGCCTTCATTAATTATGTGACTAATCGAACGAAGAACCGCGCAATATACCATCGTCATGGCACAGGGAGGCTGTTAGTTGTTGTTGCTATTCTTTTTCCTCCAACCGATTACACTCTAGATGCCTAAACGCTTTCTGCTTGACTTGTTGTGGTTGTTGTTGTTACTATTTTAGCCATGTTTGTCAATTTTGTCCATTT
This sequence comes from Zeugodacus tau, assembly GCA_031772095.1. Classification (NCBI taxonomy): domain Eukaryota; kingdom Metazoa; phylum Arthropoda; class Insecta; order Diptera; family Tephritidae; genus Zeugodacus; species Zeugodacus tau. The sequence continues at coordinate 76,009,387 of CM062649.1, forward strand.
TGGTGTCGACGCTTTTAGACGATAACTTATAACATGCATAACGCGCCGTTGAACCGCCGGAAAAGAAAAACAAAGGCCTGTCTGTGGGCGCCGTCATCGCCAAGAACAGATTCATTCGTGATTGCCCATTGGCATCATTTATCATACACAACCGCCTGTCGTCTGATGTTAGTGCTTGTTGCACAAGCTGAGGCCCTGATCGATGTAGTTTGGTTGGTTCTCAACTGTAAAAAGCTACTCGCTGCCAGCCACATCCATCCAGATGATGACCATATTGCTGCCACTGGTTGTATATGAAACCACCGTAGAGTGCTCACATACCATGAAGTGCAAATATGCAAATTTTGGGGTTTATTGGGATACGCATCCAATATGTGTTGAACAGTATTCTTAAACAGAATTTATGAGCCAATTTTCTTGTAGAGTCTGGTGGAGCGCTCGCATTGTCACACGAAAAGTGGCTAATGAATTAGGTTTATCGATTATGAGAACTGAAGTGAGTGATGAATATTGAAAAATGAATAATGATGCGAAAAACATATTTGAGTTTGTCCTTAGTACAAAGCATACTTCGAGCTACTGTTAACTTGTTAAGGTCAGTTAAAGAATTTTCTACTCTATACTACCTGGGGCGTATGAGTAACATTTGTAAACTGCTCAGTTAGCGAGTTTATGTAACCATATAATATAAATGCATTTACTCTGATATCAAACTTTTAATAATTATCTAGAGTATACATATAGTATATGCGTTAAATCTGCTACCCTTAACTATTCACGTTCGTGTGTAATTAACTTGAAATGCACTTAAGCTTCAAATATCAACATCAGTCTAGACTAGAGCTGTATTTATTACAGTGATGGTGATCTAAGTAATTAAAGTTGAACAATTAAATATTTCATTTCAATTTACTTTCGGTTTATATGTAGAGTTTATGATCTTATACTCCACAAAATAATTTTCCCAACTTATATAAAAAGGCAACATTGAATGTTGATCCTGAATGGTAGAGATCTTAAACGTCGCTCAGCATCTTCTGTTAGCAATGGAGAAGTGGAAAAATTCCATATATTTGAAGAGGTACTCATACGCCCCACGAGCTGTTTATTTGTAGTTTTTCGACCAACTTATAAAAAAAAAAATTTTTTATGGAAATAAACTGACATTTTATTTTATTTTTATTTTATTTTTTCTTTTTTTTCTTACGCTGCTTTTAATGATGCTGCATGATTTTTGAATGTCTGCAATTTTTTCCCCATCAGTGGACACATTTTGATGCTTTTCTGATGTTTTTTTTATAATGCTCACTTTCAAGCTCTTTACTAAGTATTTGAAAGTAATTTTGTGCTACTAATGATACTGCCGCTATCATGTTTTCATTGCAGCGCTTAACATCAGTACAAATAGCATTGTATTATATTTCTTTCCGCTTCAACAAACCAAATGCAATCTGTGCTCTGTACTGCATGTCTGTTCTTTCGAAGAATTTCTGTACCATAACAGCCCATGAGTATTTGAAATGTCAACTGAATGTTTCGCCGGCATCACTATTTTGCTGCGCTCGCTGGCCCCAGAGAGTAACTTTTAATTAGGAAACGCATTATTTACAGAGTCATTTCTATTATTATTAGACACTCAAGGTTCAATTTTAATAGAAAATTAAATTGACTTCTTATATTTCTTATTGAACTTTTTCTCGCATGCGATATATTTATTTATTATCGTCTGATGATATCTTTATACTTTCACATAACAATACAAGGTCAAATGATCAGTATGACGATAAGATTTGATGTTTGTTTGTCCATCCGTCCGATATTATCTTTATAAAGTTGAGTACAAGTGTTGATTAGCGAACATTCGCTCCCTTAAGAAACAAACATTTGAGACTTAACACTTGTTGATCTTCTGTTCTTCAAATAATTGGCATATAAAATCGAATTGTCAAATCAATTACCAGATGTTCATTAAAGTGTTTTTATTAGTTGTGGTGGTTAAGAAAGATTTTTAACAAATACAAAAAATGTTTTCATATTCGATTCAGAAATTCCCAGTAAGTATGTATGTATATGCAATTGAATCGTGTGTAAAGTCGAATTTTCGCAAATTGAGTGCGTGGCAAGAATGCGTCAACGAATCGTGTTTCAATTTACCTTTCAAAGAATTGCCGCGGCAAATGAATGTTAGAAAGCGCATTGAACTGCGATTGGAATAAAAATCATGATGATACATACATGCGTATATAAGTACCTAAGCAATCTGTTGTGTTGTGAAAAGTTTGATATTCGCACACAAACCAATGTTCGCCTTTTTACGGCATGTTTATAGTAAATATAGCTATGTTCTCAAACAAACACGAAAAGTGCAAAAGCCCCTTATGACGTACTCGTAATATGTAGCGATCCCTCCGAGATATTATTAGCAACGTGTGACGCAAAGCAGGTATTTCAATTGATTTAAATCTTAGAATTAATATAATAACAATTTGAGATCGTATCACATGAAATGGCAACATTTGAATTTATTTCATGGCACTTTTCACCTATTTTCAACATTTAACAGCATAAATATATATTTCCATTAGTACGTGACCGTTATTGTGTTACATTTAGGGTCTCTTGGTAACATAATGCTAAGATTAATAGCTTTATCATTGCCACTGGTGTGAGTTGCGTAAAAATTTCAATTATTAAGTTGTAAACATAATAGCCTGGGGTATGTTTCAAATATTTCTCAACCTAAGGATGGAATATATTTATTAGATTCATATGCCCAGTAGAGGGCTGTTATCGCCCACAAAATTTAATATTCTCTTTGCAGTGTTTCTGATTATGTCATAACTGTCGATTGTAATGACAATATTGTGGATGACGTGACTCTCGTCACAAGCGCGACTACAAAACCAAAAATGACCAACACCAACTGAAATATTTTTTAACATTTTCTAGTTATATTCAAAGGTATTCTCTTACTTAAAATGGAAACCACCTCAACCACAACATTTCGGGAAGCCTACCGCTAAAACCCATTTGCTCTGAAAAAATATACTAATAAAGTTTAAGAAATCCGACTACCGACTATGAATCCTTTTCGGTAATTGGTGCGACATTTGAATTGTTCAAAGAATTATTTCCTTTACGAATTGTCACATGAATTGCATAAAAATTTTAATGTAAGTGATTAAAACAGTTAGTAGAAAACTTATTACTATTTTGGACCACACGTTTTGTAAATTAGGGTATAACACACTCACCTGATTTGTTGCTCTAGAAATTTCACCAATTTTCTATGTTGGCAACAATGAATTGCAGCAGTCTCATGGCAACAAATTCATCAAATGTAATTAAATAGAATTTTGTGTAATTATAAAAAAGTTTAGCCACATTGAGGAGGTACTTAAAAGCCTTATGTCCAAGTTGACTAAAATAATAAATGACAATAAATAAATATACATTGCTATATTCCACACAAATTTAACGTGTAATTCAACTTCATTGGACTCGTATGACAATGGAATGAGAAAGTCAATGCACAACTAAACAAATACATATACTGGGAGGAGTATGGGGGCAATCGAACTCTTATTTGTAATGGTCATTGCAGATTTGAACTTTATCATTATCTTCTGGCGTCTACCCTCTTGTATATTCAGAAAAATATTTATTTTGTAGTTATTTTCCACATTTCTCTTTACTGATGCACCATAAATAAGCTATTCACATATATATTTCTTTGACAACTGAACGACGTAAATATAAGCCTGAAGATATTTTTTATGTATGTGCATAGTATATCTATATGTACTCAGAAAAAGTTGTGTTATTTCTTTAATAACCCTTTATTATTTGTGAAATACTACAGTGCAATTGAATTTTTCATGTAGCCACTGGACCTACACAAACCAATAATAATATTTTAACTATGTGGTATGTTATTTTCCCATTTCCACACTTTGTTTCAGACATATTTATAAAAAAATAACTAGTTATTTACAATTTAGTATTTGCTCTTGCACTGTTATTCGCGAGTGTCATTGGCAAGAAAAGTGATTGCGGTGCATTAAATTCAAGGGCGTTGCACGAGATGCCGACGACTGTCCTCATCTGTTATGCTACAAAGCAACCAACTAACAGATGTCGCATCAATTTGAATGAAAACACATTGACAATAACGAGATTATCGCGATCATATTTTTTAGACAAATAATACACTTCACCTTTACTACTTTTTATTTGCTGGAAATATTAATAAAATATTATTTGATTACCTCGATATCAACAAGCCTCGTTTATAAGTAGATGAAATTCGAAACAATTGCAAGCAATACAACTAAAAGCTCACACAACTTATACAAGCAAGCATACTACCCATACATCCATGTTATGCTACAGTTACACAGCTGATGCTTAAAATTGGCAAAAAGGCAATGAACATGAAAGCGTAAAGAGGCAGCATACAGTAATTGTAAACAGCAATGAGCCGCTAAATATGAACACCCACTACATGTCGTGTGATAAACAACGCACAAGCAATATGTGACAAAAAGTGGAGGCCGAAACACATAAAAAGAGCCCAATTAAACGTGGTGATAGCCTGCGGCAGCTAGCACAAATTCGTTGAAGGTATGCATCGAAGCGTTCTGATTCTATTACACGAAACATGCCAACATACTTGCCATCTGGAATTGTCTTACTATGTGGGATGTTTGGTTAACAAAAGGAATGCTAGAAGGCAGGTTTGGTAGATAGAAGGCAGATTGATAAGCTGGCTGTGAAAAAGGCAGTCAGGATGCATAGAAGGAAGCGACAAAATTTTACGCAACGACTGAACGCAATATCGGCGATGTTAATAGCAACTGTGTTTCCTTTTTTGTCGTGTAGCAACTCTGTTGTACTTTAGTACTCTGTTGTTGTTTATTACTTTTTGCTTGGCTTTCTATCTCTATTCTGCGTTTCTTATGTAGTAGACATTTGTGGAGGATGCCAAATTATTGCTTGCGCTTATCTGCTACGAATTATGACCGCAAGAACACGCACCGATTTACAAATTCCCATAAAGCAATCAAAAGCGCCTAAGCGAATCGATATTTACGATTGCCTCCGAAATTCATTCACAAAATGTTGTTTTTATTCTCCGCTGTATGTATCATACGCGTGCTTGGCTGATGAGTAGGTTGAGTACGCATAATTATCGTTTTTTACATATTTTTCTTCCATTTACATTTTAAATACGAGATTAACAGTTCTTGCTATAATTTCTTTAAGGAATTTCGTCATATAACATTTCTCTGTTCGTTATACTTGGTTAAAGAAGTGAAAAGTAATGAAATTACATTTAAACTAAATTTATTTTTTTGAGTTCATTTCCAATATATGTATGTACCGCATGAAGACGCCAACATTCTCTAACTACTGTCAAACTGTTTCATTCATTTTCGCTATTAATCACAGCCATCGACAGGCTGGTTAAATTCAGGGTCAACAGACAGTTCAAGGAGTCGTCTCGGAGACTGCGCTCCCACGCAACTTCTATTGCCCACTCATAGTGTTATGGACCACATACAGACGTCTCATAAATTAAAAAAAGAAGGCGTTTCCCAAATCTAAATAAAAAGTAACAGTCTGGACCCAAGTTAGAACAAAATTCCTCTTATTTTTTACTGTAAAAATAAATTCTGTATTAAACAAATAAATATATATGCGATATTGAGATATGAGTTTACACTAGCTAGTACTATTTGACTCCCCTTTGATGCGTAAGAATTTCAACAGCTTTTGCTCTTTTGTCAGTCATGTTGGGTTAATCAACTAGATGTTGAAAAAAAGGTACTTCATGAAAAGTATGTGATAGAAAAGTGCGTTTATAAGGCATATTACTATTATAATAAATAAATATACTAATATGTTTTTAAAATAAATGGAAATCTTCTCTCTCCTTTATGATATTTATTAAATATTTTTGTTTTCAATATAAACATGAAATTTTACCTCTTTTATTAAATATAGGTATCTTCAGTGTACATAGTGGCTCACTCGCAAAATTCATCAACGCCAGACACAGCTCCCTAATTTGCTTAGTTCTTTGCGACGAAGGATAATTTGGCGCACAAAGTACTTAAACGACTGTTGGTGACCGAAGAGAAATATGCATAAATTAACTGCAGCCGTGACACGAACCTAAGGCCCAAAAAAAACTTGACTTTTAAATTACAGTGACCTGTGATTAATATTCAAAAACACTCTTACAAACGTGCATTGTTACTGACATGGCAGTTACCTAGTTCAAGTGCGAGAAAGTAATTTAAGAGGATGTAAAACTAAAAAACAGACAGACAAGACAGTTTATGTCCGCTTTTACGTAATATGATGGTATTTGTAGTGATTTGAGCATCTGAAAAGTGATTTCACACTATTTATTTTATTTCTGTATTTACTTAAATGTGTCCCATGGAAGCGATGCGACATTATGCTACGAACGAAAAAAATACTACTCTCATACAGTGTTAAATTTGCTAAGAGATTATTCATGCAGAACTGTTGCACACATCAATCAGCCGTCGCGTGAGTAGGCAACATAAACCGAAATAAACAATCACTTCCTTCCCTCAACTAAGCACTTCTACATATAAAAATATTCTGGCTGCCTGCCACAGGTGACTAAATGAATTTTTTGAACCAAATACATTTTCGTTTGTTTTAGATTCGCGCTTGCCTGTTGAATTTGGCTTCGCGTGCAACACTGTGCCTACATGACTACCTGACTCGTACAAAGACAAGTGAAAGCCGAGCGACAAATCCTTGGCAAGCGGTTGGGGCAACGATCACCCGCTGCTCAATATGACATTAATTGACTTGAATGGGCGTGTTGTTTTCGTCGCCAACACAAAATTATGTAAATATTTGTTTAGGCATATTGAGCTAGAACCGCTAAAAGGATTGGCATATCATGGACTTCTCCTTAGAGAGATTTGTGCTCCGTTGGCTGGTTGGAGGTGTTTCACTCTGTTTGTTTGGCCGAATTTCTGAATATGTTTTCATTTGTTTACCTAATTTTCACGCTGTTTAATGGCGCAGCAGACGCGTGACAAAATCATATGTGCGAAGCAATTTGTAAATATTTGATATGCTCATAGCATATTTCATAATTTTAAGTGCCAATTGGGTAGCACACAAGATATTTTATATGGCGAAAATGGCTAAATATTTCCCTACTGTGATAGTTTCTAAAGAAAAAGTTAAAACAATCATTCTGGATGGGTACAGCACGGCATATGATGAATAATACGAAAATTAGGCGGAGTAAATAAAAGATAAATTATAAAAAAATCATACATACAACATACTTACTATTCCATTTATCAGCGCCTACACCTTGGCACTGCTTGTAGCAAGCGACAAAGATAAACTTCATGGCGCGCAAAAACGTAGATCTTGTATGCTACCTGCAATCAAGCGGCAAAAAACGCGTAAAAAATAGAAAGAGGAGTACACTAGAAGGAAATGAACTGCATAACTACATAAGTGGTTGGAATATTTACCACAGGCGAGCACTGCAATATTAGAGTGAAGAGTCCTTGTGACTATGAAGTCATCAAATTTATGTGCTCCGAAATATATTTAATATTATACTTTTTATACACTAGTAAACCAAGTTGTGAAAGGTCATAAACAGCAGTGACCCTATTTTACTTTACGCTAAGTAAATATGCATATGGGTGGATAAAATAGCTCTGATTTTTTAAGAATTTCAAGGACTTGTGACAATTTACTTAAATAACGAACAACAAAGTTCATGGCACATATATGCACATAAGTATTTATTTACGCATAAGGCGAGTACAATTTACTCAAGAGCTTGAGCTGCTCTTATATTATTTGCAAATATTTTTATAGCTTCTGCAAAGCTCACACTATGTTTTTAGTATGCACACACATATTCAAGTATATGTACATAAGCACATCAATCATGGCAAATATGAAAACACATTGTTACTTATGTGAATGGTTCAAGAATCGTCTCAGCATAGTAATTTTATTATGAAGTAAAATGTTTCGAATTGATTGAATGCATAAAGCCAGGAGCATAAATCCTCTTTGAGGGATTAACAATGGAAATATACATACGTATCTATTTAGTAAATATATATGTATATACGCGTTTATGCCCTTCATATATTGAGCCCTTTTATTTATATGTGAGAGAATATCTTCACTGTTATTTATGGATTTGCCTGAGTTTTAGCATCATACGAGTCCTTATTATGGAAGTAAGGTCAACACATATCTATTTATGCAAATATCTTCCAAATGCCTCTAAGCATCAATTGCTGTTGCTTTTGCATCGACTCTCAGGTCTGGTTGAGCTGCGCGGTGTTTTACAGATCCGTCAGATTTTCCGTGGAGATGTTCAGCGTCAGTGACACATTATGCATGAATGTCTCGCTCTGCAGCAGCTGCTGGATATCCACCATGGACGACGAGTCAAAGGCAAAGAGCTGCGAATTGGTATAGTACGCTTGATTTATGGCGACCTCATCATCGAACAGCAACATTTCGTCGGATGTGGAGGAGGTGGCCAAAGAACGGCCGGCAATGGCAACCGTTGCCTGACGAGGGCGCCAAATTGCGTGGGAAAAAATGTAGGGGGTATATTCTGCGTGGGGTGGTGATGAAATTATGGTGAAAATTTTATTTTTTTTTTTGGTGCTAGTGCCAAATGTGGTTGTAAGAAATTGAAAGCCGCGGTATAAATTAAATATATCAGTATGTGTGTATATACAAATGCTGTAAAGATTTTCACGTAATGTATCACAAATACTTAACTTGATTAACATATATTTTCTTGTCGGAAAAAGTAATTTCGCCTTTACTGTAATTTAATGCTTCTGCCTTTTTGCAGTTTTTCAACTACGTCACGCAGTCACCTGAAACAAAACACATATGTGTTTTCACCCTAATCTCATCTTTTTTGTTTCTTTTCACATCTACTTTTCCAACATATTGACCTCGTGAATGCCGTAAAGTTAAAAGTTCACTAGACCTCTGTGTTGCTGTTGTGAAAGCTCACATGTACGGCTCGCGGCATTGGAAAGGAGCAGAAACTCCAGATATTTAAATAGCTGCACGATATAACTTTCTACAACATGTAAAAATTACTCATACGACATGACAAACAGTCACACAACAAAGGTTGAGAATAAAAAAAATGTCTAGTATGATAAAATTATCTCATGATATTTTTGTACTACATAAATATCGCATGACATTTTATATTTACATACTGACACACATATGTAACACATTATTTGTCGACAGTGGTTGCTTTTAGAATACGGAGTTGTATTTTATGGGCCAAAGAAACACGACGATAGGCTTAAACTCACACAGTTAGAAATTAAACGTTTTCGCAAGTGAAATCTGTGTATTGTCCTTGAAAAGGAATGAACTTTGAAATAAAGTAGTGAGGTATTAAAAAGTAGGAGTCTAAAGTCAATGCTGCGTAGAAACTTACACACTGGTGCGAAGTTAAAGGAAATTAAATGAAATTTTATCTTGAAATAAGATTCTCAGCGCTGTTATTTGATTGCACCACATATGAGGTTCTGAGTTTGTTTCGAGCAAAAACCAACAGGCAATTTAATTAAATTTTGCTACATTCGAAATTAACACACTTTGCTGACTGTTTTGTCACCATTAACAACTTCTCTCTCCCTCTCTCTCTCTCTAATGCGAGAGAGATTTTAATTCCATGCGTAGATGTTCAAACGATTTTCGCTGTCAGCAAAATAACAAAACTTTTTTACAATGAAAATGTTTCAACGAGTATGTAAGTATACGCTCAGGTACTTTCGCTATCTGGCAAGCGAACAAACAAGCGAATGACAACTTTCGTCTGTGTCGCCCTGGCTTCCAGCTTACCTCATTTCGCTGCTTAACACTCCCTTGACACTTCAAGGTCCAACACTAAAGTCTAATTGGAATTGTTTGCCACAATGCGCTGCTCTTTTCAGCTCAAATTCTTTCAGAATTTGGCTGTTTCGTTTTGTTGCTCGGAATTTTCGAAATAACGATATTTTAGCATTTTGCTGGCTCAACAGGCGAAATTAACATAAATTTGTGTGTGTGAGGCACACAATTCCATAGTATTTAAGACAAATTAATAAAAGTAAAAAAGCCTACAATGCAGCTCTCATGAAGTTCAGTCAGAAAAGAGCCACTTGAGCTGGAAAAGACACCAAGATTCAAATTGCGGTGTAGCCGCTCAAATTAATGAGTTAATCGTAAGGAGTGTCCTGAGTTGAACCTGTACGGCACTACTGAATTCACTTTCTGAAATTATTGCATAGTATGACTTGGCAGATTAATAATTTATACTCACTCTCCCTTTCCTTTCCTCTTAGTAACATCATTACCACAAGTAAGTGTTTAGCGGGTTTTATTGTGTTGAGTTTGGCAAATTTGAGTTGCCAAAAACTTCTCAAGCAAACATTCAAGATAAAAGATAACAAGTTATCTACCATTTTGCAAGAACAAAAGTTTAGCGCTTAACAGAGCATTTCACACTTAACTGTCAAAGTGAAAGATTAGTGTTGAAGTCTGTGAATTCTTTGTAAAGCTTCATATATTTAATAATTTGGAAGAGGAAATTTCACGGAATTCTCATTCCGCAAAGTGAAGTTATAAATAATTTATGAATATGTATGTATATATGTATGACATAAATATTTTCACCGCGTTTTGGATTTAAACATATATGAATGTTTTTGTGATGATAGACACAGGAAATTGTTTGTTTTGTTGTTTTGAAATTCTTCTTTCTTTAAAATCCATATATCAAATGTTTGTTTAAGCCCAAATAGTACTATTCGGTACATACTTTATACTCAGTCAACTATCATCGAGTTTAAAATGTTCAACGGGACTTTCCTTCACATCTACATTTCATCCATATGAAAATCAACGAAGTGCGAATATATTTATTATCCTAAGCAAGCACGCTCTATGTATTTATTTACAATTCTCTAAGCGCGCTCTTATTTACAGTCTATTCAATTACACTTGTTTATACTTTCAATTAACACGTGCCATTACATTTCACATCTATGTGTATTTTTCCTGTCAGTGCTAATTTTCATATATCCGATATTATTTTCCACACGACAACACATTGATATGGTCATTATTCATATGAATCTACAAATGTATTTTAAAGTCTTTAAAGAATAGGTTTTTAACCAGTTACTATGTGAATTTTAACGTTGAAATGTTCATTTTTGCGTGTTTTTTATACGCAGTATTGTAAATGAATTCGTTGCATATTACAACTATGGAAATTTCCATGCTAGAAATGCTATTATGTTTCATGTGCGCTCAAGCAAGAGTGAAAGGACAAATGAATATCCGCTGTTGTTTTTATTTTCCACTCATATATGAATGTATATGTACATAGATATATTTTTGCTACCATTTTCCCTCAGTTCGAGCTTGAATTTTATGGGGCTTGTTGTGACCAGAAATGCTGAAGCGAAAGCAATAAATTCGGTACAGCGGCTCATCGTGAAAGCATAAATCACTTAACCGTCATTTGAAAGCACGGCAGTAACAATTTAGCAGCTTGAATATAGTCCCACATGTAGAGAATACATGCTAAATATTTACATATATAGGTACATTCATATACTGAAAATCACATTTTTAAGAAGAATATTGAGTATGCATTTCATTACATTTATAACCTCATGACAGCGTGAAAATTTCTTGCCTAGAATATTAAGTTCACAGCAATGACATTCAGTGCAGCCAGAGACAGGTTATGGTCAATACCATGTCATTGCTTATCGACATGTCGAAGACTGTTCTAGTGCCTCAGCGGACATATGTTTATATTATGAAATGCAACAAGTCATTGTCAATGCCACGCGCAGCACTAATTTCATTTTCAATGTTTATATTTCAGCAAAATTGCAAATTGGGAATTGTGGATATATGTACATGTTGTATATTGACATCGAATGAGGCTCTTATTAAATTATTTAGAGTTCAGAATTTTTTTTTTTTTTTTTTCAAATTCAAATATTTTCGTGTTTATGACATATGTAGATAAGACGTTAGTTATTAGTTTCGAGAGCTTCGTAGAAAGAATATTACATATTTCAAACATTTCTCGCGTTGCTTTTGCTGTTAACGACTTTATTGTCATTACATAAACTTCTATCATGCTATAAAAAATGTTCTATTACTCTCGTGTAAATAAAGCTTTGTGAAAATGCTGACCGTCGCAATAAAATCCAAATGGCGAAAATGACAAATGTCCTAAAATACAAATCGCCAACATAAAATAGTAGATTGGCACCAATTCTTCTTCTTCTTCTTCTTCTTGACTGGCGTAGACACCGCTTACGCGGTTATAGCCGAGTCCAAAACAGCGCGCCACGCATCCCTCCTTCTGGCAGTTTGGCGCCAATTGGTTATTCCAAGCGAAGCCTGGTCCCTCTCCACCTGGTCCTTCCATCGGAGTGGAGGTCTCCCTCTTCCTCTGCTTCCACCAGCGGGTACTGCATCGAATACTTTCAGAGCTGGAGCACTTTCATCCATTCGGACAACATGACCTAGCCAGCGTAGCCGCTGTTTTTTTATTCGCTGGACTATGTCTATGTCGTCGAATAACACATACAGCTCATCGTTCCATTGTCTGCGGTATTCGCCGTTGCCAATTCTTAAGGGACCATAAATCTTCCGCAAAACCTTTCTCTCGAAAACTCCTAGTGCCGTCTCATCGGATGTTGACATCGTCCACGCTTCTGCACCGTAAAGTAGGACGGGAATGATGAGAGACTTGTAGAGTTTGGTTTTCGTTCGTCGAGAGAGGACTTTACTTTTCAATTGCCTACTTAGTCCATAGTAGCACCTGTTGGCAAGAGTGATTCTGCGTTGGATTTCCAGGCTGACATTGTTATTGGTGTTAATGCTGGTTCCCAGGTAGACGAAATTATCTACAACTTCAAAGTTATGACTGTCAACAGTGACGTGGGAGCCAAGACGCGAATGCGCTGACTGTTTGTTTGACGACAGGAGATATTTCGTCTTGTCCTCGTTCACCACCAGACCCATACGCTTCGCTTCCTTATCCAGTCTGGAAAAAGCAGAACTAACGGCGCGGGTGTTGTTTCCGATGATATCGATATCATCGGCGTACGCCAGTAGCTGTACACTCTTATAGAAGATTGTACCTTCTCGATTTAGCTCTGCAGCTCGTATTATTTTCTCCAGCATCAGGTTAAAGAAATCATACGAGAGTGAGTCACCTTGTCTGAAACCTCGTCTGGTATCGAACGGCTCGGAGAGGTCCTTCCCGATCCTGACGGAGCTTTTGGTGTTGCTCAACGTCAGCTTACACAGCCGTATTAGTTTTGCGGGGATACCAAATTCAGACATCGCGGCATAAAGGCAGCTCCTTTTCGTGCTGTCGAAAGCAGCTTTAAAGTCGACAAAGAGATGGTGTGTGTCGATCCTATTTTCACGGGTCTTCTCCAAAATTTGGCGCATGGTGAATATCTGGTCTGTTGTTGATTTTCCAGGTCTAAAGCCACACTGATAAGGTCCAATCAGTTTGTTGACGGTGGGCTTTAGTCTTTCACACAATACGCTCGACAGAACCTTATACGCGATGTTGAGGAGGCTTATCCCACGGTAATTGGCGCAAATTGTGGGGTCTCACTTTTTGTGTATTGGGCAGAGTACACTGAGATTCCAATCGTCAGGCATGCTTTCTTCCGACCATATTCTGCAAAGAAGCTGATGCAAGCACCTTATCAGCTCTTCGCCGCCGTATTTGAATAGCTCGGCCGGTAATCCATCGGCACCCGCCGCCTTATTGTTCTTCAAGCGGGTAATTGCTATTCTAATTTCGTCACGGTCGGGCAATGGAACATCTGCTCCATCGTCGTCGATTGGGGAATCGGGTTCGCCATCTCCTGGTGTTGTACTCTCACTGCCATTCAGCAGGGTGGAGAAGTGTTCCCTCCACAAACTCAGTATAGTCTGGTCATCAATAACTAGATCACCTCTGGGGGTCCTACAGGAGTGCGCTCCGGTCTTGAAACCTTCAGTTAGTCGCCGGATCTTTTCGTAAAATTTTCGAGCATTACCCCTGTCGGCCAGCTTGTCAAGCTCGTCATACTCACGCATTTCGGCCTCTTTCTTTTTTTGTCTGCAAATGCGTCTCGCTTCCCTCTTCAGCTCTCGGTATCTTTCCCATCCCGCTCGTGTTGCGGTCGATCGCAACATTGCGAGGTAGGCAGTCTGTTTTCTCTCCACTGCGAGACGACAATCCTCGTCATACCAGCTGTTTTTTTGGCTTTTCCGAAAACCAATGGTTTCGGTTGCAGCTGTACATAAGGAGTTTGATATGCCGTCCCACAGCTCCCTTATACCGAGATGCTGATGAGTGCTCTCAGAGAGCAGGAGTCGGTTGTGATTGCAGCTTCTCGATGTCGAACCTTCCTTGTGTTTGTTGACGTGTGCGCTTTTCTACACAGAGGCGGGTGCGTATCTTAGCTGCTACAAGATATTGGTCCGAGTCGATGTTGGGACCACGAAGCGTACGCACATCAGTAACACTGGAGACATGTCGTCCATCTATCACAACATGATCGATCTGGTTGCGAGTGATTCGATCCGGGGACAGCCAAGTAGCTTGATGGATTTTCTTATGCTGGAATCTAGTACTACAGACGACCATATTTCGGGCCCCGGCGAAGTCGATCAGCCTCAGACCGTTTGGTGATGTTTCGTCATGGAGGCTGAATTTTCCGACTGTTGTGCCAAAGACACCTTCTTTACCCACCCTAGCGTTGAAATCGCCAAGCACGATTTTTACATCGTGGCGGATTGTGGCTAGACGTTCATCCACCGGAGTGAATGCCAGGACTCGACGACGGAGTCTCTCTCCCACCACGAATCCCACACCGAATTTGCGCTCCTTTATATGGCCGCTGTAGTAGATGTCACAAGGACCCACCTTCTTCCGTCCTTGTCCCGTCCATCGCATTTCTTGGATTGCGGTGATGTCAGCCTTTACTCTTACGAGGACATCAACCAGCTGGGCAGAGGCACCTTCCCAATTAAGGGTCCGGACATTCCAGGTGCATGCCCTTAAATCGTAGGCCTTTAAACGTTTGCAGTGGTCGTCATCAAAATCGGGGTCTCTCATCCGAGGCTGTTTTGTTCTTTTCATTGGGGGGTGTTTTTATGTGGTGGGTCCCAGGCCCTACGCACAACCGCATAGGCGGGTTTCGCCTTCTCACTTTAGCTCGCCTCCAAACGGATGTCTGTTGGCTACCCAGAGGATACTTGGTCTAAGACCGGAAGTCGTGAGCTGCTTGAGCCACATGTAAAAGAATCGTTCCTGGCCACTCCCAAGTGAATGACAATCAGAAACTTTCCTCACTTACGTGAACTTCTACATATGACTCCATCCTCCCATTGGCACCAATTACATGGGAATATTTGCATATGTACAGGGCATAAAAGTGTCATAAAAGAAATTACACACCATTTGCAGGATTATTTGAATTGAATGGATTTGTAAATGGGAAATATAACAAATTGCGGATGTATGTATCTGTGTGTTAGAAAAAGTAATGGCCGAAGATGTAATAATTAAAATTTATTAGCCCTTAATTAGGCATATAGACCAAGTAGTGGGTGTTTTGTTTTTGACGTGTGGTTTTCAATTAGGCAATATTTTGGAAGTCTGTTACTTGATTACACGTACTGAACAGATTTACTCCGTAAAAACGTTTATTGCTGACATACGGCCCCGATTGCTGTAAGAAGTGGTCTATGTGGAAATCTCGGCTGGAATTTATTCGAATTCTATACATACAATACTCGTTGGTTTACATTTATAAAATATATTCTTTGGCCGTTTACTCCATCAATTAACACAGCTTTTGTATTTGATCGATTCTTTGGGTATTTTCCGTAGGTGAGATCTTTAGTTAAGCTTGAAAAAGAGTTCAGAATTTATAACATTATAATTGTTTTCTGTTATGCTTAATTCAAACGACAACTCTATTTAAGGAAATAGATTTTCACATATTTATTTAATTTGATTTTTTGCCTTTTCCACATATTTTTCTTATTAATCAGAGCAAGTCGTTTAGCCTACAATAGATATTTATTTATTATTATTTCATAAATAAATAAACACACGAGTCACAAAATGAAATACCTCCAAACAAGCAGTAAAAGAAAATAAAACAGTGAGTGAGCACACAGTAAGTACTAAATCAATATCATAAATATACAAATTGGAATGAAGGCCTTCCGGCTTAGCAGAAACAATATTGTGATTGTCCATATTGTAACACACCTGGTGTCGCACCTGTTTTGTGAGTCCAGAGTCAAGCCTTAGAGCAACAGTGTATCAATGAAGTTCAATATTGGCGATCAACAAACTGAAATATAATACATTTACACTTTTATGTACCTGAATATATTTATTATTATTCTTTCTGATTTAACGACAAAGTAAGTGGGTATGCTTAATTTATATGCATACACGATGTTTATATATGTACAAATATATAGTAATAGCACATTGATCCGGCTGTCGCGTGAAAATCTAAGACAATGGCTTATCGTTAATATCTCTCATTTACATACACGTGTCACGAGTGAACTACGGTGAGTGTTAAAGAAGTATATCATTGTGTACATATGGTACATTGGTTAGGTTTCCCCACTTCAAACAAAATATTAATATTTTTCCTATATAATGTATATGAGTACACCAATATGATAGGTTATGTCATTTCGTACCAATTTGCCACAAATTAGTCACACAAGAACAACGATATTAGTAAATACATTCTTAATGTTATTTACCCAACACGTGAACGGCAAAATGAATGATCCCTAATACTATGCATTTACGCTGGAGTAAATCATAAAAAGGTCTACTCGCTATACTGAAGACATTGCTTATATAGGTAGGGCTGTCGTGTACACAGTCTGTATGTACAACTAATGTTGGTGTGAGTACTCCAGATTGTGTTTCTGCATACTCAATAAGCCTTCTTTGTTATGCTAGCCTAGCCTAGCTACTTAAGTTGTAATGCTACATGGAAAACAAAGTCAAATTTCTTGTAAAATTTTATGTAGTAAAACAAAAACAAAAGCGTTAGGTTGCTGTTGTTCGCCTTGCCTTGTAGCTAAGTGTTTATGCAAAAGAGATAAATTGTAAACAGCAATAACAAAACACTTAAAGCACACACTCAAAATATAATAGAAACGCACAGCTCTTGGAGGTGTCTGTTGCTAGTTATTTGTATTACCGTTAACTATGTTATGCAACTTATAATTTAAATTTTAGCTTCTTGTATTATTTGCTTGGCAAAAACTTACATAGTTAATGACAATTCATTAGCAGGCGCACGTGTTCATCTACTTATCAACAACTTCGCTGATTTATCGCTTTAATCGCAAAAAGATAGCGAATGCAAGCGCATACTTGCAACTATGCAACAACAACAACAACCAACCTCGTACATTGCTTAGACTCGAAGAGAAAAACATGAACAAATCGAATCATATAAATACAAATATGTAATACATTTGCTTATGTAATTGTAATAGATATTAACCCGCTTCGTGAAAAGAGCGCAATATAATTATATTGGTGATTAGTCTGAAACCGATATATCCGCATTATTGAATAATGATTGAGGTTATTTTAAGATTGCAAAAAGTGTTTGAGATATTTGCTAATATATTGTATGCGATATTTTTTATTTGTATAATCTACTATTTACGTATGTACATCTGGACAATTTCTGCTTGTGCTTCTGTGATAATTTATGTCGATCGTGACATCTTTTTCAATGCAATCGAATATATATAAGCAAAAACAAAACATCAAAAGAAAAAATACAACAAATACAGTAGCAATGTAATATGAATTATATGGCGTTTCTTCACGTTATTAATGACGAGGAACAATATTAAACAGACGTCCCAGGAAGAATTTCAGCAGATAATTAACTGGAGGCCAATGGCTGATAAAATGATGATGCGGAGGGTGATATATGTATGTAGATATGATGAAAATATACAAGTATATATAAATATATGAATAATATTTAAATTTTGGTATAATAAAATTCCGATAAAATGAATAATTGCGCCTCAATGTGTCATTTTATTATTTTAATTGTGCTTTAGTTATATGTACTATAAATTTTTACCAATTTATCTACTTTAGCCTCAGTGGAATCGGAACATTAAATTGTGCAAATTATATTACACTGTATAGCATTACAAATAGTATATCCCTAATTTAATTAAAGCCCTGGTAGCAATTTCATACTTTTGCATTTGAAGTGATTTTCTGTTTGAAATTTATAATTTAATTGCATTGTAATGTAATAATGTTAGTTACTAATAGTTAATAATGTCCGTAATAGTTTCTATTTCCATAATTAAATTTCATACCGAAAACTTGGCAGTAGAACGGTGAATTCATGTGTAAACAAAATAATTTAATAGTGCTGGCGCTGCTGGTTAAGTATACGCCCTGCAGCACACCATTTATTTCCATATTCTCATGCACTTGTCTGTGAAAATATTATTCCACTGAATTTAATTAGGCCAAATTTTGGCAACAATAATATTAAATGAAGCATGCAAATAAATGTTGATGCTCCCATGATCATTTATGTCAGCGTCGATATACATATGTAAATATATGTTAGCATGGATGTGTATATGCACGTGCTTGAATGAACATGTGTAAATAAAATATGCAAATATAATTTGGCACTATAGAGCGAGGTTGTGAATAGAATAGCGGTTAGTAATCGGCAATTGTTACGGCAATTGATTCAAGCATAAATACAGGGTGTTAATCATTAGCCATTAAGCCAATATTTTCAGAAAGTTAAAGAAAATACTTATAAACCTATTAATTGAGACTTTAAGTATAATTATATTTTATATTTTTTATTTTACTTAGTTTAAAATAGTAACTCATTTTTAATATATATATTTGATTTTTCTTCTTTTATATAACATTGATGCACCAATGGAGGATGGAGTCATATGTAGAAGTTCACGTAAGTGAGGAAAGTTTCTGACTGCCATTCACTTGGGAGTGGCCAGGAACGATTCTTTTACATGTGGCTCAAGCAGCTCACAACTTCCGGTCTTAGACCAAGTATCCTCTGGGTAGCCAACAGACATCCGTCTGGAAGCGAGCTAAAGTGAGAAGGCGAATCCCGCTTATGCGGTTGTGCGTTGGGCTTGGGACCCACCACATAAAAACGAATAACCAGTGAATAAGAAACACAGGCCTCGGATGAGAAACCCTCTTTTGATGACGACCACGGCAAACGTATAAAGGACTATGATTTAAGGGCATGCACCTGGAATGTCCGGACCCTTAATTGGGAAGGTGCCTCTGCCCAGCTGGTTGATGTCCTCGTAAGAGTAAAGGCTGACATCACCGCAATCCAAGAAATGCGATGGACGGGACAAGGACGGAAGAAGGTGGGTCCTTGTGACATCTACTACAGCGGCCATATAAAGGAGCGCAAATTCGGTGTGGGATTCGTGGTGGGAGAGAGACTCCGTCGTCGAGTCCTGGCATTCACTCCGGTGGATGAACGTCTAGCCACAATCCGCATCAAAGCGAGGTTCTTCAACATATCGCTGATTTGCGCCCACGCCCCGACGGAAGAGAAGGACGAAGTGATCAAAGATACCTTCTATGAGCGCCTAGAACGTACCTATGAGCGCTGCCCCCGCCACGATGTCAAAATCGTGCTTGGCGATTTCAACGCTAGGGTGGGTAAAGAAGGTGTCTTTGGCACAACAGTCGGAAAATTCAGCCTTCATGACGAAACATCACCAAACGGTCTGAGGCTGATCGACTTCGCCGGGGCCCGATATATGGTCATCTGTAGTACTAGATTCCAGCATAAGAAAATCCATCAAGCTACATGGCTGTCCCCGGATCGAATCACTCGCAACCAGATCGATCATGTTGTGATAGATGGACGACATGTCTCCAGTGTTTTTGATGTGCGTACGCTTCGTGGTCCCAACATCGACTCGGACCACTATCTTGTAGCAGCTAAGATACGCACCCGCCTCTGTGTAGAAAAGCGCACACGTCAACAAACACAAGGAAGGTTCGACATCGAGAAGCTGCAATCACAACCGACAGCCGAACGATTTTCTACTCGACTTGCACTCCTGCTCTCTGAGAGCACTCATCAGCATCTTGGTATAAGGGAGCTGTGGGACGGCATATCAAACTCCTTACGTACAGCTGCAACCGAAACCATTGGCTTTCGGAAAAGCCCAAAAAACAGCTGGTATGATGAGGATTGTCGTCTCGCAGTGGAGAGAAAACAGACTGCCTACCTCGCAATGTTGCGATCGACCGCAACACGAGCGGGATGGGAAAGATACCGAGAGCTGAAGAGGGAAGCGAGACGCATTTGCAGAAAAAGAAAGAAAGAGGCCGAAATGCGTGAGTATGACGAGCTTGACAAGCTGGCCGACAGGGGTAATGCGCGAAAATTTTACGAAAAGATCCGGCGACTAACTGAAGGTTTCAAGACCGGAGCACACTCCTGTAGGACCCCCAGCGGTGATCTAGTGGTTGATGACCAGAGTATACTGAGTTTGTGGAGGGAACACTTATCCAGCCTGCTGAATGGCAGTGAAAGTACAACACCAGGAGATGGCGAACCCGATTCCCCAATCGACGACGATGGAACAGATGTTCCATTGCCCGACCGTGAAGAAATTAGAATAGCAATTACCCGCTTGAAGAACAACAAGGCGGCGGGGGCCGATGGATTGCCGGCCGAGCTATTCAAATACGGCGGTGAAGAGCTGATAAGGTGCATGCATCAGCTTCTTTGCGAAATATGGTCGGAAGAAAGCATGCCCGACGATTGGAATCTCAGTGTACTCTGCCCAATCCACAAAAAGGGAGACCCCACAATCTGCGCCAACTATCGTGGGATAAGCCTCCTTAACATCGCTTATAAGGTTCTATCGAGCGTACTGTGTGAAAGACTAAAGCCCACCGTCAACAAACTGATTGGACCTTATCAGTGTGGTTTTAGACCTGGAAAATCAACAACTGACCAGATATTCACCATGCGCCAAATCTTGGAGAAGACCCGTGAAAAAAGGATCGACACACACCATCTATTTGTCGACTTTAAAGCTGCTTTCGACAGCACGAAAAGGAGCTGCCTTTATGCCGCGATGTCTGAATTTGGTATCCCCGCAAAACTAATACGGCTGTGTAAGTTGACGTTGAGCAACACCAAAAGCTCTGTCAGGATCGGGAAGGACCTCTCCGAGCCGTTCGATACCAAACGAGGTTTCAGACAAGGTGACTCACTATCGCGCGACTTCTTTAACCTGATGCTGGAAAAAATTATAAGAGCTGCAGAGCTAAACAGAGAGGGTACCATCTTTTACAAGAGTGTACAGCTCCTGGCGTACGCCGATGATATCGATATCATTGGAAACAACACCCGCGCCGTTAGTTCTGCTTTTTCCCGCCTGGATAAGGAAGCGAAGCGAATGGGTCTGGTGGTGAACGAGGACAAGACGAAATATCTCCTGTCATCAAACAAACAGTCAGCGCATTCGCGTCTTGGCTCCCACGTCACTGTTGACAGTCATAACTTTGAAGTTGTAGATAATTTCGTATACCTAGGAACCAACATTAACACCGATAATAATGTCAGCCTTGAAATCCAACGCAGAATCACTCTTGCCAACAGGTGCTACTATGGACTGAGTAGGCAATTGAAAAGTAAAGTCCTCTCTCGACGAACAAAAACTAAACTCTCCTACTTTATGGTGCAGAAGCGTGGACGATGTCAACATCCGATGAGACGGCACTAGGAGTTTTCGAGAGAAAGGTTTTGCGGAAGATTTACGGTCCCTTAAACATTGGCAACGGCGAATACCGCAGAAGATGGAATGATGAGCTGTATGTGTTGTTCGACGACATAGACATAGTCCAGCGAATAAAAAGACAGCGGCTACGCTGGCTGGGTCATGTTGTTCGAATGGATGAAAGTGCCCCAGCTCTGAAAGTTTTCGATGCAGTACCCGCTGGTGGAAGCCGAGGAAGAGGGAGACCTCCACTCCGGTGGAAGGACCAGGTGGAGAAGGACCTGTCTTCACTTGGTATTACCAATTGGCGCCAAAACGCCAAAAGGAGAGATGCGTGGCGCACTGTTGTGGACTCGGCTATAACCGCGTAAGCGGTTTCTACGCCAGTTAAGAAGAAGAAGATGCACCAAACATTCATTCAGAAACACCCTTTGTTATCAACAGACACGCCGCTACACATAAACCAATTTAGTCCATGCAAATTTGCAAATGCCGCACATATATAATAGGTTTAGCGGAGTACAATTATATTCAAATTGGTAGCCATTCTTGACCCAACACAACACTGTACTCACGTTCAACATCAGGATGTGGCTCTAACCCGTATGTCACACACCTACATGCGCTACCTGCAGTAAAGCATAAATGCGTACATATATATGTATTTATAATGTGTTTAGTGGGATCTAAATTTGCCAACTCCGCGCTCAAGAGTACCAGCATGTAGCCGCCCGAATTAATAACACACAGCAACATCACCATCATCATTGTTGTAGATTTGGATCGCAACAGGAGCAGAGCAATGCTACATTTAGTTCACAATTTAATGAACAATTTGGTACTGTCTAACTACACACATGCAACTCTCTCGGCGGTGTGCGTATATATTTAAATGTGATTTTATTGAATTTTGCTGCACATGTGATGGCTCCGCGCTTTTCAGCATAAAGCTCAAAATTTCATTATCATCTTACATACATTCATTCGTATACATGCATTCTATCGATATGTGAATATTCACATGGTTGACATTTATGCCGAGACTTTACAAATCACAAATGCTGAAATTTCAAAAAAATTGCATATATTATACGCGGACCCAAAATAGCAAAGATAAGATACACTTGGATGACCCTTAAAATATCAACTAGTCTGTAATCAGTTTCTGTACACTCTTATTGCGATCGGATTTTATATTAGAAGTCAAGAATTGCTGCAATTGTTGAATGAACAAAATGTGCTTTAAATCGCTAGACAATACGCCGAACCAACACACAAACACATAAGCACTATTACGAGTTCAGACTTTCTCCTTCTAGTACTACCCAGAATGTTTAGTACTGTTATACGCTTTAAACATCCTTCCCCATCCTTACAAGCCGCTAAAAAATCCATAAATCCCATTGAAAATTGATTTTATTCTCAACATAAATGTACAAGGAATTGCAATTTCGCCCTAGAATCTTGCAGCGAGCCAAGCGGATTAAGTCTTAACATACAGATTTTAGAATTATTATTTGCCCTGTGTGTGTACATCAAAGTGCAATATCATGTGCTCAAGTAAGTACATGTGTCATTGCATTGTTAGAAGTATTTCATTTTGTAATCTTATGAGAATGTTATGGAATATGAAGCAAAAAAGAAAAGAAGTCAAGTGCAAAGTTTAAAGTGATTTAAGTTTTCTACTGAACAATTTGTATTTTTGCAAAAATTAAATTCTCAACAAAGCGAAGGTGCTTTGCAAGGCGGACTTTGAAATTTGGCGCGACCCTTCTTCCTTAATCTTTTCTCCTCCATTTGATTAATATGCATAATTTGCTTAAAATAAATTACATGCGATAATTTATTAATCGAAAGAGATCCTATTGCCTACGCTTTCTTTATCATACATTCGACTTATATTTTATGCCATTTTCCGTCTGTTTTTTACAGTCTAAGTCAATCCGAAATGTATGCTAAGCAAATAAGCATTGTGAGCACAATCGTATAAATCAGTCACCCGCCGCCCAAGCAAATGTAATTTAATATGTAGATGAAAATTTTCCCAATAAACTACGCAGTAAATTGATTGAAACGATTTGTCTTCTTTATGCATATCGACGGTTTAAAAATGTCTCTTTATTATGTTTACATATAGACTAAAAATAGGCACATATCTGATTTACTT
Organism: Zeugodacus tau; assembly: GCA_031772095.1. Lineage (NCBI taxonomy): Eukaryota > Metazoa > Arthropoda > Insecta > Diptera > Tephritidae > Zeugodacus > Zeugodacus tau. The sequence continues at coordinate 76,033,484 of CM062649.1, forward strand.
TAATATTAATATCAGTGTCGCAAGATTTCCGTTTTAACCCTTTCTAAGTTGTGCCAAAATGTGAGCCAGAAAAGCTTACCGTTTCGCTACCACTATAAGCACGAGTTTAAGGCTTATATTGCTTCAGATAAAGCAGCTTGAGGATAAATAGTTGTTGAGAGTTGGGAACAAAACAAGAAATAAATACTCCGTGAATTGTAATCAGTAATCACTGGTAATCAGAAAAATATTTTGTAGGGTTGCCTCTTCAATTGAAAACCCAAACAAGACTCCAATATTCACAACAATGAAATTCAAGGAACAAAGTAGCAACTTGAGAAATGCCTTAATTGACGTTATGTGCAAAACGCGGCCCGGAAAATTTAAATTTCGAGAGAATTTTTATTTACCCCATTTTTCTTCCATTGTTTTGTCTAATACACCTGAGAATGCTTTTGTCCAAATTAAGTTTAGAATAAATTTATCAAGTCACCATGTCTCTAAGGAAAGTTTAATGAAAAAATAATGTAATAAAATAGGTAGGATCGGCCAATTACCCACCAAAAGCAAGAAGTGACTAGACCTTGATAAAACTTTCCAAGCAGCATATACTAACGGTAAGTGGGAGTTAAGATGTAAACAAAATCTTACATCAAATATATAATATACAAAAACAATAGCATATAATCATTGAAGTATACGCTTAAGTGGGCGTACATTTTTAATAATGAAGTACAGTTAGCTGAAATAAAGCATTAATTTGCATTCTTAAACACTGACTTAATTTGCGGATGCCCAAAATAACCATGAAAACAGCAAGAACAAAGGTAATATACGAGGGGAAAAGCGCGAAAGCGACTAAATGTGAGGAAAAAGCGCTGAATAATCTAGTAAACAACTAAAGAAAGTGACTGAATTATGAATGAATGGCGACGGAAAAAAGTATAGAGAGGCAGATAAATGAATGAAAGTGCGATGTGAAATACTGCAGAACCGATATTCATGTGTTAATGCGTTTATGACTGCTAATGGAGCTTTGGTGAGAAATGTTGTATGGGCTTCTTCACGTGTTGGCACGTTGTTTACTGCTCACACAAGTGTAAATATTTTGAAAACTTTATTTTTAGACTTAAAAATTGTGTACTTGTCAGACTGGAGTGCGATGTAAATAATTGTCTGCCGTTATTTTGATACTCATACACAATTAATATGAATAGCATTAGAGGAAAGTATACTTAAAAGAATTATAGAAAAACAGATTTTAATGACCTACACTATCAAATGAAATGTTAGTTGGTGGTTTTGCTTAACACATTTGCCGTCAATGCTCAGCCATAAATATAATGAATTTAATTTCATTTATAATATTCAATTGTTTATTTACGCTGTATTTGTTATTATAGTGAGTACAATGAACTAATTTAATACTCAACAAATTAGGAGATGTTTATAATTTACAGATGAAAACGAAATACAAATTCATATAAGTATACCAGTTCCGGCATCGGACAATAAATATTATAGAAACAATTAAAATTAGTAGATACTTAAAGGCCAATGATAAACTTGGAAAACAAAAGAGGAACAAAAAATATTTATATTTGTTTACATACGCAAGTACAAATCCCACGGCTTTTGTGTGTCACTTCGACGGTGCAGACTAATTAGTTGACTTCACTACGACTGAAATGTGCAGCTGTATATAATTTCTCAATTGCGTTGCTGAAAATTTATGAAAAAGCGAGGAGATTATTTTATTTTTTGAGATTAAAGGCTTTGTGTGTATATGCTTGAAAACCGCAAGTTCTTAAGAAGCAATCCATAAAAATACAATTTTTTTTATATTCAGTACTTAATGTAAGGTCAATGAACCGCAGGAAGTGTTTGAAATGATATTTTTTGGAATTTTTGTGCTATTTTACCGAATTTTTCACATTGCGAGTTTTCCTCGTTTTTTTGTATAAATTGTACTGTGTCTAGAATTAGAAAACACTCATATGCCGGATGATGGCGATTAATTTCATTTTCCAATATCAAAAATAGCAACCCATAAAATACATATATATTATACATATATTATATATATATTTTTTTCCAAGTACATTTTTGATACTGTATTCCATGATTCCATGATACGGTATTCCACCGCACTGTAACACTTGCCATAATAATTCTGTCAACAAAACTGAGACCATTACCTACAGCAACAAGAAATATTAGAGCGCTAACAACACCGCTGACATAATACATAACATCTGTACGACAAATGTCAACATTAGCCCTGACATTGCTGGTCTCCTTTGGCATGCGGCATAATGTTTATTTGTTTTACTTGCTACCCAAATAGAAGTAAATACTCGCACATTATTATACGAGGGCTGCTATATATATTTCTGGTCTAATAATGAAAATAGGAATATTTATTAACGAAAATGGTTTTATTGTTTTTCAAAAAATTCTCCATCAAGATTTATACACTTTTGCATGCGCTCAAACCAATTTTATTGAGCCTTTTTTTGAGCGATTGTCAAATTGTGCGGGATTCAACGAGAACAAACCTTTTTTACGGCCAGGTGTTCATGCAATATCGAATGTATGCTGGTGGGAGAAATGCATAGGCATGCCTCTATCTGAAGGTATGTTACATGACGGTCTTGCATTATCAGTTCACGTACGGCATCGATATTTTCTGGCATAACGGCTGTTTTTGGACGACCTTCACGGAATTCGTCTTTGAGTGAGCGTCGGCCACGATTGAATTCGTTGTACCAGGTTTTCTCAGTGCTATAGGATGGTACTTCAAAGCCATACAAAGATTTTAGTTCATCGATGCACTCTTGTCGCGATAATCCACGTCGAAAGTTGTGAAAAATGATCGCACGAAAATGTTCACGAGTTAATTCCATTTTTGGCCGAAATGAATTTTTTAATTCCCTGAACATAAAACAATTCACGATTAAATGACAAAACGTTCTGAGTGATGTTATGCTAAAAAATGTCAAACTTTCCAATGGAAATGTCAGATTGCACCTGGCAACACTTAGTGTTGCCTAGGCCAGAAATATATATAGCAGCCCTCGTATGTACACAAATTTATGTTTCCAAGCAAGATTGTACTTCGTTCAAGTGGGCGATTGTACGGTCAAGTGGCCATGGTTACTCAGGTTTCACTAAAAGCAAACAAAACACTTAACATCTTCCGAAAATAAAATTGAATTTGTTTTACTGTTGCCATTTTCTTTATAACGGTAAGAGTTAATGAAAATTTAATATGCTACAGTCCTTCATACAATGGTTCTAGCTTACTCTTGTGTGCCTCCTCTTCATTTTCGGATTTACGAATGACATGGCGTATACATAACAATTTGAGAAGTTTAACATGCTAAGTTAGACCAATTTTAGGCGTTGAGGCGGAAATTCTGGCGAACCTTGTTCTTTTCTGCTTTGAAAGCATTATTATTTATTTCTATTAGGAAGTAAAAAAATCTACGGAATAATATTCCATTTATTTTAGTTCCAAATATTATTGTTTGTTTACTTTTCAAAATTCTAGCTTTTTATCCGCTTTTTACAGTTGTTCGCAACTTTCAACAAATATTGACGCTCCATATTATTCCATCGCGAAAGATTTGCATGCAATTTTCGGCAAATAAAACTCTTTCTAATTCTGAACTTTCCACAAAGTGAAATTTGTATGCACGAACGCCGAAGTACACGCTGAAAATGGAAAATAATTAAATCTGCAAACACTACGGAAAAAAATTGCCAAGTAAGTGAAAATAATATCAACAACAACAAATACAAAAATGCTGAGCCCACGAATTTCCAGCAGACAATCGGAGAATGCAGTAGTCTCGTATCACTAGCAGGATATAAGCAGACAGCAGACGCTTGTATACTTTAGGAGACTTTAATCACACACTCACACATTCGCAATGTCGCGTCGGTCCATAAATAACGATTTTCGCGTTTCGCAGTTATTCTTGGTATCGTTGTCACTGTGATTATTTGGTGTGGTTTTAGTTGGTGTAGTTCTGTTGTTTGCTGCTTGCTTTGCATGCCGTTGAACAAAATGACCAAAAGCTTAAATGATTTACACTTATTTCCGTTGTTGTTTGGAAGTTTCTATGTATGTGTGACTATTCTTACTTGAAACCATATGGGGTCAGCGTTCGCAGACCACGTTTTAATTTATCTGCCTTAGATTTATTTAAAGATTATTTACCTTTGAGTCCAAAATTCAAAGTAAAAGCGGAAAGACACAGAAGGAAAGAGAAAATGCCATCATTAAAACCTCTGTTGGTTTAATTTGTAAGTTAATTCAATTCACGAAGCCACTTCTGGCAATTCTACTAAATCATGGTTAAAGTGTTGCCATAAGCAAAACCATAGCATCCCGTAGCGTTTGTAATTCCCTTTTTTCGCTGAGCTCCATTGTCGTCTATCTATCGATCGTCGATAACGATGTTTGCCTGAAGCAAGTTATTTATACTCCCGTATGATTAGCACTTGAACGAGTGAGATTGTCCCATGCCCAGTGGAATTGAGAAATTTATTTTATTGACGGAAATTAAAGATATCAAGGCGTCTGTGGTTCAGACTTGCAATTAACCAAAAATGCAGTGCTTAAGTAACAGTTGATATGAATTTCCTGACTTAGCTAATTACACTCCAGTTAAAATGAAGTGTGAACTTTTATTTTGTTTGTGCGGATTACTTTAAGCCTGAAGGAAATAAATAATAAGTTCATCAAACAAAAACATATGTAGACAAACACATCCGCAATAAAAATCAATAATTGACTATATTAAATTATATCCCAAGTTTTTATACAGGCCAAGCAATTATCTACTTACATCTATATGTTACAATTATTTATATACGAAAGTTTTCTTGAAATTATTTCTACTCATTCAGAGTATAAATATAATTATACTACATCTCGAATTATGTCCACAGGCAATGGCTCTAATTGACTAAAGTTGCGCCTATTTGCACACTTCGCTTGATTAGTGTAATCCACTGCACAACTTTGACCATAATCATTATTCTCACTTACATTCACACATTCACTTAGTTATTTAGCTATTTTGGTGGTCAAAATTAATTACCTTCTCGGGCATAAGTTTCCGGATTTGTGTGTATGTATGTATGTATGTATATTTCTTTAATTCCCAAACACAATGAAATGACTTAAATCACCAGTAATCTAAAAATGGTGCGTTATTTTTTGCTATATCTCTGTTCAGATATGTGTACTACTTATATCGGAATTATATTCCATTAATTTAAAAAATAAGATTCATGAGTTCAAGCAAGAATGGCTTAGGCTTTTATAATTATCTAGCGGAAAATAATAATTTTTTTTTGGTGATTGACACGCTATCGAGACAAATGATAAATTTTGTTGATTACATTTTATATTTATAATTTTTAAGCTGATGTGCTGCAACCATTTTAATCTGATTTAATGAATCTACTCAATTTCCATTTCTTAACTTCACTACACATTATTTCTCAATCTCGCTTTGTAAATGGAATTAATGTTGTTTCTAAGTACAATTCCCTCGAGATCAAACTAACTAACTTCGCTACATCCAGCCATTAAAAACTTAAATAATACCTTTGTCACATTTTCTGATACAACCCAACCAACACATGCATTAAATAGACAACTCGTAACGAGCGAAGTTTATTTCTCCCTTCCACGTGCATCTTAAGGGGATCAGAAATTTAACAAATTGCAATTTAACAATGGAACTATTGCTACTGAATTTCTTAATTAACTATAATTTGTACTTTTCGTCACTCACCGGAAACTAAGTCACCAACTGCTTGTGCATCAACACAATTTGCTTGAGTAGCGAGAAATTTCTTGATCGAAATTATGCAGAAACTTTGAAAATATACTAGGGAAACTCAGTGGCTAATAGATAAAGTAACTAATTTGCAATTTTGTGTTAAAATGCTTAGCCAAGTGAAAGAGAAACAAATTTTCATGAGAATTTGACCAAGTATAGGACTTCACTGGCAAGCAGCTCCCTCATCTATTCACTTGAAATATTGCAATAAATTGTTTATTTATTGGAATTCACTTCAAATAATCTCTCAATATCCGAGAATTTGCGTTTCTAGCTTAAAAAGTTTATAATTTATTGCAAGCATAACTAATGACCATTGCCATCTGCCGCTGCATGCTTTTTCTACTTTTCTTCTATGCAGCTTCTCTGCTGAGTAATTCAATTGAAGCGCAATAAGTAAATTAAAAATTTCTGCAGAAAAATACATAGTTAAAACCGATTATACAAAGATGCCAGCCATAATTAGATAATACAAAATTTTGAAGAGGCTAAAAAGATATACTTTTTAATATTCTATAGCCCAATTTGTGTTACCGTCTAAAATTATTGTGACTCTAACTGGAGTGAGATTATCAAGAGCATACAGTACACAAAGCTGGTATTTTACACACACTATGACTAGATGTGTGTCTCGAGTCAAAAGCCGAAATTCTTGTTTGGTCGCAATGTAAATATTATCATGCTGTGGCATTTAATCTGTCAACTAAATGTCAAACAGTGACATCAAATGGCATGACTGTGAGCAGCAGTCAGTTACACACCAGTGAGCACACAATTCATGGGGAAGCCGTATACTATTGTGAGTAAATGTGGGATAATTTAATCCAATGACAAATTACTCGATGACATCGGGCCATTTGTGAGGTACCTAAGCATAGTTGAGTATGGTAAATACCACAGCAGACAAACAATCATACAAATTCAGAATACCTTGTGCATAATTACTCAACAATGGGCTGGCATACCGAGCTGAATGTGTAAATTTAGTTGGATTTTCGATGTGTAAATTGAATTCAACAAATTTTAGTGTGTAAATTCATTACAGCTATAACAGCGTGATCTTAAATTTCGTGTGAAGTGAGAATTCAGGATAAATTAATTTATATTACCTATATACCGGCCTGTGTACACATATAGTACACAGATAAATATTTTTATTTTTTTGGTTTTTTTCTCATGCACTCACATTGGTTTCAACATTTTGTTTTACCGGGAGTAAGGAACAGCTACTTTCAAAAACACTTTGTTCTGCATTGAAAGAAATTTTTTCGCTTTTCATATATATTTTTTTTTTTTTTTGTGTTTCCACTTTGATTATGCTTTATTGCCTTCGAGGCTTTGAAATTGGATATCTGTGATGGAGAGCTGCTTTCGATGGGTATGTAATTTTTTTATAATTTTTTAAATTATTTTTTGCTTTCGATTTCTAATATGATACCGAGTACATGAGTCAGGGGGTACACTAAGTCCAAATAATACTGATAATACAGCTACAGACCACCAGTGAGGCCGGTTATGTGAGAAAATGTCCTTAAAATAGGTTTGCAGATGCATTCGCCTCCTATTCGCATCACTTCCAGACCTCGTTTGTAAGAAGATCCACAGTAATAAAGTTAAAAAATATACATTGTATACGCACCAGTAACAATTTGTCTGTTTCTGTTTTCAGACTGGCCGACTGATAGTTGATTACTTTTGATTCGCAATCTGACATTGGAATTAGTGAGCAATGGATGCAATTTTTATACTCTCGCAACAAATGTTGCTAAAGAGAGTATTATAGTTTTGTTCACATAACGGTTGTTTGTAACATCCAAAACTAAACGAGTTAGATATAGGGTTATATATACCAAAGTGATCAGGGTGAAGAGTGGAGTTCAAATCCGAATGTCTGTCTGTCCGTCCGTCCGTCCGTCCGTCCGTCCGTCCGTCCGTCTGTGCAAGCTGTAACTTGAGTAAAAATTAAGATATCTTGATGAAACTTGGAACACTTATTTCTTGGCACCATAGGAAGGTTGCTTTCGAAAATGAGCAAAATCGGACCACTGCCACGCCCACAAAATGGCGAAAACCGAAAACACATAAAGTGCCATAACTAAGCCATAAATAAAGCTATGGAAATAAAATTTGGTATGAAGGATCGCACTATGAAGGGGCATATTTGGATGTAATTTTTTTGGGGAAGTGGGCGTGGCCCCGCCCCCTACTAAGTTTTTTGTACATATCTCGCAAACCAATAGAGCTATATAAAGCAAACCTTCTGCAGTCGTTTTTTTTAGCCACTTCCTAATACAGTCCAAAAATTAAAGAAATCGGATCATAACCACGCCCACCTCCCATACAAAAGTTAGGTTAAAAATTACTAAAAGTGGGTTAACTCATTAACGAAAAACGTTAGAAACACTAAATTTCACATAAGAAATGGCAGATGAAAGCTGCACTCAGATTTTTTTACAAAATGGAAAATGGGCGTGGCGTCGCCCACTTATGGGTCAAAAACCATATCTCAGGAACTACTCGACCGATTTCAATGAAACTTGGTTTGTAATAGTTTCCTTACATCCCAATGATATGTTGTGAAAATAGGCCAAATCGCTTCACAACCACGCCTACTTCCTATATACCAGAACTTTGAAGACGATCTGATGGTTTACTTTACAATATATAAAGCAAGCACTAGTGAAGTTATCGGTGCAGAACTTTGCACAAATACTATGTTAATAGTGTGGCAGCCCTATTCTAAAAATCGCCGAAATCGGACCATAGGTTTCTAAGGCCCCATATATCGAACACGAGGACCTCGGTGCTTCTAACCTAATATTATGGTTTACAACTTTCAATGGACTTTATACAATATATAAGACGAATATGTGGGTCAAATTGTGTATTATATAATATAAATAAAGTTAAATAAATAAATTGCGAGAGTATAAAATGTTCGGTTACACCCGAACTTAGCCCTTCCTTACTTGTTATAATATATTATTGAATTCTGATAGGGATAACATGTAGGTAACCAGTAAAGTAAATGACTTTCAATATATAACATAACAATTGTAAAAGCTTAGGTTTTTATAGATTCATCTTTTTTTCGGATACAACATAATTTGAAATTAATAAGGAATAATTATTATGCGACACCAAAAGGATTTTCAGAAGAAATAGTTTGCATTTTTTTAATATTTTTGCAAAGTGATCAATTTGAAATTGTCGTTCGCCACTGTAAATAAAATTATATAGCTTACACAAAACTTTTATGAATTTGTAAAAGTTGTGCAATTTTATTATTATTGCTGTTTGGTATATTTAGGGAAATAGCGCCACCTAGGCGCATAAGCAACTTCCCGTATTTGTAAATTTAATTTTGAAGACATAGCAGATAAACTAAATATTTGTTAGTATAATAAATGAAAATAATTTGATATTACCTCTAAAATTTCTTTACTTGATATGTACACTATTAAGTTGGAAACTAAACAATATCAGTTTTGGTTCATCATACGCCCCGTGTGGCTTATCAGTTACTCATATTTAATAAAAAAAAGCATTTGCCTAGCAAATATTTATCTTACGTTATCAAATAGACATTTTGGTGAAACATAAAGTAATAATTAATGGTATTGAAAGGTTATTAATTATTTGTTTCGTGACCACCCACTGTAAGCATAAATATCTATATGAATTACAAAAACAAAAATATGGTTCAATAAACTGAAACAAATTTATGCACTGCAGCAGCACTAATTCGTGATAAATGATAAATGCAATCTCATAATTGTGCTTCTAACTATGCTTTTGCCGAGGTCATTAACTTCCAGCCAATCTGAGACCGTGGGTGTGTAAAGTGTGAGACATTATGAGCCTCCGTATATTAATTTTGGTATAGCGATACTGTTATTATTGATAATTAAAGAAATTGCTTAGAGTGGGAGTTACAAATGTGTAAGAAAACGCGCCTACAATTCAAGCTATTTCTATGAACAAAAATACATGGCATATCACCCAACATTCCTTTCAGTTGTGACATGCGATCAAGTGGCCAACAAATTAATTAATTATTCACCGCATGGAAACAGAGAACGAAATACCGGAAGAGACTAAGGGAACTTTTTTATTAAATTTAGTTGATTCTTTGGCGAGTAAATGACTGTTGCTAACTGTTCTAATTTAATTTAAACAGGCCTCAGTCACTATATCCATTTATATCTTGGAGCTGATGTGCTGAAATTATACAAAATAATATATTTCTTAAATTAATTCCACGTGAAATTCATGACATATTGATATAAAATTAGTATTTTTTACATTGTACCAAATAACAGCAACAACAAAAGTGGCCGCTGGAGAGATGGAAACACATAAAAGGAGCTTAACAGATCCCTAGCAATGTGATATACTACTTGAAAGCAGAAGTGTCTTCTACGTCAGTATTTAAACATGTATAGCCCGAGTAAGTTTGGAGAAATGAACTAAATTTCGATAATAAATCAAGTGCAGAAGTATACAGCAACACATGCATTACAACTCGTGATGTAACTGCCTATCCGTCCCTAAAAACACGCTTATGTCACGCTCAGGAGCACTGATTGATTTTGATCCTAACTAACTACATAGTATGTTTGCAGATATATGTATTGGACACCGTTTGGAAAGTTCATTGAATTTCGTTCAAATTCATCTTCATCACTTAAGCCATTTTGTTCTCGTACATGTACACATGTAAAGAAATTTCTTTACCTCAAGAGTTTGTCGAGAAGACAGTCAACTGCTTACGCCTCTTAGCGTCATGCGGTGCTCTAAGTATTGCTGTTTATTTAGCAAATCTGTCACACATTAATCACAGAATGGCTTTCACTTTAGTGTCACAGGATGACAGCACAACAACAAGTACTCGCATTTACAGTTAGCATACGCTTTTAAGTCAGATAAATACGACCTATATTCTTCTTATGACGAAGGCAAATTCACTTGTGAGTATTTGATCAATTCAGCGGAATTACAACCAGAGCACGGGCATATTGAGTTGATTACTTCGACTTATGGCAAGTCGTATTTTCATTTGTCTTATGTTATTTACCAACTATTTTATACTATATAATGTGCCTACTTTTCCTAACTCTGCACTCACTCAATCTCGATCAATTTTCCAACCGCCCACATTAACCGTAGAATATCCATCACTGACAATGCCGCCGTAATCCCAATATCGCATCGATGGGTTAAAAAAACTCCACAATATGTTATTTATTAAAAATTAGGGGTAATACATGTATATTTAATTTTTTCACTGAATAAACATAATTTTATATCATGCGATACATTTTTAATATTTCAATTTTTCTCTCATGCGATATTTTTATGAATTGATTATTGTATGAATTTAATCGACTGTGCGCTTTTAGCTGCGTATTAAGCGCAACGTTTTTCGGTTTATCAGTATCACAATTAATTACAATTTAAATCACAGTTAACGGTAATTTTCCCAAAAAACTGTTCCCCAAAAAAATTTCAATGCAATAAAAGTGTCTGAATAAACGAATCTATACAAGCGTCAACAACAACAACAGCAACTGCCTAAATTGTGCACAAATTTAATCGCTTTAATGGATCAACGATGGTTGTTGTATATTTTGCTTTTAATTTTATTAAACTTTGTTCCATTTTGTAAGGTTTTTCTCATAATTTATTTATTTAGTGATATTGAAGCGCTTATTTTCATATTAACCGCCATACCAACGGCCGGTTCGCCATGTAATAAATTTAAGGAGATTTATTTACTGAATTTTTATTTGTTGTTGTTGTTTTTGGTTTTACAATTTTTATATATATTTTTTTTGTGAGACAAGTTTTTACAGCTATTAACATTTACAGTTTAACATTTGATATCTACCTATGCACGTTGTACAGAGTAATACATATATTGATTTATTGATTCATATGAAGTATGTGTTTATGCCACTAAAATTAATAATTAAATAATCCTCATGTCTCCTCAATCCTTTATGATGATAAATAAATATACAACGATTTAACTAAAATGTCACTGAATTTTACAAATATCCAAATCTCATCTTGAATTTAATATATTTAATTGTATAAATTACTGACTTATGTCCAAATGGTATTTATATATTCTTAATTATTCTGTATTGACAATTTTTGGTCCCTTAAGAAGTAAACACTTAACACTTAACATTTGTTGTTTTTTAGAGAATTGACACTCAAATCACTTATTTGTTGTCGTGGGATTGTCCTATTCATCGTGAAAATATAGCCACAAATGAATTAGGTCACAAAATCAATTTGTCGTCATGCACTAAATCAACAGTCAACAATTTGTTCATCAGTCAAATGGTTGACAAAGGATTTGTTTTCATTTCACCACCAATTTTTGTGCATTTTCATTGAACTGACCTAAAAAGAGCTAATAACCACCGAAATCGCTTTCTCATTGGCAGTCGAACGTTCGATGTACATATAATTGAAATGAGAATGGAGTCAGAAGGCAATCAACCGCTAAAATTCGCTTCCCACTCTGTGGAGTAATTAGGCATTTTTAAAAATACGGTATGAATTTTTAATAAAATTTTAATACCGCTAAATCTTACAAACCTTAAGGCATTTTCCTTAGGTCTGCCGAATATTATCATCCCCACTCCGCTAGAACTCCGCTAAACAAATTGATACATATAACATTACACAAAGGAAAGGACCCATTACACTAATGTTCAAGCACTAAGTCTGCATTTAGTTTTTATTGCTATTGATTGCTCGTTGCTCTCTGACTCTACTCGACTTTCATAGAAATTTACGGAAACACCCGAAAAGGTTATATATCATTCTCAATAATTATACGCAATTTAATAGCAATATTCAGCTCGAGTCCAGAGGCAAATTGAGTGCGTGGCGTGAATGCGTCAATGCATCGAATTTCGGTTGCACACACGACGAGCTGCCTTAACAAATCAATGCCAAAAAGTACATTGAACTGCGCCTGGAGATACGAACGGAAACCAACTTAAATAAAATAAACTTGCTTTCGTTTCGTGGGAAAAAGTTTAAACTTCTCATAGATTTTCATCTTTTTATGGCACATTTAAAGGTGAATAAAACTTTGAGCCCAAACTTTTTAGCAAAATTTAAAAAGGGCAAAAGTCACTTTGTGACGTACTTGTACAACAGTGGGTACTCTCAGAGGTATTATTAGCAACCTGTGACGCAGAATCCGTTCTTTCAATTGATTTAAATCTTTGCATTAATAACAATTTCAGATCGTATCACATGAAATAGCAACATTTGAATTTACTATTTGCCACTTTTCAGCTATTTTCAACATTTAACAGCAAAAATACATATTTCCATTAGTACGTGACCGTTATTGTATTACATTTTGGGTTCCTTGGCGACATAATCCAAAGATTAACAGCTTTTTCATTAGTGTGGGTTGCGTAAAAATTTAAGTTGTAAACATAATAGCCTAGGGTAGGTTTCAAGTATTTCTCTACCTAATGGTGGGATATATTTATAAGATACATATGTATGCCCAGTAGAGGGCTTTTATCACCCACAAAATTTAATATTCTCTTTGCTGTCTTTTAACATGTTATGCTTACGTCATAACTGTCGATTGTAAAGACAATATTGTAGATGACGTGACTTTCGTCACGAGCGTGACGACAACACCATAAATGAATGACAGCAGTCCTAGGCATATCCAAACACATTCACTTATTTCACAGCCCATGGCTAACATTCTTAAGACATATTTTTAATGCCTCCGAGGTGTCATAACCATAAATTTCTCATAAAAATTTAAACCAACACAGCCACATCATTTTGGGAAACAAGGAAACGGTCGTTCAGCCTACAGCTAAAACCTACTTGGTCTCTTACAAAATTACAAATAAAATTTAAGTGAATTACTTTAATGTTACTTTACTCAAGTTGCGAGCATCTAACGCATTTGCTTCAACCAACCTCTCACTTACACTTACAACCATACACACTTATACTTGGCACTCAGTTCTTACTTTTATTTTATGGACTACTTCATCCTCTACCGCTGCTTCTATGAACAACTTACTGCTTCCTCTTTTTTCTCTTCACTCTGCTTTATCCATATACAAATGCTTCAGCTGTGAATCCTTTTGAGTAATTAGTGCGGCTTTTGAGTTGTTCATTGCATCATTGTTATTCTTGTCCTTGTTGAGAAATTCTAAGCAATAAACTCGCCACATGAATTGCATAAAAAATATGATTATAAGTGATTAAAACGATTGGTGAAGCAGTTAGTAGTATTTTGGATGGCACGTTTCGAGAATTTGGGTTTAATACATTCAACCGATTTGTTGAAGTGGAAATTTTATTATTTGTCATTATCTTTGTTGGCCACAAACATTTTGCAGCAGTTTCCTAGCAACAAATTTATCAAATGTAGTTAAATAGAATTTTGCATAATTATGAAAAGGTTTGGCCACTTTGTAGAGGTATTGTCTGAAATGGCACCATTTCATAGTTAAAGAAAACTAAAAATATATTTCTTAAATGTACTATATTTATATACTGAAAATCAAAAAGAAAATATATTTAATTTGACAAAAATAATAAAAATTATAAGAAAACGTTGGTTACTTTTTAGAGTAAGTAATAAGACTTCGTCTTACTCTTGCTGACGATGTAGCTTTATGCTATGAAGTTGTTCGAGGAAACTAAAATATGTGACTATTTTCATCCTGTAAGCATTAGACCTTGTTAGGAATGATTATATATGGCTTAAGGATGTATATTAAATAAAAACTCCTTTAAAATTTTTCAATACTTATTTTGTAGAAATATTTGATGAAAAATTTTTCTCCTATCACCCTCTAAAAACCTCAAATTAATCGAGTATTTCTTGCTTATTGTACTCAATTACCTAAACTATGATTATTCTTGGAAAATATATAATCTAATTAAAGGAAAATAATATTGTCTTTAGTGCTGTTCAATTACAACTTTTATGGAGAAAAATCTATGAGAGATTGTTAGCCATCAGCAGTATTGATAAAGATGGAATAATGAAGTCAATGCTCAGCTAAACAGACATACGCGTACACATGTTGTGAGTAGCAGAGGATTGAGTTGGCAATCGAACTCTTATTTGTAATGGTCATCGAATGTTTGACCTTCATCACTTTCTAACTGTCTGACGCTCTACCCTCTTGTATCTTCATACAAAATGTTTATTTTATAGTTATACCACGCATTTGTCATTATTGATGCGCCATTGAGATATAGTTATAGATATATTTGTATGACATTTGAACGGCGTAAACACTAAAGTCTACAGTTGATATTTACGACTACATATTCGTATAGAAATATACGCGCACTCATATTTCAGTGAAAGTTATTATATTTATATAATGCCCTCTTAATGTTTTTGAAATGTAACAGGGCTCTTAGATTTCTCCAGCATCCAAACGATATACACTAAATGTCTTTATACATATTAAATACATAAATAAAAAACTATCTATAGAATTTATTATTTGCTCTTGCATTGTCATTCCCAAGTGTCATTGACAAGAAAAGTGATTGCGTTGCATTCATTTCAGTGTTACAGCACAAGCTACTGTCTAACAGAATCTTATAATATGTTGTGTTATGACATGTTCGGTCCCATCCACACCTCCTACAAGGCAACCATGCAACATGTGTCGCGACAATTTGAAATGTACAGCATTCGATCTTAATGAGGTTACCGCGGTCAGAGTTATTGCACATATAATACACTTCACTTTGGATATTAGTATATATTGGAGATGTGAATTTTTACGATTTTCATAATCCCGAAATTTTCACACACACACAAATACATTGTTATAAGTATTGAGACGCAACAAAGTGTTGAACAACGTGTCTAATCATGACAATGTGCCATTTAATTGTCCATCCACTTCAACTTTATCATAGCTATGAACCTATGCGTATAAGTATGGCACAGGTTCCATGTAATCTTTCTTTCATTTACTATTGTGTATGTGTTTACATGCATTTATACATTCATTCAAACCGCACACGCAATTGAGGATAGCAATTCCAACCCACGAAAGCGAAAATGATTTACTGTTCTTTATATCCTTATTTTCTTTCTGTGTGATTGTGGAAGTACCGCAATAACGAGTAACGGTATTTCGTTGATATATTGCCTTACATTGATAGCATTTGAAGCCATTGAACATAATTTGTTCTGTGCCATAAATCCTGTGAAATCTTATACTCTTCAATGGAATTAAATAATTGCTTGAATTGGAAATTAGTACTCACTTGAAGGAATACACAAAGAAAAGTTATCGTGGGTTCTCTATTTGAATTCTCACTCATGACTTGTTGAAGCCCTATGTGTGTCGTTTGCGCGGTTTACCCACTTACAAGACGTTGCCTGTGGCCATAATTTCAGATTTCATTGCGTTTCTGGTTAATTACAATTTTGAAGCACAGAAGTCTTGAGAAAAATCAATAATTAAATTTAATTGTTCGATAAATTGCTGAATTTCACTTCCACTCACACACTAACTCGCTCAGAGGCTTATTATATGCAAATATAAATAACTTGCCTCTTAACAAATAGTCGATGCTATTCGATACACGACAATGAAGCTCAGCGTAAAAAAGGAATAAAAAGAAAGAAAAACTAAATGAACGCTGAAGTAATCAAATTACTGACAATGCATATGGCTACACTTTAACAAGTATTCAATAGAATGGCCGGAAGTGTCTTTTGCTTTTTCCTACAATTTTCCATTTATCGCTTCTCACATACAAACCGGCCAGCAACAGCAGAAATAAGTGTAAATCACTTAAGCTTTTGGTCATTTTGGTCGATGGCATGCAAAGCAGATAACCAATAACAAGAAATACGGCAACAAAAACCACAACAACCCACCACAATTACAGCAACATCAGAAATAACTACGAAACGCGAAAATTGTTATTTATGGACGGACGCGACATTTGTTAGTGTGTTTGTGATTTCCTGAAAATATAAGTAGCTGCCGTCTGCGCATAACTTATGTCAAGTGGACGCGTCATGAAATTGCCAAAAAGGCAGCAAATGTTTGGAATTAATTAGATTCTGCGACACTGTCGCACTGTGTGCTCATTCAACTGAAATTCGAAATCATTTTGTATATCTATGTACATACACGGTTTCACAATTACTCATACATTCACAAGTGCACTGCAATGCTGCGGAACTACTCTGCGGACGCCTTTACTTATGAGACCAAATTCAGCTGAGAATCAAATTTCCGTAGCCTATAACAGATCACCATATGATGTCTAACGTTTTGAATTGGTGGTAGTTAGAGGAAGCACGCGAGGAGATATTCATTTATGCCAGATACGTCCAGAGATGTCCTCCTATAGTCTGCTGGAAAAACGTGCATTCAACATATTTATGTTTTTGTTGTTGTCACTTATTTCACTTTCCAACTCTTTCCATCGACTGTGAATTTAAGTGAAATAATATGCCTGTGCAAATGACATTTGGAACGAAGGCGGCCAGACGTACAACTGGCAGTTACTTGGCATTCGTACGGTTGAATAGCGGTTAGAGAATTATTACATATTAAATCATAGCGGATTGCAAAATTGCTCGTCAATATATAGAAGAAAGAGTTTAAAAAGTTAGAGTGCAACAGAGTACTAGCTGCCATCGCTTTTGAGTTTTGCAAACTCAGTATTTATAAGTTCTGAGTTCGTTTGATCTTTGTTGCACTTGAGTGTGACTATCACTAATGGACAAGATTCGAATTTAATACGAGAGAATATGTATCACAACCGAAAATATGTGAAAATATTTTGTCTAAAACAAGAAAATTAACCAATAAGAAACCAAATTTATGTACCGTTTGAAGCTTTTCGCCACTCAAACTTCATCTTGCCGCACTCAACATTTGGAGAGATGTTTAACAACTGAAAATTGTATCCCGCAAAAGGAATGTCTGACCGCATTGTTTGGATATTTTGTGAGTTTTGGGAAAAGAGCAAGAGTCAAGTTGAACATAATTGAACTAAAGTCAAATAACTGCTTTATATGTAACAATTTTGCTAAAGGTTAAATAATAAAGACATATCGTAATAATGCATTTAAACCATAAAAAACAAGTCAACCTACAACTGGTCTGACTTAGCTAGTTCAAACTTTCACATTGTTAAGTATACGCTCTGTCATGGGAAATCCTAAATAAATAGTCGAATTGAAAGTAAACCAAACCGAAGAGAGAGAAAGTAGGATATCGCTATTGCATGAGGGATTGTTATACGTCCAATAAATTTCCTTCACAAATAGATACAGATACAGATTTCCCACATTTTACAGAAGCACAGAAATGTGGGCATGCTTGGAAAAGGGAACCTCTTTTGGGTATAAAATCTGAAAATAATTTCATCTTTGATACTGATACCGTCAAAAGTCAGCTAACCGTACTTCATTAACAACAAGTTACGACCACGGTATCTTTCTTTTTGTTGTTTTTGTATGTATTACATAATTCATTTTAGAATTAGTTAGGATGTTTCCTCACATATTCCATTATCTTTTACAGCTTTTGGAAAATTTTATCAACGTTTAATCACATGTTGCTTTGGGTGGGCAGCGGAAGGCATTTAACGGTACTGCATATTTTAATGTCTAAATATTTTAATGAAATTTCCTTAGTGACATAGCGACTTGACGAATTTACTGTAAGCTCAATTTATGAAGAACTCTCTCAGGTGCATTAGCCAAAAGGAAAAAAGACGGAATGTTGCAAATTAAAAATTCTTGATATTAAAAGAAAACAAATTGTCTTTGGGAATGCTTTGTGGGCGAACCAATTTATCAAATCAAATAAGAACATTTCTCATTTTGATATTTGGGTTTTTTTTTGATATTTTTACTTAGCTGAATAAAAATATCTGAAGCTCGATTGTATGATTTACTTTAAGTGGTTAGTTTAAGCAACGTTTTGTAAATTTTCTAATAAAAGCGCTCGCTTATCAAGATTTTCACAGCCAATTTGAAAATCATAAAATTAATGTATAGTTCCTCTTTCACTTCTCACTCACCACAAAATATTTTTCACTCGCAATTTATTTTGTTTTATTTCGCCTTTTTGTTTGGGAATGCACCTCCTAAACTTGTATCGTGAAATGTTTCTATGTCTTTATTTGTTGCATTTCATGCTGAGAACTTTCGCAAACTTTGTCAATAATCCATTGGGTGCTATCTGCACAAATGCGCAAAATTTTAACCATTAAATTTGAGAGCAAAACAACTACAGAATTTCGCCATGGAGCACAGGATGCTGCTATATTTTGTGGCAATAAATTGTTTGGATAAAGGTTAACTA
This sequence comes from Zeugodacus tau, assembly GCA_031772095.1. Classification (NCBI taxonomy): domain Eukaryota; kingdom Metazoa; phylum Arthropoda; class Insecta; order Diptera; family Tephritidae; genus Zeugodacus; species Zeugodacus tau. The sequence goes on from CM062649.1 coordinate 76,052,700, forward strand.
TGTATGGGTCAGCGATTAATTTGCTAATATATGTAAGCATTTGCGGTTTAGATAATGCCTCGAATATGTTTCATTTTAATCATTTTTAAATGTGTGCCATTTATCATTTGAGGTACATTTAATTTTCATGAAATAATTGATTAGCTCACTTTAGTATGCCCATTTAATATTTTTTGTGGAAAATAATGCTAGACTAAATCTTTTTGGTTAGCAATCCGAATATACTTGGAGTAAAACGTCTTTACATTCTTTGCACTATTAAAGCAAATCTGCTACCCTTCTAGGATGGCCAGAAAAAATATTTACTTTTTATTTAAATATGGCCATAAATATTCATGAGACTTGATAAATAACCAACTCGCCAAATGGAAATCATATTTGTACGTACGAATGTATGTTAGTATGTCTGTATGGGAGTGTTGCACACCGAACACGTTGTTCAGCCTACTTTGCATAATAGAGTGAAAGTAGTAGAAAGAAAACTTCGAGTAGTGCAAGTCCTTTGAAAATAAAGAGATTTATTACCAACAATAGTAACGGTAAACTTTTTCCTTCTACAGATCGCCAAACGTAAATTATTGTTCTGCATGGAGCGCGATCCTGCGGTAAATTATGTTATTATATTAGTATTCTTCATTCGGTGGTCTGAAAATAATATATAGCAAGTGCTCACTCAGAGCAAGTATTATGTAATTTTTGCTTAATATCTTAAATGTTTCATATAAAATCAACCGGTTTAACAGGTGCATTCAATATTAATAATATTGTTGGGGGAAATAATATTTAAATATAGCAACATATACTTTCGAATGAACTAAGAAAGGAGTAAGAATGAAAACCTTGTAACAATAAAATTAATATTAATATGAATATTAATGAGACATATTCTATTCTTAAATCGACGAAATTTATAAAGAAACATTTTTTTATCGGCATGGATGACATTTAGATATATACACTGATAAACATATTTGAGCCTGGCACTGTGCTGATGGGTGTTTTTAATTCTGTCGGTTACGCGGTCGTGCGGTTGAATACTAATGCTGTTGCGTGTTAGCTGGTCGCGATTTAGCGAATGTGAATTCCGTGGAACAATATACACACATTTATATAATTATTACAGACAGACAAATACAAATGCGCGTGGTGGATATGTTTGTGAAATGTGGCTGTGAGCACATGAATACAGAGTTGTGCGTGGTCACAATTGGTTACCAATTTAAATGTAATTGTACTCCGCAAAATTTATTATAACTGCACGGGTTATGTAAATAGCCAGAGTAGAGAAGAGAGAGCAAATTGGTTTTGGATATCAAAAAATAACAAAGGGTATTTCTGTATTAATGTTAGGTGCTGTAATATTATATAAAATAAAATAATTGGAATTAAATTTTAATAAAACAAATTAATGTATAAAGTAAAACTATGTTTAAATAACAAGTTTCAATTAGTAGGTTTATAAGCTCTTACCTTATTTTAGCAACAACATTGAATTAAATAACACCCTGTATTTAAGGATGAACCAAGTGTCGTAACAATTGGCGATTACTAACCGCTATTCTATTTACAACCCCTCCCTATAGCGCTAAATTGCATTTGCATATTTTATTTACACGTGGGAGCATCGGAGCTGGCATACATTCATGCATGCGGACATGTAATGTTTATGAATGGATATGTGTGAGGCATCGGTTAAATTTGTTTACATGCTTCATTTAATTTTATTATTGTCTAAAATTCTCTAATTATAGTCCAGGAAATATTAATTGTAGAGACAGACACATAAATATACACATGTATTTAATTACCGCTGCAACTCTCAATTACTAACGCTTAATAATATTAATTGCTACACATGTTTATATTATTTTTATTTCATGATTTGTCTTATCACATATTTTTTATCCAAATATGTGTATGAAATATAGCGTAATATTCATAAGTTTCTTTGTTTTTTATGCGTTGTCGAAAAGCAGATAATAGTGGCTACCAGTTAATTATCCACTCATATTCCAACAAAGCAGCAGACAATTTTTTATATTGTTCTTCTTGATTTATAGCTTCGAAAAGAGCGATCAATAATTATAATAAATCGATATATTCCATAGCATTGAATCTGATGTCACGAGCGAAATAGATTATTACAGGAGCACAAGCTTACATTTGAGCGTGCATATATGAGCACAGATGGAGTAATGAAAATAGCTCATATGTCGTAATCTAAAACCAATAAACTAATTCATTATACAAATATGCGGATCTATCAGCTTCTAACCAACCACCTTAGGATTTTACTCTGCTCTTTTCACGAAGCAATAAAATATTAATACACTATTTATTATACACAAATGCGTTACATATCTAAATTATGTGATTTATTTGCGTTTTTCTTTTCGTTTAATATAAAGTACACAGGCACTGCACTGTAGTCTAAACACTGTGTTAATGTTGTTGTTATACATAAATGTACAATTATTGTTGTTGTTCACGATTAGCTGCGGGTATGTGCTTGCATCCGTTAACTTTTCCCGATTAAAGCCATAAATTAGCAAAGTTGGCGAGCGATAAGTTGATGAGCATGAACACCTGCTGATGATTTGTAATTAACGAAGTTCTCGCCACGCTCATGTGGGGATGTGTGTGTGTTTCAGCTTTTGCGAAAGTTGAAACTTTTTCTAAACATATGCAACCATTTTTTGCCGTAACTTAATGTGAAAACAATTTAAAAAGTGATGCAAATGAAACTCTGCGGAGTCAACAAGTTTTTTCCGAGAGGGAAAATACCAAAAAAAGGTTTGCATTTGTTAATGCAAATCATATCTTAAGAGTCAATTAGAGTTCATGTATTTTATGCACTCAACTCATAAACTCCAAGCCATTTCGTTTTCCGCTGAGTAAAGTGAGTCTTTTGGTTTAATAAAATATGAGTTTTAAAGAGATGCTGTGTTATTGTTGTTTACAATTAAACCCTTTTGGGTAGTAAGCCGAGTCAAATACTAGCAAGTGAGTTTTGTTTCACAATCGACCATTCTACAAGAAATTTTACTCGGCTTTCCATGTAACATTTTAGGTTAAATACTTAAGCTCAGAAAAGCTAGGATAACAAAGAAGGTTTATTGAGTATGCAGAAACTCACTTTGGAGGTACTAATACCATCTTATATACTTACAATATATACTGTTTGCATTACAACACTACAGTGTGGGTCTGTTTATGGTGTACTCGTGTGTATAATCAAAATGTTAGAGGTTGTTCACCTTGGCTGTCACGTGTTTGGTAAATAAGATGTAAATCACATGCATTGATATTGTTGTTATTGTGTGACTTAAAACAAATTGTTTAGAAATTACCGAAGAACACGACATGAACTCAACGAAATAAAGACACATAATTTTAAAGCTACCATGGTGGTGAATGCATGTATGTACATTCCTTCTTATGACATACAAGTTTGCCAGTACGTGAAATACCAGCGCTTGGAAGGGAAGTGTGAGTCAGACAATCGAAAAATTTTGAAAGTGTTACATTAAAAACCAATTGTTTCTAAACAAATATTAAATTGAAGACGGTTTTTATATATTCAATTGTTAACTTTATAATCACTACTTTATACTCTACAACAAAGAATATATTACTTTTTGCTCACTGGGTTTTCTCGCGCACATATGTATTATTTTATTTCAAATAAGTCTCTCTAATTTTGTTTGCACGAGCGTGTATTAACGATAAGCCATTGTTTCAGATTTTCACAACTGCAGCCGAATCAAGACGAACATCATGAATGTATATAAATTAATGGGGAATATTTACTTTACCACTGCTTTTAACCTTAGTATGTTTCTTTTGCTTCTTTCATAATCAAAATCTTATTTTTTTACGATCTTACATCAATAGAAGTTTATTACGCCAATTGAAATCAATTTTGACATGTTATACATGTCATGTTATACATTTATGGCAGGTAAGCCACATATTGGATTACTTGTATTTGCAGAAAATTCATTTATTTCCAAAAGAGCTGCAAGTGTTATGACATTTTCTTTATGACACTTTTAAGATTCCACACATTTGTAAATACAGTTAGGATTTATACTCATACGCATGCCAAAGGTCAAAGCAAATTTAATGTTTGGATAGCCTTTCTATTGGTTACTGATTCGCCAATATTCACATGTAATTGGTGTAATTCTCCCACTTTATGTTGGCAATTTAACTTTATGGCATTTGTCGTTTTGGTCATTTGGATTTTGATTCGGCAGACAAAATTTTCACCAAAGCATGTAATAAAAAATGTTATGTGGAATGATACATTTTTATTTAATAGCAGTAAACTGGTTTATAGCAAAAGCGGAGCAAGGAATAATAATGAAAAATAAGACATATTTTGTTTCAAATATTTAATATTTCTTTCAAAAAGTTATCAACTTCAAGCGAGATTCCCATGTACGAGTATTTATGTGTATAATATAAAATATGTATATCTCCACTTCCGAGTCATTTCTGCAATGCTGCTGAAATGTTGATATTTTCTTCTGCGTGTGGCATTGGCAATGACTTGTTGCATTTAATAATAGAAATATATTTACATTTATATGAATCGAACATATCAGTTCTGCCGCTGAATGTACAGGAGCCAAGCGTAAAATAGTTGTTTGTGTGTTGATTTATTAAGTCGTCTGCTGCGTGCCAAGAATCCCTATTAATAGAGAATATAAAAATCTTTCTCATGATTATAAGCAATGATGTTGCATTGACCACAAACCGCGTTTTCTAGCTCTGACTATTATTTATGGCGATTTAGAATTCTTGGAAATGAATTTCCACACAGACACGATAATATAAATATGGCTAAATGTATGCCTACTTTATTTGATCGGAGTGTGATTTTTGACATGTAGCTTTATGTGTGCTTTAGATTTTTTTTGTGGAACACATGTATTTGTTTAGCGTGAAAGCTCGTGAAAAATAAAAGCAGCAGCGGACATTCATTTGTCCTTGTACCCTGGCTTAAGTAAATATATTCAAACACATGTGTGCTATTATTTTCAGAATGTAAATATCCATAACTGATTTACTGAATAAATAGACAATTTATTTACATAAATGACGGTACAAATGTTATTTCTTTTATTTAAATTTTTTTGTTGCTAAATATAGGTTACAAATTTACAGAGCGATTTATCTGTGTTTTATCTTACACACACTTTTGTTAACCTGTTTTATAAGACCCAACAAAATATGCCAAAAACTGTGTCCATTTCAAACACCACAATTTTATCTTTATGGCGCATTGATCAAAAATATTGTATTAAACAAATATGGAAAAGCTACTTCTGTTTGTTGATTTGTTTTAGCAATGGCAAATTTTTATAACAATAACGATGTGTTGCCACATGGAAAATAAGTCCAGTTATCACTGTCAGTTGTGGCTGGAAAAACAAAAATAATTATGTATATACAAAATTCACTGATACGTAGTAATAATAGCGTACCTCGCACACACAAGTGTAATTGAACAGAACTGTAAATATGAGCTCATAAATAATTGTGAATAAATAGAGCGTACTTGCATATACACGCACTTTGTTGATTTTCATATGGATGAAATGCAGATTTGAAGGAAAATACCTCTGGTCATGTCGAGGATCTACTAATTGAATTTGAATTAAGAAACGTTAGATTTCACTAAAAGCAACTTGGAATGTGAAACAGCGAAAACAAACCTAGCTAGAAGCGTTGGCGAACAGAAAATCAGGCGGATAGGCGATAAATCACATTCAGTAGCTTGCTTGCTAGGTCGTATGATAAAGAAACACCTGAAAACACACATACATACGCTTAGAAAAATTTTCATTTAAAGCTTTTTTTTTTAATTTTGCTGACAACGGAAATCTTTCTAGCACCTGCGCTTTAAATTGAACTCAAACTCCAATAGAGAAAAAGAGATAGGGAAAGCCATTAATTGTGAGTGGAAAATTAAGGTGAAATGTGAGTGGATACGCGTATAGCAGGTATGTGTACAATCTGACATGTTTTCAGTATCACCTGTGTCAAAGCAGCCAGCAAAGTGTGTTAATTTCTAATGTTGGGGGTTTCAATTAATTCTTTCGTTGGAAAATTTGTACGTGTATTCGGTACCAACTTCTGAATTTGGCTAAATATATACTCATGTGCGAATTACATATGTAGCACAACCAAACAGCAACGCTGTGTAATCCCTTTTCAAGGCAAGGTTTAATGAAAGACCTCCAAATTTCTTTCTTTTTTCATGCCACCAATAAGCTGTATACATTCTGTAGCAGTATAAAAATAGCATGAGATAAATTAAAGAGACTGAATAGAGTTTGTTGCGCGTAACATCAATGATAAGTGAGTTACCGCTCAAGCAATGTAGAGGTTTTGTGAACTTTTAACTTCAGCTTTTGCTGTCATTCGACAAAATTTACGACTTGCTCGAGTTCGGCATGTTGGAAAAATGGATGTAAAAAGAAACAAACGAGGTGAAAACAAACACATATGTTTAGTTCCAGCTGACTGCTTCTCACAGTTTACAAACCGCAAAAAGGCAGGAGCATTAAATTTCGGTAAAGGTGAAAATGTTATTTGCACTGTTTTCGATATAAACACATGCATTATTTGAATATATAATTTTTAAAGAATTTGGGTAAGGATATACATACCACATATACCAACAACGGTTGCTATTGCCACCGCAAATGTTGGTACTCACTAAATAGGTTTGTGCTTGTCAATTATTAATCCCTGAAAGAGTATTTATGAGCCTGTCTCTATGCATTCAGTCAAATCCAAATTTTTTGCTTCATAATAAAATTACTCTGTAGCGAAAATTCTTCCTCTATTCGCATAAGTAATAATGTGTTTTTATATTTGCCATGATTGATATGCATATATACCCTTATGAGCATTATAAAACTATAACGTAAGCTTTGCAGAAACTATAAAAATATTTGCAAATAATATTAGAGCAACTTAAGTTTAAGTAAATTGTCAGTTTTTAAACACAGACACAAACACAAATATTCACTTCATAAAGTACTTACTGCAGAGTGATATGAGGTCACTGCTGTTTATGACTCTTTATAAATTTGAGTTACTTTACTTGCGTATATAAATTCGCACATACAATATTTTTAACATACATTTATGTGTAAATTTGATGAATTTATGCAGATCCTAACAAATACCTCCACTCTTGTTTTATAGTGATGGTCTGCGGTATATGAGCATACTTCCACCATGGATTAAATATGCCTATGTGAATATTTGACATAATTTTGTTTTGACGGCGAAAACAACACGCCTGCTCAAGTCTATTAATGTCATGTTGAACAGCAAGTATTCGCCGCCGCAACCGTCTCGAAGGTGTGTTATCGCAGCTTTCACTTCCCTTTGTACGAGAAAGGTGGTCATATCGGCAGTCAAATTCAACAAACTGGTGCGTTACCTACTTAAATAGACGAAACGCAAATGAATGTGCGGTAAAAAATTCTCTTTTCGAGACACCTGTGGCAGCGAAAAAATAAAAAATTCTGTATTAAAAGACAGACAGCTTAGTAGGGGGAAGGAAGTGATGATTGAAGTGAACATGCAGCTGATAATAAAAAGTACTTTCTATGAATTAATTTCGGCGCCAATCGTAAATATCGATTTGAAAAAAAAGGAAACGGTGTTGCCATTAAGATCGGCTATGTAGGGTTTAATCCCAGCATTACATTCTGTCGCTCCCTTCCTTCAGCTGTATAACCGTATACTATGGATGTACTCATATATGGATGTATATATATATGTATATATATATATGTAGTTCGCTTGCCGCCATTGATAATAAATACAGAAGCGGCGAATTCGTCGGAGAGCAACAAGTGGGTTACATCTCGTCACGGCGAATTTAAAAGCTTTGTGTACTATTAGTTGTATGGATTCTCCTTTGCCAACTAGAGTGTAATAACAACATATTAGTAATGTTGCATCATTATTTCAAAAGCAAGCTGGAAACAGTCTTACTGCGTTGATCCAATTATATGGTCCTTTAGTGAACTTTCATATAAATATGCATACTTACATGAGATATAGACTTTTAGGATTATGTGAGCACATTTCAATATCTGAAAACTTTATAAAAATTTTGTTGTTATTGTAACCACGACATTCGTTTGACAACAACATGAAAACATCTTTTCATTCCTTACTGGTTTCTAAATAAAAATCTCAACACTTTTAAATTTGGTGAATTTTCTTGCTTGAATAGCTTTCCAAATTAAAACCTTATTTGCACCTGGACCCTCACTCCAGAAATAGACCGGAAATTGTATACAGAACCTTATATCTACACAACTATTATTTCTATGGTGCAAGTGTACATAAGTGCAGAGCTGCCAGCATTTTCAAACATCACTCGAGCAGGTGCGGAAGCTTTAAAAATGCTTCAACGAAAAAAATAATATCCGCATGAACGGAAGTGCGAATTCAAGATGACCCTCTTGAAAATTTGAAAATAAAATTGCTTGCCCCTAAGTTCGTGTTAGTTCGTGTATCTGGGGCAAGTACAACTTCGTTATTGCGAATGTTTTTATTTTTAAACCTGCCACTACATCTGTTAAACGATTGTTTTATAGCATAACAGAAGAAGACATCCAAAAGCTTGTGGAACAACACTGAAATTAATGCACCGCAATCATTTTTCTTGCCTATGGCACTCGCGAATGACAGTGCTAGAGCAAATAATAAATTGTAAATAGTTATTTTTTTCATTTATTATATGATACATAAATATGTCTACCAATATGTGTGAAAATGGGAAAATAACATACCACATAGGTAAAATATTATTGTTGTTATATGTAGACCCACTGGCTGCTAGAAAAATTCAATGGGACTGTAGTATTTCATAATAATAAAAGATTGCCATACAAATATATATGTGAGTAGCTTATTTATGGTGCATTAATAACATAATATGTTGAGACTAACTATAAAATAAATATTTGTTTGAAGATACATGAAAGTAGATGGCAGAAGGTTTGAAAGTGATAAAGGTCAAATATGCAATGAAATATTGCAAATAAGAGTTCGATTGTCTCCTCACCCCCACCTTACAATATATACGAGTATGTACGTGTGTATTTAGTTGTGAATTGACTTTCTTCCCAATGTCATCAGCATTGCTGAAGGCTAAGAATTTTCCATTAATTTATCTCCACACGAAAGATGCCATTGAACAACACTAAAAACAATTGCCAGTATTTGTATTTCATTAAATTGTATTTATTTCAAAGATAATTAATTATAATTATGCAAAATTCTAGTTAATTACATCAGATGAATTTGTTGTCAGGTTGTGTGATATTCTCTTGCTTATGTATAAATAAAAAGATAACTTTTTTCATTTATTTCATTCGACATCAAAGCTGATATTGACACAATGAATATTTATGTTTATGCAAAATTCAAATTTAAAAATCAAAACAAAAATTCAATAAAGAAATATGTTCAAATAACTACAACATTTGATCCAAGGGTCGCTGTGAAAATGAAACACTGGCGATACTGTATTTTTTCCTTTAGACGTTTTTATTGCATTGGGAAATTTTTGGAAAACTTTGTTGGAAAAACACCGTTAATGGTGAATTATATGACATTGCAAAACCGAAAAATGTTCCCATTAATATACGGCTAAAAGCGAACAGCCGATTAAATTCATTTCTTCGCTTCAATCCGCCAGCAGAAGCATACCAATTCCGCTTAGAAGGCATAGCAGATGTACTCTACAGACATACAAAAGTACATTTTATGCACCTAAGAACTTAAGACAAAATCGCGGACGGTAATAAATTCTATTGATTGTGAGAAAATGCGTAAAACTGCTGACTATTGCCTTTCAATGAACATTTTCCACAGAAACTTTTAACATTTTTGTGGCAAAAAAAACGGCTCCTACTCGCAGTTATCACTGTCCGTATTATCAACATAACAGATAGATGATTTTGATAAACATATCCCTCTATATCTGACCCGATTAATTAATTTGGCGTCATAAACACGCTGAACAAACCTATACACCATAATCAACTGATGATAGATAAAATATCGCATGCGATAAATATTTTGTATCATAATATAATGGTCGGTAATTTGGCCTTGAGCTTCTTATTGTATAGAATAAAATCATAACTTTTTAAAAATAAAAGTGACATTGCAGCAAATGAGTTTTCTAATTAAGGCCAACTCTCTGAAGCAGTCGAAGGCAGCAATGTGCAGTGACTAAAGTAATACTTGAAATCACTCTGCAAAAGCTTGCGAACGTGAAATTCTTCGGAAACACAATTGTGCACCATGGAGCCACAGACTGCAATTGGTTTGTTCAAATGAAAACGCAGATAAAATGATACCAAATGATCAGATGCGACATTTGGCAATGAAAGAATGCTGACGTCAGCGCCATTAGCACTAAAGAAGTGCTCATAAACGCGCAGCGGGGAAAAGCGTAAAATGCATGTAGTAGTGAAGAAGAAATTGCAAAAGCGACAGTTTGAAATCACTAAAAATTACTTTATTTATCACAAAACAACTTTTAGAGAGTGACTCATATTTATATTTATGTTTATAGTTTGTCTGGGCGTATGAGTAACTATTTTGAATATAGTGAATTTTATGCATTTGTGCTTGACTTTTCTTTCACATTTCATCGCGAACTAACCAAGTGTCATTTTAGATATTTACCCAACAGATGATTATTAGGTCAACAATATACTTTTGAACTCTGTCCGATTTTCCTTTCCAATCGTCAAAGTGAAAGTAAATATTATATTTATTTGTGGAGTTTTATTAATTGAGAGTAAAATTTTGCTTTCGTCGAGACTGATTGCCAAATTAGCAGCTTAAGAGTATTTCAAGTTAATCACATTCTGTCAATATATATCAAAGTGCAACAGAATTTAATGCTGCAACTACACAATGTATGCATACACAACAACAACTAAATTTTAATGAAGAAACAAATTAACTTGTTTGGTGAAACTGACTTGTCTGCAGGCTCAAGTAAATTTACTCAAATTAGTTGTCTACCCTCAGCATGTACGTTCTAAGTTTAGCTAATTGCGTCTGTATGAGTAACTGTAGTAGTATTGAAAGTAAGCCAATACTGGCAGCTGCTGCAAACATGACCACTATTGACACGTCATTTGTACCTGTGAGTGAAGTTTGCCCTTGTGAAGTATTTATGCACATATACGCATATGTAGGAGTGTGTATATTATTTCAAATGCATTGTCGAGTTTAGTTTTGAACACCCCCATATATACAGTAAACCAATAAATGGTTACAATGGTGGTAACACAGAAACATTTTCTTGAATGAGGAGCCTTTGTTTAGTTTTTTGGAAGGGTAATGAGTGCGAGATTGTGTGCGGTTTGGATGTTTCCATGCTGAAATGATGATATTTATTATATGACTTATTTTGGTTTTTGAGGCTTGCTTTATGCATTTAGCCTGCGCTTAAGGTTCTGCGCTCTTATACTTATTTTGCTAATATTAATTGCCATCAATGTTAATAAAACTATGTTTTGTTGGGCTTCTCTGCTTCTGACGTGCATGTAAAATAACACTCGTGCACTCTTTACACTGAGATTTAATGCATACATATGAGGGCCTTACATTTGCATGCTTTTGGTTTGAAATTATTTTAATTAAAATTAGTAATAATGTACGAGAAAGTTATAAGTCATAGTTGCATATACTGAAATATGTATGCAAGTTTTAGATTCATACACACGTATGAATATTTCCTTCATTTTGAAAATATATACTATGTACTTGAATACATACTAATTAAAATTAATTAATTTTATTTGAGTACTTAAATTGATAATCTTTATTTAATTACCTACAGATTAGTTAATAGAGATTCTGCTAAATACTTCATATGAAAAAGTTACTCATACGTCCCAGCTAACTTCGGTAGTACAAGGAATATGAATCTCACTGAAATGTTCAATGAATAATTTATTTTATCATAAGAGTTTACTCGGTTTTTCGACTAGTTGGGTGCGAGTGTGCAGGAATTTGATGAAACGCGGCTTCAGCCTGAGCAACAAGCGCTGACATCAAGCGCCAGGCAACAATGAAAGTCAAAAGCTGCAGTCTGTCAGCGATTCTGTATGATAAATGATGTCAATCCACATTCACCAAAGAATCTGTTCTCGACGATGACAGCGCCCACAGAAAGGATTTTAAACGATTTAACGAGGCATTACACATGTCATAAGTTGCCGTCCAAAAACGTCGACACCAAAAGCAGCTAAACTGGCAAATATTGCTAAAATAGCAACAACAACAAGAGCAGCCACCCTATGGCCAACTTGCCATGACAATGACATGTTGCACGGTTCTTCAGTTGTGTCGGCAACAAACTCTTTCGATCAACTCCACAATTTATGAACGCGTTCATTGCGCTTTATGGCGTTCGTGGCTGTAAGTGCTATTGTGTTTGGTGGTTTGTCTATTTGAACATTTTTGGTAAGCGGTCATACTTCAGTGTGCAGTACTTTTATATTTGACTTGTTGTTGTTGTTTAGGTTTTTTGCGAAATTTGAATTCATCGATGCGTTATTGAGATTAAGACACCGCTCCCATTGATTTACATTCTATGGTTAAAGTGAATGGTAAGAAAATGGGCCGGAACTGAGCGGAAAGGTTTTGAAGAGAAAGGCGTTAGGATATTTATCCTTATGAAAGAAAGGAGGTATTCAACTCGAACATCAGTTGGATTTCCTCTGAATTGATTAAATCTCAGGAGTGGATTACCCGTTTTTGTGTCAGCGGCAGAATGTAGCTTGAATTTATCTGAATTAGGAACAAATGTTAACTGTAAACTCTTGTGGTTGTGTTGTCATTATATGACACAAAACGAGGGCATTTCTGTGGTTAATGTGTGACAGATTTGTTAAATAAGCAGCAATTCTTTAGCACCGCATGACGCTATGGGGCAGAACAAGTTGATAACGCGAATGGCAGACACTTGATCTAAACGAGTACTCGTGTGAGAACAACATAGCTCAAATGATTAAGATGAATTTGTGCAAAATTCAATGAACTTTCCAACCAGTTGGTACAATATGTATACAGACATACAGTCATACATAGTAAGATATATTATTCAGCGTTGTGGAGCGTGACATAAACGTGTTGGCTTTTTCGGCCATTTTCATGGAAAGCTTGATGCTCTTGATTAATTATTGAAGCACTTGTTGTCCACTTTTCCACACTGATTTGACATGCAAAAGTGGCATTTCCTCTCTCTATCATTTTTGCACTTTGCTGCAGATTTGTTAGGGTAAGCTCATGCGTTTCTTACCCTGAAGCGAGTACATGTTGAGCTCACTTTCATCTCAGTTACTTCCAATAAAGTTTTTGTTGTGTTTATGGCGTGAAATAAGGAAATTTCACAATTCTTTTACTTGACAACAAGCAGGAAGCTTATGCTATGTAATTTAAAGAATTGCCCCCAAAATGATGACCTTCAGAGATAAATATCAATTTTGGGATTTTTTTGTTCACTTTTGTCCTCAAATTTTCAAATACGTTGCCCAGTGAATAGTCTCATTCGCGTGAGTAGATTTAAATGTATTGTATATCAAATTGATGTATACGAGCTCTAAATATGGTGGATCTGGAATTTGTACTCCCACGCTACACAAATATGAAGTCAAAAGCAAACAGTTGTAGTATGCATCATTGTTAAAAAAGGTCTATCAATTTACCAATAAGAATAATGAAAGGCTTTAAAATGATTTTCTGATAATTTTCTTGTGCACATGACCATAACACCGCACATACGACTTTCAAGTACTTGTTCGTAATTCTATTGTATAAATATTGCTTTATGTACTGTAAACTGACCTATATCACGAAGCCATTTTAATAAGAAGAAAACAAAAATAAATTCCAATCTGACAAACAAATACGATTTTAAGCAAAACATAAAAGCAAAAAAGTTAAAAAATATACTGGCATACTACCCTTGTACATCGGTAACTTCATATGCCAACATATGAACAGAGGCAAGCCAATATTGCTGTCTGCATATCAATAAACCTATTTGCATACCGATGCAATATATTTTGTTTCAATATAATTTTGAATATTATTACAGTCACATTGGATATTTGTTGACAATATGTTCAACACAGTTGAACTCAGTAAAATGCAAAGGCACCTTTTCGTTCGGCTATGCTTGCCTAGATGTTCTTGTTAGGATCTGAGTATGCATGATAAATAGCATTTCCAGATAATTATGAAATTTACAAGTTGTACGTATCTTTCCGTGACAAAATAGCTACAAATATTGTTGTATGTATAAAATAGGTTACAATATTTAATTAGATCCAGCAGCATATGCGCGTTTGTATGTAACATATAAGACTTCTATATATGGCACTTAAATATAGAATGCCTAAGCACAAGGTATTTAAAGGTTTAGAGATTTTACGTGTTGTTGTAATTTGATTATTCGACTAATAGAACTAACTAATAAAATAGGCGTTTGGAATTAAATTATTCTGTTGTTCGGAAAACCACCTGCTCGATTTACCAACAAATTACTTCTGATGTAATCAAATATGAAAACAAGAACACAATTTCCGCTGCATTAGTGAAATTCATGTTTCCACCAATTTGTTTATATCAGTGATAAATCTGAAAAAAGAAACATTCATTTAGGGGCAAAGCAAAAATATTGTATAGAATAAAATAGTTTCTTTTGGTTTTTCGTTAGTTGTCATGCAGAGAAAAAATTATTATTAAATCGTTCACTTAATTACACACCACTTAAAACACGCGAATTGTGCCATATATACAATCATACTGTATATATTCGTTCAATGAAATTTCTTCTAAATGGAGGGGAGTTGTGTTACACAGTTGAAACTCCTACTTTAACTTATTTTTTTTAATTAAGAATAATATTATCCATATACTTACATTAGTACACGTAGGCTCATAAAGACGCATACTTTTCCCACCCACTGCTTTAGGCTGTTGGGAAGTCATATATTTAAATAACAGGAAATTATACATTAGTTTCAATTAATAGAACTACATTTTTGTTTTGCTAAGTATATGGTCACAAAAACGGAATTATTTAATTGATTTTATTAATGCCCAGCGTCTCTCTGTTAATAATATATTTTTTTTAATTTAAAAAATCAGTCACTTGTCAATTAATGTGACGTTAACTACACGCTTCTAATTTTGGTGACAATAAATGTTCTAGAAATATCTTTGTGTTGATTAACGTTGAGGACAGTGAACAAAAAAGGAAATATAAAATAGAAAAAAATTAATAACCTTGAAAAACTTCTTGACTTTCATGTTTGCATTACAGGACTGGCATAGAAACAATGCATGCGGATTTGCATGATAACTTAGTTAAAGTTTAATATAATTCATTAGCTATATTTACGATCTATTTTTGATACTTTTATTTCTTTATGGTTTCATAAATTTTTTATTATTTTTCTTTTTTACAACATGCGCAAAATGAAACTTTCTTGTCTTCCCTTTATTTGTGTACTTTTTCTTTACACCTACTTCCCTTTCCCACTTCAATCAAGTTACAACGTTGCTGTAATTTACGATGTCCACCAGCTAATAATTGACCATGGCATGTCTTTTTCGTGTCTTTATCATTGTTATTTTCAATACATGAAACTAAGCCACACGAAATTTAGCTCAAACCCCACCAGCAATTGTATTACGGTTTCTGCTTCTATTGTTGTTGGCATATCTGCGGAACTACTAGATATTTGCTATTTATTCTATATTTTGTTGTTGGTTTTACATTTTTCTCCTTTTTGGTCGGACAAAAAAAATTGTGATAAATTCCTTATTATTTACTTATTGGTTAACAGTAAATTTACTACCCGGTGTTTTGACCGTTCTCCGTTGTGGACAATGACATTGCCGCATCAAGGGTCAACAGTAACAGCTGCATGAACAACAATAATGAAACTATCATGAATATTCTCTTTGTTCTCGATTTACTTGGAAGATTGCATAACAACAGAACACAATAACAGCAGTAGCAGCGACTTGGTGTTAAAAGATTGCTGGAGAAAAAGTGAAGGTTAAGGTAAGGTTAAGGTAAGGTTGAAGGCAAGGTGAAATTACCGCATAACAATAAAGCAAAGTGATAAAAGTAAACGAAGTATGAAAGCAACATCACTTCATCGCCCTAATGACTGACCAAAGATGGCGAAATATCTCCACAGCTGAACAGAAATGCATAGTCCTTGCTGATTCTTAATATTCTTGCTGCAAAATTAAATTTAACGAGTGTAACGTTTGTTGCTATGTAAAAACATAACGGTATAAAATGAAGCTGCATTCTGATTTGAGTCATGTCTAGACTTCGCAGTAATTTCTTACTTTCTAGCAGACTTACTTGGAAAGTAAGACTGTTACGAACGATTGCCATTTTAAGACAAGTAAGTCATCTAGTTGAGTTTCCATACTCGCTACGTATTTCCAGTTACGGCAACATGATAAATTGTTGGCAGTCGCTGACAAATTTTCCCTAGTAGAGTAGTCTACTCAAAATTGTTTGTGATCTATCATATTTATTCTCATGTTATTGACATTAAATAGAATTTAATTTCATCAAAGTAAAGTTGTCAAACAATATTTCTTAACGTCTATGACATTATTATTGCGTCAGTTTCACTTCCGGGAGAGCAATTTTTTAATTTCCGTCACTGTGGTCAACAGCATGACATTGCATATAATTACTTTACAGTTACCTTAGATGTAAGCGTCACTTCTTCAATTCCTTCTGTGTATAAAAATAAGCTCTGCGTAATAATAAATAAGATCCTGATTGAGGCAGAAAAGCAAAAAAATCTCAAAATGTGAAAGAAATATTAAGTGAAAATGAAAAATCAAACGTGGGGAAATTCACAAAATTTCAATAGAAAATACTGAAAATGCAAATATACGTCAAGTGTTTGAATGTTTTATATATTATGACTATTGGGGATTAATATTCTTCCGCTTGCACTTCTCTACAAATACAACATACTTAGTCTGAAATTTATGTGCTCCGACACGTACGAAACTTTTTGCCTAAAATAGGAGATTAATGGAAGCGTAACGGCACGTGACGTGGCAAGCATGAACTCAGGGAAGCATAGCGTTAAATAGCCTGCCAAATTCATGCATTTAGGCAGTAAAGATCGAATTGAGTTTAAGGAAGGCAGAAATATTTATAAATGTTTATTAGGTATTATAGATACATACATAAGTAATATGAACTTCTTGGTGGTAAGTTATGAACAAATAAAAACAATTTCAAACATAATTTATTTTTTATTTAAAATTTTATAAATATATTCGAATACTTAATATTTAAAAAATGTAAGAGGCTATTTAATTTTGAATGTTATTTTTTCATATTCAGCAATGCAATCAGTTGAACGAAAGAACCACCTTAAAACAAAAAAGAATGCGTGGGTATGACCACAATCAAGCCCACATTCTACGCATCATAACTTGACTTCTTTACTTTCGCTTGGAATTGTGTCAGCAGCACCGCGAAATACCCACTGACAAGCCTGTTGTAAAATTAGAAACCCTCTGAGCGGCACATAGCGGATGGGCAATAAAGCTATTGTGCCGTTAGTTGTAACGGGTCATGATGAAGTGAAACGCATACATTTCTCAAAGTTATTTCCAAATAAAAGATAATGTGATGAGAAATGCAAGGGAAGACCTACAAGCGGGCCATTTGGCAGCCATTGAAACCAGCGAACGCCATTCATTCAAGGCAATCACTGAAAGGAGCAACAGTGCCGAACGCTGGATCAGGGGAAGAAGCGTCTGTGAAGCCACATTGCAATTAACAAAGTTTTTTAGGTGGCGCTAAAAACGCAAAATGCTACCCGTAGGAGCGACCTTCAACCAGCAGTTGCTATCTAAGAGAACGAATTCGTCGCAGCGTTTGCTATCGCTGAGTGAGCTCTTTCGTTTATTCACAAATTCCTTTTAGATTCTTTCGCCGCTGTTCTGTTAGTAGCAGCGAATTGTTGCAAGAGAGCATCCAATTTCAATTATTACGATGTTGACTAAACAATATGGCAACGCTGTCGGCGCTCAGTTAAACTTAATTGGTAGCAATGTAAATATAAACAATGGCAGTCGCAACAAAAACAAACACTGTCTTTCTACAAAAACTTCTCTGTTTATGTATTTGCCGCTGCGGAAACTGCTTGTTCGCTGCTGTCGCATTGCGCTCTTCTCAACTCAACTCAACTTGCACAACTACATCGACGCCGACGTCCATCTCAACGTTGCTGCAGCAAACGACCTACAGCGACAGAGGCAGATGCAGTACGGCGGCAGCAACAGTGACAGCGGCAGCGCCATTCGTTAACTGGCGGCGCTTGATTGGAGGCAATCGCCAGCCGTTTAGTTTGTTTGCCTTCAGTCTGATTCTGTTGCCGGTCGTGTGCAGAACGTTAGGTCGGAAATATTTTTTCGATGTTGCAAATACAGTTGTGTTAAAAGAAGAAGCAGAGAACTTCTGATTGAATTGCTCGGTCGGACGTTACTCATTCGACGCGTCGCACGGCAATCTCAAAGAGACCGCGTTCGGGGCTGGTTCTTAGTTGCGGATTGTGCGTTAATATTTGAATTGAATATCAATAAGCAAATTATTTCGTTTTTAAAATTCGTGTTAATTGAATACAATAATGAAGTGACCAATCGAATTCTACTTTTTGGAATTAAGTAAATTACTTGAAATGAAATATTTTCGCTTCTATTGTTGTGTTTGAATTTATAACAAAAGTGCCGAATTTATAAATTTTGAAACAGGTTAGTGGCTGCTTAAGAAGCTAAATGAAATATAGAGTTATTTGTGAGATTTTTGTCCCATTTTTGTTGTTGATTTGGAGAAATATTAAATAAAAGTAGCTCTATTAAAGTGAAAAAATGTAAAATTTTTAACGATAATGATAATAAATTTCATCAGACAGAATGAATAGAAAAATATGGTGCGACAAACAAGTAATTGCTTATAAATAGTAAACTAAGCAGTGTTATTAAAAAAAAGTATCGACAGCGTTGCTTTTTCTGATGCTTAAAAATTGCATGCAGTTTGAAGAGTGAGTTTACAAAAAATATTGCTCTAAATGAAAAACATAAATAAGCATGAAATATAATATAAAGCTGCTTCTGTGTTAAAAATGCTGTACATGCTCTAATAAAATTTTTTGGAGAAATTCAAAAAACAATAAATCTCATCGCAAAATGCTGCTTAAAAATCATTAATGAAAAGGTGTAGTCATGTGGAATTTCATGCTTTAAGCAAAAAGTGAGATGTGGTTTAAATTTAATGAATAATTTATTTCTATTGTATTCATTAAAAATATTAATACAATAAATATACAAATAATAAATAAAATTAAAATTAAAATCATTAAAAAAGGAATTGGCTGTTAGTTATTATAAAGGTGTATTAATAATATAAAGATATTAAAATAATATAGTGTTGCTGATTTCATAATATCTGGAATTTTCTTAAGGAAAAATAATAATATATTTTTGGTATAACAAAACCTCTGTCGTCGCTTATCCGAATTACTTAATATTTAATATAAAATTATATGAAATAATTTATTAAATAAAGAGCTGTGAAGTGTACAGCAAAATTTTGAAATTATATGCAAAAGTGTTAAAAGCATAAAAAATTGAATTTTTGACAGAGTTTCGGATATTCTTCTGGCTGTGAAAAAAAATTTAAATTTGGCTTCTTACTACATAGAATGTGAATTGTGGATTATTCGTTATTAGATGGTGAGTTTTGTATACATTAATTTTGAATTTACTACAAACAAAAAGTGTTATATTCTGAGTC
Organism: Zeugodacus tau; assembly: GCA_031772095.1. Taxonomy (NCBI): domain Eukaryota; kingdom Metazoa; phylum Arthropoda; class Insecta; order Diptera; family Tephritidae; genus Zeugodacus; species Zeugodacus tau. The sequence continues at coordinate 76,072,627 of CM062649.1, forward strand.
TAAACAAATTTTAAATTTTGAATGACGGTTTTCGAAATATTGTTTTCAAAATTAAAAAAATCGATTTTTGCGTTGTTTTCAAAATCATGAAATACAAAATAAATAATTTCTGATGCACTTCTAAACTACTGAAACCTACATAAGTTTTATGAATGAATTTTTAGACTAAGTGAGCACTGACCAACTTAATGAGCTGCAACACTTGGAACCATTATATTCAAATCAGTACAAATTATTCCATATTTACCCATAAGAATATACAAGTTTTCAACTCCATTAAATTTTTCGGAAAATGCTGTTACAAGTTTTTTTTTCATCACTGACATACTTTCCGACGAAGCAATTATCTGAATAAAATAAAATATGGACACAATTGTCTCTATTGGACACTTAATCCAACTGGCAGATTGCGAACTAAAAATAATTGACAATAAAATATCAATATATAAGTGGAGGAACAAGCAAAGCGGTGTCTGTAATGGTGGTCATAACAAAAGCTTGAAAAGTAAGAAGAAAAGAGAAAAGTCTCAAAAGAAACAAAAATAAGTTGTATGAAAGCGCAGACTTCATTACAATAGTTTGGTTATATGTTACATATTATGGATACATCGAAAAACATATATTGTTTGTAATAAACAAAATGAAAGTCAAGTTCAACACTCAAACTCAACATTGTTTGCTAAATTGTGAGATTAGACACTGTTCCGTTTCGCTTTCACGGCTGATTCAGTCGGCAATTCTCGCTTGTGAAGAAAACAAATTATCATAAATATTAAGGAGTGTCTACAAATTAGTATTATGCAGAGTATATTCTAAAAATAGTAAACCAAACAAAAATACTCAGGTATAAATTTAGAAACAAACAGTTATGAAATAAATGAAAGATGAGTGTGTGAGCCATAAAAATGCAATAAAATTTAAAATTAGCCATATTTTAAAAATAACGATTTATTGAATTGCTTAAAATTTGTTTAGGAGCAATACATGAGAAAGCGAAAAAAGTTTATTAACAGTTATACTCAATCATTTTATGACTTCTTCTTCAAATTGAATTTAAATTATGTGACATGGGTCTATGTCGTATTTTCAAAATATGTATATATTGACGACAATAACTTTTTGCTTTAATTTTTGATGTCATAACGGCCCTTGAAACCAACAAAAAGAACAGTTCAATGCATTTCCATATGCGATTTTTTAAATCTGGTACCTCATATAAATTAAAACAAACACTCAAATGTTGCTAGAATGTTGCTAGATGTTCATAAATATCTAAAGACTTTAGACTTTGCCATTTACTCCTATGCATCTGAAGAAGGAAAGAGAATAAATTCAACGCCTTATCACCATTTATATATATAATCATTCACGAACCCAGCTCAACCGGAAAAACTTGAGAACGCTTTCTCCTTCCAGCCATTGATGGTATTTATTAAAACTTCTTGTACAGAAAACGATGTCTGAGATTCGCATTTATTTGACTTCGTGCAGTAATGTTAAATGTACAACAAAATAGAGCTTCTGAACGTTGTGGATCTTCTGTAAAATAAGACCTTAAAGACATTTTCCATCATAACTGGGTTTTTATCGCCAATGACGCGGTAACGATAATTTCAGCACGATCATCTGTAGCTGTATTATTAGCATTATTTTATTATTTTGACTTGATATACCCCCAGATGCTTGTAATAGTATTTACTATATCCAACTATACCTAAATATCCTTCAATTGTAATTTAGTGCTGCTGCTCAAGTGTCATCGAGTGTTTCTCATTTAATTAATTTCGCCAAGACTTACTCCCACTTGTACTCGCTTTGTCTCAGTTTATTTGTGTGTAACTGACCGCTGCTCACAGTCATGAAATTCGATGCCACTATTTAACATTTAGTTGATAGTTTAAATACCACAGCATGATAAAATTTGCATTGCGATCAACCACGAATTTCGGTTGGTACGGCGTGAGTATAACTAACTGTGTGGTTTTGTATGTTTGTATATGCAAAATACCAGCTTTGCGTACTGTAAGCGATTGATAATCACAATCCAATTAGGGTCAATGAACAACAATTTTCGTTGATAACATCAACTTGGCTAAGAGAAATATTTGAAAGTGCTTGTGGCTTTCAATGCATCTGCCGTACTCATTAGCAGTGATTTTGGCTTTCGCTAAATATCGGCAGCAGATAAACTGCAGATTTATAATTTGTTTGCACATTTTTGCGATTGCAATTTTGAAGATAAAAGCAGAGTTCCTTAACACCAAAACGAAATTTATAATATTGACAAATGTGTCAGCGAAATTGATAATATTTCGTAAAGATGGGATATATTCTAGCATCTTTTCTAGTTTTGAATTTTCTATTTACTTTACAATTTAATGTTTGTGATTTGGCCTTTGAAGTTACTCATACGCTATGACGCCAATCAGTCTCAATCAATGGTCTGTGTGCCAATAGTTTTTCTAATGAAAAAAAAACAGCAGTCAAGTATCAAAAAGAAGAAGTGAAGGTTACAAAAAAGCTTTGTGGTGCTACACAGCCGATAAAATATTCTCACAATGTAGGAATTAATTTTTTTTTTCTTTTTGGTAATTTTGATTTTTTCTATTCCACCACAAATGGTAGCTTCTTAGAGCTTAATGGCATTATATAAAATAAATTGTATAAATAAATAAGTACAAAGAGATATGTTATTCTCTTTGATCTCTCAATTCAACGTAAGCGCATTTAGTTAGTATGAAGATGGACTTTTCTTTTATATTTTCTCGTCAACAGCGATTGGCTCCAACCTACTATTTGAGAAGTTAGAATATTTTACATTCATAGCAAATTCATAGAAAATTGTTGAAATCTCAACCAATGATTAAATGCTACTCAGTGGCGCATAGGTTGCCAACCGCATTTAATTTTCGCTATCCGTCATTTGTGTGAGCTGCTGTGGTGCACTGTGTGTACGGATTATTACCGTTTAATTAAAACATTTTTCGTTTCGTCAGCAACACCAAACACTTTCCTGTCAATATAAATGTGTGTTTACAAAAGCAGAACAAAAAGGAAAAGTAAAATAAGCCAATATCAAGCATCCTATAGCAACAATTCAGTTAAAGCAAGTTGTAAGGCTGATTGTGGTATGCACAAATTTCGGCAGACGATATTAGTCTAAGCATTAGCATTCGCCTTCATTAGATAAATTGCAAACAATTTACTTTCATTTTCGTACCCAATTTAATTGTTATTACTGCTACGAGAATCTAATTGTGCAACTGACAAAGAAATGTGTATGCATGTGTACATTTGTGTTTTAGTATGAGTAAATATGTATGCCGATTAAAGGTTATTTAATTTGCTTGTGTTTATGAATATTCCAAAGAGTTTACACCATTGGACATTAAACCCCAATTTGAATAGAATTTATTTAATAGGCCTGCACCGCGAACGATTATGATTATATTTCCAGCTGGCAACTGCTACCTTCTGACCTTCTTTTTCGCAGACCTTATTTTAAACTGTTACTGCAATTTTATTGCTACTTCAAGGCCATATTCAATCGTTCAGCTTTTTCGAATTATATTTAACACTCACAAGTCCCTTTTGACAGGAAATTGTAGAACTCAATTCATAACCAACAAATAAGAAAAATATTTAAATCCAAAATAGTAAATATTTTCTTAAAGCTACAAGTTGATACTATCTTCTCTTCCACAAGTAAATCTTTAAATGAATGCGATTACATTTTATGGTTCAATTCTTAATGAGACCGCTGTCATTCAAAGCCAATTGGGCAATGATTATTTGGTAATTTGTTGTCATTTACTTCGCTTAATTGCGTTTAAAAGAGCGGAGAAAAATAAGGCCGCGAATAAGATTTCAGTGAAATAGCAGACGCCAAAATGAAGAAGCTTAATTGTTATTCTACCGTTCTCATTTTTATGTAATTAACTTTTTGTTTTCTTATTTTTGTTTCAAAAGTTTGGTTTGGTATTTTTGGTTGGCCTTTTATGGAGCTCAATAAATTTGTTTTAGATTTAAAGTGATCATTTAGTTGAATGTCATGACTGACGACTACTGGTTCAATAACCTTAAAGTGGCAGTAAAGCTAAACGAGGTCTAGCTAGTGCCTAGTGGTGAGATCGCATGAAAAAATATTGAATGAAAGTGAAACTAACTGAGTCTCTTTTAACTGTCTGATGTGCGAAAGAAGATTTAAAATGAAAACAATCGTTTTATAAATATTGTAGAAGATAATCATAATTCGCCAAATTAAATGGTGTTACTGAAGTACTAGAAATGAAAGGCATCCAAAATTTGTTACCAAGCCATTAAAGTGATTAAAAATTTATAGCTTACTAAGAAATCCAATTGAATTGGACGGTGAACGCCTGCATCGAACTCTTCTTCAACCACGAATTATCGGTAATAAAATGCTACAGACACATAAAGCTGCTTAAGTGCATGTGTGAGGTGCGTGCTTTTATGAGTTTGGGCAAACCGGAAAACATCCACCAGGGACAACAATGCTACGGACCGCGCACGCCAAAGGCAATTCCCCAAAACTGTTTTGCTAGTTTCTCATTTGCCAAACAGATTTTAATGTGACTTTTATGAGCTGGCATATTTACTAAGGAGCCCAGTACCAACAAACAAATAAATAAATGAGTTAGTTTGTTGCGGGCACTACAAAAATAATAAAAACAAAATAAATAAATATATATGAACATATGAAATGGGAAATTAATTCACCGAGGTGGTTTTACTTGTTTCATATTTGAGTTTCATTTCGCATCTGCCTTTAAGTCTCGTCTGCGCGCGTTTTATTACTTGCACGTACATATAAACACCGGTATATGAACATGTGTTTAAAGCGATTTTTATACTTTTTTAAATGCATAACCAAGTGTCAATCTGTATGGCAGCTGGTTTATTCGCTTGCATATCGTTTCCAAAATGCGATATTTCGCTCTGTTCGAAACACCAAAACAGAAAACTGAAATTTTTGTACAATTCTATGTTATTATTATTTTTGTCGTTGTTTTTCTCTGTTTTCATTTTGGTTTAGTGTTTAATCGCAGTTTAATCGCACACCGCGCACAAAGAAATTAAATATGTCGCCGAAAAGTTATTAGCGTTCACCAAATCTTCGCTTTTGGCTTCAATTTCTGTGATGAGTAAAACCTACTCATAAAATCTACGATCTGGATGCATGTTTGTTGTGATTAGCTACGTGTTGAGTGGCACATTTTTCTCCTCTTTAATAGTGGGCTTTAATCAGCAGCTTATGTATTTAATGCGTAGGACATAACATATGCAAGAAATTAATAGAAAAATCTCGTTAAGTATTTGGCTAGTAAAACTCTCATAAAAATGGAACAAAAGAAGAAGAAGCGCACCAAAAATGAACTACAACAAGCAAAATGTAACACAAGTTTCTTACATCCACACATACATATGTACATAGGCACAAGCGTGTGGTGTTTACTAACACAGTTTATGGAAATTAATTTGATTTAATTATATGTAAGGGATGCTTATGCCAAATTATAGCATTTTTGTTCGAATATTTATGGACTTAATTATATATTAAAAAATCTCCACATGTTTAGTAAATCTTAACTAGAAATAAATAGCTGAGAAGAAACACAAAGTCGCTTAGGGTTTCTAACATGAACAAAATAAATTATTATATTCTAGGCGTAGAATTATATAATTTAATCTTAACATTATGATATTAAATATTTTAATTGTTGATTACTCACCTAAAATTATTCAAATCCGATTGCAGAGATAATTATAATAAAATTTTATTGGGTGGCAACATTGTATTTCAATATTCATATTTTTTTTTTAATAAAATATTACACTGAGTCTTAAAAAGGTTTTTGAAAAATTATATCTTGCTACAAAAAAAAATTTTTTCTCGCATGCTATATTTTTTATGCGAAGCGGCTTTATTCATATATTGCATATAATAGAATATTTCCAAAGTCTACAGAAAAAAATGTATATATACGTACATACACACATATTTCTATCAGAAGCAGACATAACTAAATTTGCTTGAAGCATGCAACTTTTTTTTAGTTTTTGTTTTTGCGCTTCAATTGAATTAAAAAGTTGCCAAGCTAGAATAAAATTATAAAAAGCATGCAGTGTCATTTACAAATGACCACAAACGTGTTTGTAATAAATTATAAACTTTATGAGGCAATCCGCACCGCAAGCGCTCAGATATTGAAAGAGCTTTACTGGAAAGAAAGAGAGTATACTAATACATATACAACATATTGTGATATTTAAAACAAAACGATTAGGAAGCTACTCAAAATTGAAAGACATAGCTTGGCCGAATTCTCCCTTTCACTGAGCTGAACAATTTTACGCTAATTTTCAAATTAATTATTTTATTAGACTCAAAGCTTCCTAGTGATATTTTCAATGTTATTCTTTGCATAATTTCAATTAAAAAACTGCTATCCTCTAGGACAGCTTTTGTAGATCCATAAACAGTTGGGTACTTAGTTTCTGGTTAGTGCAAAGATAGGTAGCAAACATAGGTAGACATTTGGTAAAATCAATTTAACATTTAACCCATTTGTTTATGTATAAAGAAGAAAACATTGATAATCAAAGGCAAGCTAAATAAAATTACATTTCACTCAAATATTCATGCCCGGCTAATGTAATATATGTATATGTGCACTTTATACCAATACTACAGATCCCTAAAATTTTATCCATGCATATGCACTAAATTCCATCACAAATTGCTTGCTGAGCATAGGGATTGGGAAAATTGGTAAATGACTGCCGAAAGTGTGTGTTTGTATATAATCCTTACAGTAACGAGCTGAATTTGTGGTAATCGAATACAGTTTTTGTACTAAACACGAGCTGACATGTGCCTACTGTTGTAATAATGGATAATACAATATGTACGTATATACATATTTACAGCCCTATTCTGTGCACTTTACAAATTCAACAAATTTCTAATTTGTAAAAAATTGAAATTTATCAAGCATTTCGTATTCTGTGTCTAAAATAAAAAGCTCTTTTCTTTATAAGTTGTTAAGAAGTAAAATGCTCTTGACAAATAAAATATCTCGCTTTGGATAGTTGTGAAAGTGTATTTGTTGTAAAGGAGATATTTTACTTTTATCGTTAGTTTTATACAAAGAGGAAAAATATGAACATGTGGATGGCTCGCGTTATTGAGCCGTTTTTATAATATATTAAGAAGTTTATTATTCCGTTTTTTGTATAAAAAAATGAGGATAATGAGGGTAACATTGACGAAATTGACAAAAATACTGCATGCGATTACAGCTCAGCAAATTTTTGCCAATAAAGAACAAAGTTTAGATTTCGCAGTCCCCAAGGAACTTTTCTGAAGGTAAGAATAACAACCAACTAAATCAAAATTGCATTCCAAACAGTTTTAAATATATTAGAAAGGACATATGTATGTGTATGCATTATATTATGAAGTATTCTACGGCTTTGCGGGGGAGCAAAAGACTAGGGGAGATCTGGGATGGAAATGCGAATATATAGCCTCTGCCATCTGATTATCAATCAACCTTATTTACGCGCGGCACTCTCTGTTTGGTTAGGAAGATTAACGAGGCTCTGGCGTCCGAGTAAAGGCGGTATAACCTTGTCATCTATATAGAGTAAATGGGGTTGTGAAACCAAACCAAATACTTTGCATCAGGTCTGAAAGGCTTCAGTCGATATCTCGACATCAGAATCGGATACAAAGGCTGATAACTCTTTGGTCAATCGTAAACCAAACTTATCAACGAAGCCGCAATGAAGAAGTGTCGGTTAAAACAAACACTCATCCAAATAAAGACCTTTTGCATGAAAAATAGGGCTAGATTCGGAGCATGGAATATTTGCGCACTCTCAGAAACGTCTAGACCAAAATTGTGATATTGAAGTTAAATTATTAGCTATTTTGCAACAAATATTGAAATTTATTTGAAAACTTACGTTAAAAAATAATTCAATTAAATTTTTCAATTCAATTCGAATATAATTGGACAGAATCAGCTGTTTCTGTTTACATTATTTTGTTTCCCACACGTGTGGGGAAAAGCTATGCGTACTGAAGCTTTTTATTTTATCCAAATTGTCACAGAATACCAAAAAATGTCTTACTTGATAAAAATCTGAAAAAATTTTAAATTTTTTTATTATTTTATCAAGTGCACAGAATAGGGCTGTTAATGATATGATATGATAACATGTCTCTAAACATAAGTGCATTTTCACATTTATTGAGTACCAGCACCAAAATCACAAAACCAAAAAACAAAAATGATTGAACAAAAAAGATATTTTTTCACCATGGCTTTCACTAAATACAAATACCTGACTCGGCAACTGTTGAACAATGTGTCCAATAATGACAATGTGTCGTTCAATTGTTCGCTTACTTTAACATTCCCACATATGCAATCAAGCATATAAAGAAAGAAAAAAGTAAGCATATTGAATTACATAGAAGAGGCGAAACCGTACTCGCAATTGAGGTCAGCAATTCCAGCTTGATGAAAGCGAATATGATTTGTTGGCCTTTATATCCTTATTTTCCCTCTGTGTGATTGCGGTAGTTGTAGTAAATAGTATCCAACAAAAATCAGATGCTCTTAAAAGACTCATTTAATTTAACTTTTCTCCTGTTTTTTACAATATGTGAAGAACCGACTTCGTTTCGATATAATAAGAGGAAAAAATCAAAAAAAATATTACCAACTTTTTTATTCTGGGAGATGTGGAGTGGGGCCACAAAGATCCTCTGTTGAGCAGAGGATTACATTGCTTTACAGAATTTTGTAACATTCAGAACTCCTCTATTATAAGAAATTCTTCCAGAAAGTCCCATGAAAGAATATTAGACAAATTATTTTACATATAATAAACCCAGTTTATAAAATAGAACCTACAGTGAATTTGCATACATATGCACGTATTTCTGGAGCGTAAGACATTTAATTAAACGTTAAGCTGAGAGTACTAATTTTATTCTCGCTTGCTTCTCCAGTTTTCGTCTCTATGGCTTAGTAAAGTATAACAGCGAAAGTAATTAATTTTGACCACCCAAAATAGGTTAATAACTAAGTGAATGTGTGGGTGTAAATAAGAGAAAATTAACTATGGCGAAAGTTGCGCAGTGGATTAGTCTAATCCAGCGTAGTGTGCAAATAGGCGCAGCTTAGTCAATTACAGCCATTGCCTGTGGTCATAATTTTGGATATAGGACAAACGTAATATACACTGAATGATTTATACAGTCAGATAATGTTTCTCGTTAACTTAACATTACTAATATATTTGATATTTGGGGCATAACAAAAATAAGTTGAAATAAACAAAATATGTTAAATTTATTATTTAAATAAGGTATCGAGGTATTAAAATGTAATTTCGATTACTTAATTTCACTTTCATCGGCATTCACTTGTTCAAGTGCTAATTATACGTTGCTTCTGGCAAACACTTCATTTCTTATTGACGTTATTCGATACCCGACGACGAAGCTCAGCGGATAAGCGTAGAGAAGAATGAAGGAGAATATAGTTAAGCAGCTGGAGTAATCTAATTACAATCGCTAAGGGCTCGCCAGCTTTGCATATGAGGATGGCTACACTTTAACCGCGATTCAGTATAATTGCCAGAAGTGGCTTTGCAAATGGATTTAAAACACTCCTAAATCAAGGCTCTTTTACTTGCTGCGAATTTTTCACTCAAATGCAAATAATCTTTATGGGGACTCTTTTTAAATCTGAAGCAGATAAGTTAAGAAATATTCTACCAATGTAATATATACACATACAAATGAAGGCGGAGATAACTGTAAATCACTTCAGCTTTTGGCCATTTTATTCAATGGCATGTAAAGCAGGCCTCCAACCAATAGCAAAAACCACAATGACAGCAACACCATGACTAGCCATCAAACTCGAAAATTATTATTTATGAGCCGACGAGACATTGTGAGTGTGTGTATATGATTTCCAGGAAATATATGTATCCAACGTCTGCTTGCGAAGCTCATGCTATAGCATACTGTTATAACTGCTGGCGCTTGTGTCAAGTGGCCACGCCACGAAATTGCTAAAAGGCACAAATGCTTGGAATTAATTAGATTTTGCGACACTGTCGTTCGGTGTGCTCATTCAACTGGAATTCGATATCATTTTGTATATGTATAAGTACCCGATGATTCCTTAAAAGGACACACAAACTTGAGCACTGACCTGCTGCGTAACCACTTTTTGGCCACTCTCATCTCTGTGACCAAATTCTACTTTGGATCAAATATCGATGGCCTTTAGCAGATCACCATATGACGTCTAACTCTTAGGAATGGCGCTTGTATTCTCTGACTGTCTGCAGAAAAACGTGTGCTCAGCACATTTGGGGTTTTTATTGCTTCTGCCACTTACTTTGCCAATTTTTTCTTTCAACTGTGAATTCAAGTGAAATAATATGCACGTGCAACTGACAAATGTTGATAAGTTGACCAGACGCACAAATTGCAACTACATATGTAGTGGTTGGAAAATTATTAAAAATTACACTTTCGCAGCAGTAAAACGAGGGATATGAATGATTATACATGCATATTTCATTATTTTGAAAGTTAAGCACTCCAAGGAGCTAGATTTGCAATTAATTATCATAGAAATTGGAATGTTATTTCGTGCAAATAGTCAACAACAAAATAATTTTGCAATAAATAAAATGACAAAGCAGGACATTGAACTATTTCTTGTCGAATTAAGAGCGATAGAGCTATCCTAGTTTCAATTGTTTGCATAACATTGTAACTTCAACGGGTACCAACCCAGTTTGGGGTACTCCCAAATTGTTAAGTATACGCCCTGCCAATCTTACACTTTGAAGAAGTTTAACCACTTAAATTGGTCAACAAACACCCAGTAAATAGTAAATTTTCAGACATTCGATCAAATTGTAAAACTATTGGTATACATTCGACATAAAAATATGCAAGTTAAATTATTGTATTTGTATAATAAGTGAATTTTTTGTTGTGTTTGCAATACCAGAGCCAATCATTAAAAGTCAACAGAATATTTGTGGAGAATATTTATTGCCACAGCAATAGCAAATAAACAAAACGGAATAAAAGAGGGAGAGAAACCGAGCGTTGTGTCGGTAATAGTACAAGGAGAAATTTTGTAAATTAAATAACCGTTAAAATAGCAACAGAAAGACAAATTCAATTTCATTTTTGGAAGAAGGAAAGAGTTTTGTTTGCATTTGGTACAACACGAATTGCTACGGTCACTTGGCCCACATAAAGGTAGCATAGATATACACACATCTATAAATATATTTTATACATCTACGGATATATTTGAGAAGGTGTCTCAAGTGATACAAATAAATAATATGTCACATGCCAAAGGAGACTCGGTTACAAGAGCATATTTGTCTGTATTAGTTGGCCACCAATGTCAGGGCTAATGTTGACATTTCTTGCGCATTTGCTATTTATTAGGTCAGTGGCGTCGTTATTGACGCATATACATAATTTTTCACAAATTGCAATATTTTGACTTTTTTATTTTAAAACGCTTTCATCAATAAATTTGTGTATTCTCTTTTGTATATTTATCGCTTCAACCGCCTCAATTAATGAATTCACATTAATTCTTTACAAATGAGTAAATTCGCCGAGTGCAATAAAATTTGACCGAAATTTTTATTTCTTCAATAATTGGCGTAATTCAGTGCGGTTTACTAATTAATAACGCGAAACGTGTGTATATTTAAACAAAGCAATGTTGAAATTTGTGAGTCAACAACTTAAAAAAATAGATGTGTGTACTTTTCACAAAAAAGATCGGCTTAAATGCTTTTCTGAGAACAATAAAACAAAAAAAAAATTTACAATTAAAACTAAAAATTCTTATGATATTTTCTTTATAAGATAATTTTATTTCTAAAATAAAATTTAGTTGAAGATTTTTGAAAATTATTTTTGGAATAATTTTTAAATTTTTATTGCAACTGCCTAAAATAGCAACAATAGTTCACAGCAGTATATCGCTGCAGCCTTTTTTCAACCATGCTAAACTAGTGACAACAAAATTTTGTTCTTTTATTGATTTGTTCTTAAGAACTTGCGGTTTTCAAGCACGTTCTCGCAAATATTTTAATCTAAAAAGAAAAAAAATATCCAGCTGCTCATTTCATGCGAAGCCAAGCCAACAAATTAGTCTGCGTAGTCGAAGTGACACATAAAAGCTGGGGGATTTGTACTTGTGTAAACAAATATTTCACATATTTATTTTGCTCCTCTTTTTTCGAATTGTATCATTGGCCTTTAAGTGCCTGCTAATTTTAATTGTTTCTACTTACTGTGTGATGACCGAAACTGGTATTTTTATTTTTCATTTAATTTTTGTTGGCCGATTAAAAACATAGCGTAAATTAGTTCAGTGCACCCACTACAATAACAAATAAAACGTAAATAAACAATTGGAATTAGTAAATAAATTTAATAGATTTATATGAAGCTGTTTGGTAAACAATTGGTAATATATTAAACAAAAAGATCAAGGAAACAATTTACATTTATTTTAATAGGAATATTAAATTAAAGATTTTTGAGGGATTCGTAAGTTTATCTTATAGTGTTTTCTTTTCTAAAATAAAAATTTGCATTTATTCTACCCTGTAAGCGGGTTTTGAAATTGTGAGTGAGAGTTTTTGTTCTTTTATCATATAAAGATCGGAACACATTCAAAGAAGTAATGCGGTATCTGTATAATCTTGAAATTCATCAAGAAAAGAAAACGCGCTTATTTCTTGAGAAGAGAGCTAAATAACACCATATTATTATTTACAACATCTCACTCTATCCTCACCAGTAAACAACTTTTATATCTTTAAGTCTAAAAATATGTTGTTGAAAATATTTACAATCGTCTGCGCAGTCAACAGAGTGAAAAGACTATCACACCTCACCATTAACACATACAAACATCTCATTCATGTTAACAATTCCTTTCGGCAAGTGAGTCTCACTTTCAGGTATTTCTTTTTCCTCTCTCCGGTCTCTAACAGTTCCATTTCACGGATTTTGGTTCATCATTCATTCATAATTCACTAATTTCTGCAGCTGTTTAATGTATTACTCAGCATTTCTTCCGCTCTTTATTCATTTCTCACCCACTTAGTTTTTATTCTTATTGTTCTGGTGATTATTTGGATCATTCTCAACTTAATTGAGTGTTTAAGAATGCAAATTAATACGTTATTAACGTTTAAAGTCAGCTAACTGTACTTCATTAACAACAAATAACGCCCACACACACTTACACGTAGGTGTTATTGTTGTTGAAGGTATTACATAATTCTCTGCTTGATCCCATTTACCTTAGCTTATTTTGGAAAATTTCATCTACTTGTTGCATGGTAACTTGACAGATATACTAATCTAAAGGTGAAATAACAAAAACAAAAACAAGGAATGTGCCAAATAAATAAATTCTTGAAATTGTATACAAATTGTCCCTTAAAGTGCTTTGCAGACGGAGACATTAATCAAATAAAATAACAACTTTATTTTTTTTAAGAGTTTCAGGGTTTTTATATTTTTTTTAGGCCCCGTGGCTTCACAATTGAGACAACGGTCACACATAATCAATTTAAGAACTTATAAGAAATGGGTTTTAAAAAATTATTATTTTTAAGCATATAAGCATATAATTTCAACATTTTTTATTATCTTATTAAATTCTACAACATTCCCAGAATGTTATACAAAAAGTCGACCCGAGTAATATTATGCGTGAATATAGTATAGAGTATGTATGACAGTGTTATAAACTTGAGGCATAAATTTCGCTGAAAAGTAATCCGGTGACAGTAACTTTAATATTAAGGTAAACAGAATATGCGCCTATTTCTATGCTATGAGAGTATACAAATATAGAAATTATAGACATGCAGAAAGAATTATTTCAACTCACTTTACAACTACGCATCTAAATATTAGATTATATTTGAAAGAGCGGCGAAGATTAATTTAAGCGTTTGTGCTTTTAATTTGTATTTGTTTAGTGTATCTTGCCGAGAAACCAGATTGACTTAAGGGCAATAAACATCCGGAAAATGGATAAAAATATAAGACGTTTGAAAGACAAACAATGCGTGGGAAACAGGATCTCTTTTAAGAAATAAATTATTGCATGTATTTTTAGTTTTAATAAATTCAGATTAATAATAGGAAGGAAATATACATTTTTACAAATTAAAAGAATTTTTAAAATTTGGTTTTAACCAGCATTTTTTAATTTATGTATGAAAATTAGGAAAGCACATATTTCAAATGTTATTTATCAAGAATCATCGGAGCAGAGAAATTATGCGAGATTCAAATACAGTTGTCAATTGTTGTTTGGAATATTATTGTTGTAGTTGTACGCTTGTTTAAATATTTGGCGCTCAATCAACAGAATAGAATAAAATCGTAACAAAAAACCATTGATTTTTTCATATAAAAAATGAATATAATTGGCACAAACATTTACATTTCAGCAATTTTATTTATATTGTATATACACACATAATAAATATCAGCAATGGAAATATGTGCATAAATAGCGAAACAAGTTGATGACGGTGTGATTCACGCAAATGCTAATAGAAATAATCAGTGTGCTCAATGATATGTATTTGAAAACATCCATTGGACCCCGTTGCATTCATTCTCTATATATACAAATATAAATATTGCATATGAAGTCTCACAACACAGCCACTGCAGATGCGCTTCTACAAACTGAAAATTGTTGCATAAATTTCGCACCGTCTATGAATGACTTGATAAAGCAGTACCAAAAGAAAAAAGGAAACGAGAAGTAGAGGGAAAACAATTAAATCTGTCTGCAGAAATGTATGAAATATGTGCTCACACGTGCTTTTCGATCATATGGATATGAATGTATTTATTCACAAGTGTGCGCTTAAATATGCATACTCGGTTTTGTTTTTGTTTATTATCATAGTGTGAATCTAATTAGGAATATGCGACGACAATAAAATTCCAATTATTGTCAAAAGCATCAAATCAACGTCGCTTATTATTCACTCGCACACATCATCATTAATGGGTCTTTTTTTGTTTGTCATTATATTATAAATATATGTGCCAAGTTTGTTTGTTTTTCCCGCCAGACATCCTTGTTTTAATGCGTCTACACATTTGAATAAATCGATATGATTGTGGGGATCTCTAATTAATTGCCTGAAGTAATCGATTATGTAATAAAATTGATAGTACATGGAGTTAGGAAGCTTCTACTTTACTTAAACAATTTTTCAAAAAATATTTCTAAAATTAAAATACGTTTATTCTGTTAAGAATTTAATTTTTGAGCAAAATTACAATAATAAACATTTGAAAGAAGAATTTTTACTTGAAACACTTTAAAATGTACCCTTCAATTTTAAATTTACCGCATTGCAGTTCATAGCATTCTCTACAAGATAACAGAATGAAATACTTTAATAATTCTAACAATGCAAGTACACATGTACTTACTTGATCATATGATATTGCACTTAATCTGCTTTGCTCGTCATTCGCGTAGGTGGCTGCTGACAGTAGGGGAAAATTGCAATTTCATATATTTTATATATAGAAAGCAAAAGTGTATGTTAGTACTTTTCTGTTTGGAATCCTACAATGTCTGTCTTTTCAACTATATATAAACTAGATAGCCATATTTAATATTTTAAGCGCGTTTCTATTTGCAATATATATGCAAATTTACTGGAATATCGACAGTTGTGATTTGTAAAGGAATGCCGAATGACTTGACATGGATGTCAACGCTGCATATGCAGACACACTACCATGTGTTTCACTTCTAGCAACAGTGAAATATATGCTACTAGTAAACCCGGCCACGCTTTGCTGTGAATAATTTATATACATATATACATATATTTATATATATATTTTTTATTTTTTAATACATTTAAATTATTACCTAGGAATATAGTTATAAAATGTATAGTTTGTATTAAAATTCATATATTTATATGATATTCGTCCTGTCCTTGTCAAAATATTAGAGGATATTGAAGTGTGTCAAATGAGCGATGTAGATCTGAAATAATGCTGAGAGTATTGTCCTGCTGTGTGATTTTTATTGATCGATTTTCAACAGGATCACCAACCATAATAACGAAACAAATTACGTCACACAAAAAACATTTGCTCAAACAAATTTTTTTCCACAAAAACAAATTCAAATTTCAAAAAATACAATCAACTACACGTATATAAACAAACACCTGCCGCAATGTAAAAATTTTCAAAAGCCAGCTATGATATGCACCCACAAACCAACAAATGAGAAAATATACATACAATCGTAAATATATTCAAACATTTGCGGTAATGTAAAAATATACAAAGCCAACTACAGAAAAAGTATACACGTACTGACAAAAATGTAGCGCCATCTACTGTAACATAGCGCACTTAGCGCCACCAACTGGTGGATAGCTCTTTGTTAATAATAAACAAATAATTTGCAATAAATAAATAATGCGACTATAAGGAGAGTTATAAACTATCCTATCTTTCAAGTTCGACCAAACTGCACACAGTGTTAAAAATTTCATTAAAATCGGTTCAGTAGTTTAGGAGTCCATCGAAAACAAACAACGTGACACGTGATTTTTATATATTAAGATGTGTGTGATGCGTGGATTGAGCTAACATGTTCTGATGTTGCAAATGAGTACAGTGTTGTGCGGGGCCATTAATGGTTACAAATTTAAATGTAATTGTTCTCCGCTAAACTTATTATAGCTGTTCCTCATTTTAAAATATGAAGAGTAGGGAGGAGAGAGTTTTTATCTAACGGCATGTATAATAAAAATAATATATATAGTATATGTCTTTGCTCTATACTTTTGTTGCCTAAAAATTTGCATATTTAAACATCTAAATATGTTATTATTTCGTTATTGATAACGTAATTTCTCGTCTTCTTTAAATATATTTTCGTTAAAATCAAAAATATTAAAAAATACCCATCAACGGCTTACCCTTATTTCACATTGAGAGTTAATTCATTCATTTTGTTCGCACAATTATAAAATATTAATTTCCACATATAATATATGTATTATACATATAACATTTGATTAATACCAGCAAAGTAAAGATTTCATTATTTGTCTTACCACACATTTGCTATACAAAAATTTGCAAATTATCCACAGATATTCATATTATTATATAAATGCATATTCAACATATGTGTTTAGTACTATCTACATTTATCTACCACCCAAGTCGTCGATCAGCTGTTGATAGTGGCTACCAGTTAATTATCTACTCATATTCCAACGAAGCCACAGACAAGTTTTATATTGTTTTTCGTGATTTATAGTTGCTATGAGCGCCTTTTATTCGAATTTCATTGATTTTTTTGTTTTTTGTATTCTTTTATTTTTGATTTTTTTGTTTAGCTCTGCCATGCAATCAATAATTCTTGTATTATCTTTATTCTAAGCGATAAAAATAAGATCATCAATCAATGGCCATATTATGCTGATATTTTTTAATTTTACAAATAATAAGGAGTAAGTTATTCTCCACAAAAGCGAAAGTATTTATATTTTTTACCGGATTACCGAGAAAAATAACATTTCTCAAACATCATTATCATTCTCAAACATCATTATCTCCATTCGATATATTTGATAGCATTGAAACAGACGTCACGAGCGACATAAATTATCACAGAAGCACATGCATATGCATATAGACTAAACATATGGAAAATATATTTTAACAAATACTTCAGACATTTAATTGTAATCTAAAAATAAACTCTTCAATTACACACATATACGGATCTACTGGTTTCTAACAAATCACATATAGAGTCTATTCTACCTATCAAAAGGTAATATTTATAAGCTATTTATTATATACATATCTAAATGTAATGTTGTTGCTATGCATCAATATATAGTTGGTGTTGTTGTTGACGATTGTATGCGAGTATGGGCTTGCATCCGCGATTTCCTTTTTCGATTGTAACGATAAATCAGCGAAGTTGTCGATAAGTTGATGAGCACGAACACCTGCTAATGAATTGTAATTAACTAAGTTCTCACCATACTCACATGTGTGTGTGTTTATTTATGCGTACATTTACCATGTTTTCATTGACTGTTTAGTACAAATTATGGGAATAAAAGGGTTCAAAGTCATCAACTAAACATGTTTTTAAGAGTTAACCAGGGTTCATAAATTTCTGCGCAACTTACACAAGGAGCAGCAACATTCTTCTTACTTCTTGTATATAGAAATGTCTTCAAGTATAACCTTCTTGAAAAATCACTAAAGCTCGTGAATTTTGAGTAACTGAAATTTGAGTTTAACAGAAATTCGAGGTTCTTTAAAAGCAAAGTACATAAGTGTTTTGATCTTCAATTAATTAAAAATTGTCTATTATAATTTGAGTGAGGACAATAAACTGTTTGATATTAATTTAACCATTTGCGTACATACAAGTAGCATGTGAACGCAAAAGAACACGTTTCATTTTTCTACTAACCAATCTTCAAATAATTTTACTTGGCTTTCCATGTAATATTATAGTTTAACTACTTAAGCTCAGAAAAGCTAGGATAACGATGAAAGCTTATTTAGCAGTTGTATATACATCCATATATGTACATAAGCTCGTGATATTAAAACTCTGTCTACTATACGGAGAAAGTGTGTCTGTTTATTATGTGCTCATATGTATGATATGTCCATATAAGTGTATGCAAATTACTGCAAGCCATTCACTTTAACTGTCACGTGTTTAGTAAAGAAGATTTTTAAAACATATTGACTATAAACCGCGTCTGGTTGCACTGATTTTGATATCGTTGAACTTAATAATCTAGGAAATTATATTATAGTAGTATAGTGTATGTGATTGAAATTACAAAGAAGTATCTATGTATGTTCTTTTGTACATGAAACTCTGCTTTCAAATAACCGTTAAGTGATTTATGTTTTCACGATGAGCCGCTGTCCTCAATTTATTGCATTCACGTGGCTATCCCCGGTCATAGCAAGCCCCATAAAATTCAGACACGAGCTGGAAAAAACGTACACGAAAGTCCAAATATATGTATATGTGTACACATGTAAAGAAGAACAAACTGCGGTCATTGGTTCGTCCTTGTATCTTCGCTTAAGTAAACATTATCAACCGCACGTGTGCCATTTACGTCTCATGTATGGAAATTTCCAAAGCTGTAAAATAGCTTACCAAATGAATTGGTTATTCCCAGAAAAATGGCGCTAAATGAACGTTGATTAGATTTTTTCTTAATTTTATTTTTACAAAATACGTACTTTTAGGTGAAATCAATGTCACACTTCATAAAATATAACTTTGCCAATTGTAGAAGAACTTAGAAGAACTAGATGGAAAGAATAAGTCATTTTGTATCTTTAATTTTTGCGCTGAAAGTGTTTCGAGAGCTCAAATTTGTAAACTCAACAAAATCCTTGATAATTACTCAATTGTGTTAACGATTTTATTACAAGAGTGTGAGAAAGCGAAAGTGAGCTCATATTATACATTTGCCAAGTCATGCTATGTAATAAAATTAAGAATATTAGTGAAGTTGATGACTACAAGTTCAACGCAGGACACTCCTGTAACTAACTCATTTATTTACACCACAATTTGAACTTTTACCGACTCAACTGGCATTACTAACCAAGCTACTTGAGAGCTGCATCATAGGTATTTTTTACCTTAATTAATTTGCCTAAAACGCACAAAAAAATTTGTTGGGCGCTTCACATAATCCCTGTTCACTTCATAGTTTTGGTCAGCAAAATACGAAAATATAGTTATACTCTACATTCTAAGCAACAAAGAGCAATGCCCTAGTTATCAAAGAATTTCCACCGAAGAGCAGCACCCTACAGTATACAACTGCAATTAGGCTTAAGTGTTGAAACTTGTAATGTCAAGCAGTCAAAAGAGCTTAGCTGGAAGCGTAGGCGATAGGCGTTAAATGACACCGGATTGCTCGTACGGTAGCTCGGTAGCTAAACACCTGAGCGCTCACGCACATGCTACTTGTGGAAGTACTTTCAATTACCGAAATTTTTACAGTTTTCTCATTTTGCTGACCACGAAAATTGTTCAAACACCAACGCATGAAATTCTAGTAACGGTGTACCGGGAAAGAGAGAGAGAGAAAGTGAGGAAGAAATAGATAGAGGACGAGAGCCGTTAATTGCATCTTCTCGCTACTTCTAATGTCGCCCTTTTTCAAAGTTTATCCCTTTTCAAGAACAATGCATTACACGGATCACTGTTTGTATTTAACTTGCCTTTCCAATTTTTTACCTATAAACCACAACTCTACATTGGAATAACTATTGTTGACAGTAAGACCAATTACCAATAAATAAATATGCTACAAAAAAATGGCATGCGATATTTTTTTTGTATAAAAATGTCATGAGAGAATTTTGTGATATGCGTGAATGACTAGAATCAGCATATCCAAATAACATATTTTCCTCTATTTTGCAGACAACGAAGCGCCACAACCAAATAAAATGCGATTTCAAGCCAGCAACTAAGCTCCACTCCTTCCAACTAAAAAATATGTTTTCCCACGCACCTTGGCACCCTCAGCTGGCAACGGTTGCCATTGCCGCCGGTACTTTAGCCACCGCCTCCACATCCGATGAAATGTTCTTGCTCGATGACGAGGTCGCCATAAATCAAGCGTACTATACCAATTCGCAGCTCTTTGCCTATGACTCGTCCTCCATGGTTGATCTCCAGCAGCTGCTGCAGAGCGAGGCATTCAAGCACAATATGTCACTGACACTGAATATCTCCACGGAGAACCTGACGGATCTGCTTAACACCGCGCAGCTCAATCAAACCTGGGAGTCGCCGCAAGAGCAACAGCTCCCTATGTCCGTGTTGATAACGCTCACCGTCTTCTATGCCATCATATTTGTGGCTGGAGTGTTGGGTAATCTCATCACATGCATTGTCATATCGCGTAATAAATTCATGCACACCGCCACCAATTTCTATCTCTTCAACTTGGCGGTGTCGGATTTGATGTTACTACTATCTGGTGAGTTTCATTTGTGTCACATATATTTTGGATAAAATACATACATACAGATATACAATTTTGTAGCATTCTAGTATTCAAAATAAATAATAATATATTTCCATTATATATCAATCTTTTGAATTTTAGGTGCGCCTCAAGATGTTTACAGTTATTGGTATCCCAACGCCTTTCCATTTGGCGATGTAATTTGCATTCTTGGCAGTGTTTTAGCGGAGACCGCCACAAATGCAACCGTACTGACAATAACGGCATTTACCGTTGAACGTTACATAGCGATCTGTCATCCATTTCGGTAAGTGCCAAGTGATTCGAAGCAATTAGCGGTTTTATTTCACTTTTATGTTCAGCTGACACGTAGAATTTACCGTTAATGTAATTTTACAATTAAACTAATTTGTGTTTTCTTAACTAAGTAAGGTTCATTTCACTGTTGAAGACATGGTTATTTTTGGACATTTCCTTTCGCTCTTTTCTTTCACCTTTTAGTTTCAACTCAAAAGTATTGAGATTAATTGCAGCGATACGCTTGCCAATTTTTAGGGCACTCCACACAATGTTGCTCTTTCTCGATTTGGTCTTTAATTTACACGAACATACACACACATACTTGGACTCTTGAAAAAACTTATTAAGTTTATTTAAAAATATATTTTTGTATCCTTCAGTTCTGCCTTCCATGCGCACCTAATAAATGACTATCCCTCTCTCTTTCCCGCTATATCTTTGTCGCCTAATTGCAGACAACACACCATGTCGAAGCTCTCGCGCGCTATCAAGTTCATCTTTGCCATTTGGGTGACGGCGCTGCTCCTCGCCCTGCCGCAAGCGATGCAATTCTCCGTGGTCTCCGAGCAGGGCGGCACCTCGTGCACGGTAAGTTCAATCGGTTGTAAATGTCCATTGAATGTTTAGTAGGCTAGTGGCCACCTTTCCTTTCTCATAAATTTCCGTCCATTCCACGTTCAAAACTTATTTGCTTGTGTTGCTTTCTTAACTTGTTCACAGATTGGCAATCACTTTGTCGAACATGTTTTCGCCGTATCGGGGTTTATCTTCTTTGGCGGTCCCATGACGGCGATTTGTGTGCTCTACGTCCTGATTGGCATAAAGTTGAAGCGGAGTCGGTTGCTGCAGGCAATGCCAAGGCGTAGCCTGGATGTGCATCGTGGGATCAGCGCTCAAAGTCGTGTGATCAGAATGTTGGGTGAGTAGTTTATTGTTGTTGTTTGTATAAATTTCATTCGATTTTTTTATTTGAAAGTTGTATTCAAGTACCTGAGTCTATGCGACTTACTCCGCTTCCTCAAAAGGCATTACACACTCTTTCCAATAAATAAACCATATATTTTTATGAAAGCTAAGATAGTATTGTTATATGTGAGGGAATTAGCACTTAAAATATTAAATATTCCATGAGCATAACAAATATTTACAAAATTCCTTCATGTGATTTCATCACGCACCTGTTGAGCCACCACAAATTCGGCAAAACAAACAAAGCGAAATAGCTCCAAATGGCCGACGAATCTCAAACCACTCTAATTCAGGCTAACTCACGCTATGCCAATCCTTTTAGAGGTTCCGGTTCAATATGCCTAAGCAAATATTTACATAATTTTGTGTTGGCGTCGCAAACAACACACCTGCTCAAGTCAATTAATGTCATATTGAGCAGCGGGCGATCGCTGCCGCAACCGCTTGCCACAGCAACTCGAAGGTGTTCTATCACGGTTTTGACTTGCCTTTGTAGGAGTCCGGTATGCACGCGAAGCCTAATTCAACAGGCTATATCGTCAAATACAAATTTTAATATAGCAGACAGATAATTTGGCTAAGGGTAGAGGGTGAATGTTTATTTTGGCTTATTTAGATTATTCATGCGATGGTTGATAGTAATGGTTCAGTACAGTCAGAAAGTTAAAAATTATATATAAGAAGTATGTCGGTCATAAAAATACTTCTTAAAGAACCGTTCTCTGGAATAGTAATAACAAGTAAGGAAAGGCTAAGTTCGGGTGCAACCGAACATTTTATACTTTCGCAATTTATTGAAGAAATTTAACCAATACATATATGCGGTATAAAGCTCACCGTATTTTTGAAAAACCTATAATTAGGTATATTTGAGCTAGGAGAAGATACTTTCGAAAAACCTGCAATGAGGTATATGGAAATGTTATTATCCGATTTTAATAATTTTTGGAACAGAGACACACTATTAGAAAAAAACAATTTCCTCTGAATTAAATTGAGATATCTGAGAGATTTACCCATATTCTCGGTTAAAATTTATCCTTAGGCGCTGAGTTCAACATGTTCGATATCAGGGGCCTTGAAAAGTTATGGTCCGTTTTCGACAATTTTTTCACAAGTGAAGCCAGAGATGATATGCACTAATTGTGTAAAGTTTTATTCCGTTATCTTCATTGGTTCCATATGTTTACATTATAAAGTGAAGGAATAAGATGGATTTCAAAATTGAGTTTTAAGGAAAGTAGTAGTGGTTGTGAACCGATTTCGCCCATTTTTTGTCCGTGTTATCAGGGTATCAAGAAAATATTATATACCGAATTTCATTCGAATCGGTCGAGTAGTTCCTGAGGTATGGTTTTTGACCCATAAGTGGGCGATGCCACGCCCATTTTCCTTTTTGTAAAAAAATCTGAGTACAGCTCCCTTCTGCTATTTCTTCTGCAAAATTTAGTGTTTCTGACGTTTTTCGTTAGTTGGTTAACCCACTTTTAGTAATTTTCAACCTAACCTTTGTATGGGAGATGGGCGTGGTTACTATCCGATTTCAACTATTTTCATGGTGTGTGGTGGGATATGTAAGAGAACCGACTGCAGAAAGTTTGGTTTATATAGCTTTATTATTCTGCAAGTTAAATACAAGTAACCGATTTGTGGACGGGGCCACGTCCACTTCCCCAAAAAAATTACATCCAAATATGCCCCCTCCTAGTGCGATCCTTTATTCAAAATTTTACTTTTGTATCTTCATTTATGGCTTAGTTATGACACTTTATGTGTTTTTGGTTTTCGCCATTTTGTGGGCGTGGCAATGGTCCGATTCTGCCCATTTTCGAACTTGATCTTCTTATGGTACCAAGGAATATTTGTGCCAAGTTTCGTCAAGATATCTTAATTTTTACTCAAGTTACAGCTTGCACAGACGGACAGACGGACAGACGGATAGACGGACGGACGGACAGACGGACGGTCGGACAGACGGACGGACGGACAGACATCCGGATTTCAAATCTACTCGTCGTCCTGATCACTTTGGTATATATAACCCTATATCTAACTCGTTTACTTTTGGGTGTTACAAACAACCGTTATGTGAACAAAACTATAATACTCTCGTAGCAACTTTTGTTGCGAGAGTATGAAACTAGAGTGATGTCCATATTATCTGTAAAGAAACACAAACCACCTAAAACATATCTACCTTATACAAACTATGTTTCACTCATTGACTTTATCAAAAGTTTTTGTGACTTAACCATTGATACCCTTTTGGTATGGAGTCATCATTCCCATATTATGTAGAATTATAAATCATAGACGAGTTGAAGTTATGTTTGCTCGTTTGTATGTTTTTCTTTGTTTCTTCCATTTTGTGTTTTTTCTTTTTCTTTTTCTCTGATTTCGCGTCATTTACAAATGTTTTCACCCCCTCTGCGTACAACAGTTGCCGTTGCTGTGGCTTTCTTCCTCTGTTGGGCGCCCTTCCACGCGCAACGCTTGATGGCTGTGTATGGCAGCAGCGCGAACATTGAATCTCAACTGTTCAAAGATGTCTTCGAAGCTGTCGACCTCATATCCGGTGTGCTATATTACCTCTCGACCTGCATCAATCCGTTGCTGTACAACATCATGAGCCACAAATTTCGTGATGCTTTTAAGGTGAGCTAAGTTAAATAAACTTCATGAATAGGTGAAAACAAATTATACTAAACTCGTCTCGGTCTCATCTCGTCTCCATTTATTTAATCTCATCACAACTAAATCAAAGGGATATCTCCATTAAAAATGTATGTCACCTCAGCTTATTTCATCACAACTCAGCTCAACTCGTTTCATCTCACCTCTTATTTTCTCTAATTACTCCATTTCAATGGATCTCATATCATCTCATCAAGTCCATTAGTTCCACAGTTTCCAAAATATTACCTCATGATATCGAATCTAGTTTTTCGCATAGAGTGACGTCCGATTCTTTACATGATAACCCTCACCGTCTAGTCTTATCATATCCTTTCACATCTCATATCTTCGGAGACCCATACGATTTCACACAATAATTTTAATGTACTTCACGTTTGACTTCTTGAATTAAAGAATGATATTTATTTCTCTTTCGCAGGTAACTTTAGCTCGTCAATTCGGACTTCCAGGTCGCTCTCAGAGCCAAAGCCACAACTACAGGTCCCTACTGCGACAGAACGGTTCCATGCGTCTTCATACAACGGTGAATAACAATGCTCTCGATCACTACCACTCTTACCGAGTTTTGCAATTGCATTGTCGTGACCAAAGCCATCATTTTTCTCTGCAGGACAGCATCCGAACAACAACAACGACGTCCACAATCAACAGCAGCGGTGGAATGGGCAGCATGACTATGGGCGGAAAGGGTGGCAATAGCGCTAGTCGTCGTTCATCCAATCGTTCCCGTTACACCTCCATCGGCTCGCAATCTCCGCTGACGACAACACTGAGTAAGCGTGATGAAATCGTCGCCAATCAAGTAAATGGTTTAACTGCAGCCAAACAACCACAGCAACACCATCACTTGCTGCAATCGCAATTATCGCAACGGTCCAATGGAACCGATAGCAACATGGAATTGGGCACAGCACACAACTATTGTCAATGTCGTCTGCAGTCGGTGGGCATAAATTGCAATCGAAGTGATAACTTACGGCGCTCTGTCATTAGCAATAGTATGGTGCATACGGCGGGTCAGGCGCGACCTCTTTTCGATGATCGCATGTCGATTAACTCGCAAGAGTGGGACAGCACCGCCAGTCAATATGAACTTGGCGATACTCTTTGTATGGGTGAACTTGAGTCCGAGTTGACGAAACCCGCCACACCACACAGTCTGACAAGGGCGCGTATGTCTGCCCCTCAACCAGCACCCACCGTACAACCGGTTAATTCCATAGCGGAACTGGACACTCACACTCCGGCACGAACGCGTCTCAAACTTTCAAAAATAATCAGTAGACGTGACGAAGACACTTTGTTGGCCAAGTCCACGCCGCGCGCTGAACTAATGCGCAGCTCCTCTAACACCCCTAATGTGCCTGGCTCACCGTATACGGCTTACGAAAACGATAAGAAGAAACATGGGCGTAATGCGAACGGCGCACAAACGCATAAAACGTTTGATGCACTCACCGGTATCTTTCATTGGCGTGCTCGTAAAAAAGAGCTAAATGGACGAAATGTCGGCGGTGGTGGTCCAGGTGTTATCTCTACTCACACTCACACACCGCGAAATGCTCTTATGCGTAGCATATCATCTCCGACCCCAGTCCTGCTAAAGGCTACGTTACGTGTGGAAATAGAAGGGCAGTATTTGTGAGAGGTATAGAAACTAAGGACAAACAAATAAATAACAGAACTTTGGAGACAGTGCCAACTCTGGAGACAGTGCCAATCTCGGATTCCCGATGTCGACATGTTCAAATTATGCAGCCGTCCAGTGAACTCTGCTCACATATTTGTTCGCATTAATGTCACAAATTGATGCGATCAAGCTTCCTGAAAATCTCAGCCAGATTGTGGAATACATATGTATATGTAAGTTGTTTTCAAAATTTATATCAAATTGGTCTATTTGGCGATTGTTGCAAACAGGTCACAGGTCACAGGTCACATTAATTTACTATCAAGTTTTTTGTGGGCTATGAGCTCATGTCACGGCGCCGGCATGTGTTTAGGCGTATTGTGCTCAAAATCTATTAGCAAATTGTGTCCGCTGTTGATGAATGTTGCAATTGGGTGAAAGTATGCACAGAGGAAATATTTAATGAAAATAGAGGAATCTATATTCAGACAAAATTGATGACCGCCACTAAAAACCCTTAAATTATGTTTTATTACTAAAGGAGAAAGATGGAGAAGTATTAATATCTTCAATTTAAGAGGTTCTCATTTAATTTATATACATGCCAGAATGTCTATTTATAACATTCCTTATAAGTGGATATTTTCATTTCTATCATATATTTTTCTATATTTCAGAACAACTACCGAAATTAGTGTGAGTCAGCGAGGAGTCGAATTGCGATGGCAGCCTCCTCGTGACTTATATACCCGGCTGAACTGACTTGACGGCCTGATGAAAAAGAGAGGGAGGGGAACCAAAGAAGTGCTATACCGGAGTATAAAAATCGTTAGACTGAAAGTTTGAAAAACAAAAAAGTGTTCTAAAAGAATTGCTTTAGATAGTTAAAATATTGAATTTTTTATAAAATGTATGTTTTTGAATACACAAGTGAAATATATATGTAGGTTGGTAAAACCAACAAATAAATAAACACAATTATTCTTATTTGGTATTAGTCTCTCTGGTTTTAATTGTTTTTTAGATATCATCTTCATAAACTGTTTGATAAGTGTTGGATTCTTAAAACCATGTTTCATTACCGCAAACTCGTAGACAAAATCCGACTAAATATCGTATTCGCTCATTAATCCAACCTAAAAAAAACTGAACTTTGTGAAATTTATAACGTTTAAAATGGTTATAAATAAAAGAATGTGTGAGCAGGCGTCTGCATATGGGGCTTTTAATTATACACATGCAGAGTTACAGTTGCTGACACATGGGTGTGCAGATACTGGACAGTCGGTTGACCCTGAAGATAACCAGCTTTTCGATGGCTGCGATTGATAGCATAATGATTGCGAAAGTTTCGCGGTAGTTGGGGAATATTGGAAGTCAATGGATAATGGTTAAAAAGAATAAATAAATTGATAATCGTGTCTGAGGGTCATGCATGTTAAATAGCATTAAATGAGTAAAATGCATTTGAAATCTACAAAAAATAATGAAAAAGTATAAAATCAACAATAAATATGCGTAGTCACAACCGCAGAGCGAAACGCACATACAAGGAAAGTTAAAACAACCTGTCTATAAAGGAATTTCCGAGGCAATCGTAAATATTGATTTGCTTAAGCATTTTCTCTTGCTTTATTGGATTTTGTGAATCAGTGTCCTTATGGTCATAATTCGTAGCTGCTAGGTGCGAACGACATTTTGGCTTCCTTCATAAACGCCTACGACATAAGAACGCAGCATTGAGATAAAAAGCCAAACAAAAAGTCACCAACAACAACTGTACAACAACAAAGTGAAATCAGAGAAAATTGCTACACGACCAAAATGGAAACTCAATTGCCATTAACATCGCCCAAATTGGGTTTATGTCGGCGTGTGCTGTGCAATGAAATCAGAAAGATTCTAGTAAATATGTAGGTTCAACCAATCTGTGTGAGAAGCTGCAGGCCATCACCAGTTTCAAGTGGGCTGTTCTTATTGCAAATGTTGGTGACGAGTTAGAAAGTTTGGTGGTGAATGGTATACTCAATAAAGGGCAGAGGATAAAGAGTTGTAAATACTGAACGAGCTATCAGTCGTATAAAGCCACGTCTAGGAATGTAAAATATTGAGAATATTTTCTCATGGTAATTGAAATTCTTTAGATGTGCACTGTGTTATGATGTTATACCTTGTTGCACCACTTCAACCAATAAACCATATCTTCCGTCAATACATCTTTCTTAATTATTTAGTTTTTATCTGTCTCTTTTAAATTTTTTTTTTTTAATTTTTACAACACTCGTTTGACATAGATTTGTATGCTTGAATATTTTTTCAAATTGGAAACCTCACCTGCACCTATAGATTTTACCGCAGGAAAAGTGCATTAGAGCAGGAAAAATGCACACATTTTTTTTTTATACATATTTCTTTATTTATTGAATCTGCTTTGTTTAAAGCCTAACAATAAGTAATAAAATCTTAAATCTATTTACAACTAAAAAAGCTCAGGAATGTGGTTGAGCTGTTTTGGTAGAACGGTGCTCTCTAATAGGCTGGTAGATCTCTCCTTGTTAAACGTGTTTGATTGCAGGAATGTACCAAAGCATTAGCCAAAGGGTTTGGATGTTCACGTAGTTTAGAAATATATTTCTTTCTACTGTCCTCTATCTCCTTCTTTACCATAGGAATATCAAGATCTTTATGGATATTTTCGTTACGCATGTACCATGGTGAACCCGTGATTGTTCTAAGCATTTTAGATTGGAATCTCTGAATTATATCAATGTTGGTTGCACAGGTCGTACCCCACAGTTGAATACCATACATCCAAATCGGTTTTATGATTGCATTGTATAACAGGACTTTGTTGTCTAGGCTAAGTTTATAATTTTTGTTTAAAAGCCAATTTAAATTGGCTGCTCTTAACTTCATGCATGTTATTTTACTCGCTATATGTTTCCGCCACGTTAGCCTTCGATCCAGGTGAATCCCAAGATAAGTTACTTCATTTGTTTGGGGTACTAGCACATTTTATTTTAACTGTCCGGCATGTTTCCGATCTTAGCGAGAATGTAACATGCTTGCATTTTTGCTCATTAATATTTATACGCCAGTTGGCTAGCCATTCTTCGACACAAGTTAAGTGCTCCTCTAATACTCTTGATGCTCTTATGGGGCATTTGTTACGGCTTACTATGGCTGTGTCATCCGCAAAAGTTGATGTCATTACGTTATTAGCTATTGGAATGTCTGCTGTATATATTATGTACAGAGTAGGGCCTAATACACTGCCCTGAGGTACACCGGCCCTTATTGCTCGTTCTTCTGATATGAAATCTGCTACTTTAACTGTAAATTTCCTATTTCTTAAATATGACTCCAATGTTTTATGCAATTCGTAAGGTAAAACGTTTTTGATTTTCCATAAAAGGCCTTCATGCCAGACCTTATCGAACGCCTGAGCTACATCGAGAAAAATAGCTGAACAGTACTCTCTGTGCTCGAATGCCTTCCTGATTTCGTTTGTAAGTGCCATGTTCAGCCCGAAACCCGAATTGGTGGGTTGGTATTTCGTGGAGGAAAGGAGACATTTTTGATAGTAAAACTTTTTCGAATATTTTGGAAAGACAGGGTAAGAGACTTATTGGTCTGTAGGAAGACGGTTGTGTTAAGTCTTTTCCAGGTTTATCTATCATGATGATCTGCGACTTTTTCCACGAAATTGGATAGTACCCGAAACCAAGAATTGCATTAAAGAGCAAAGAGAGCACTGATATAGCAATATTTGGCAACTCAATTAACATTTTTGGAGTAATATTATCGTGTCCTGAAGACTTTTTCGGATTTAGCTCTTTTAGGATCTTGGTAATTTCATAAGTAGACGTCCTAATAGACACGCTTGACTCGTTTGCGATATTGGGCAAAGTTGGCAACTTAAAATTGTGTTTTGGACCATTGGGTTGAAATACCTTTTCTAGGTGATTTGCAAAGCAATTTGCAAATTTCCTCATTACTACGCGCCCAATTACAATTCAAATGTCTTATAGGCATGTTGGAATCTACTGTTGGCTTAAAAGACTTTTGGGATTTCCAAAGAGAGTTTTTCTTGCTTGTATTTGGACACAGGTGCTTTATATAATTTTCAGTATTGTGTTCTTCATCGCGTTTAAGTGCTTTTTTTAACTTACGTACAGCCGATTTCAGTTGACGCAGAGTTGAAGGGGAACGACTTAACTGCCATTCACGTCTGGCTTGCCTTTTCTCATTTACAAGCTTTTCTATTTCAATATTAGAGATGTTTCTAGAAACCTTAACGTTTCTTTTAGGTGTTGCCAAGACAGCTGCATTAGTTATTACATCATTGAATTCCATTATGCTTTCATCAATATCTCTTCCTGTACTTATTTTTAAATCGATATTAATGTGGCTACTGATATATTTTCTATATTTCAACCTGTTAGTTTTAAAAGATGTTAGAGATACTTTTGGCTCAAATATCATGGGCTGTTCGCATAACTTTATAAGTACAGGAGAATGATTAGAACATAAGTCAATACATGTATCTACTTTTATTAGTGATCTATCTATATTTTTGACTACAGCAAAATCTATTAAGTCTGGTATTTTGTTTCTATCACTGGGCCAGTATGTCGGCTTACCAGGAGATATTATATCAAGGTTATTGTGCTTATTTATAATAGTGTAGTACAGCTGTCGTCCTTTCGGATTAATAAGACGTGAGCCCCAGTACATGTGTTTTGCATTGTAATCACCACCTGCTAGAAATCTTGGACCTAGCGTTCCAAAAAAATCTTTAAATTCGCAGTCTGTAATTTTAAAACGAGGTGGACAGTATATAGCCGTCAGATTGAGGTCAGAACCTCGATTTTTCAATGATATTGTTGTAGCTTGTAACTGCGCTGTAGCATGCGGTTCTAAAGCATGGTGGTTTAGCCGATTTCTAACCAATACTGCTGTTCCACCGTGCGCCTTTCCATCTGGATGATTTGTAACGTAAAGTCTATATCCCGGTATAAGGAAATTGTTTTTATTTGTTAAATGAGTTTCTGACAGTAGCATAACATCTATGCTTTTTTCAGTCAGAAATCGTATTAACTCCAGTTTGTGTTGGTTTACACCGTTGGCATTCCATATGCAAATATTTAGCATACTCATTTTTTAGATAATAAGGTTTGTAACATTTGGTTTTGAGATTTGATCAAATCTTGGATCATGTTTTGCATGGTAGACATAAATTGTGTGTAAGATTTATAATCATATTTTCAATACCTCCATTTGATGGACTTTGCTGTTGTTGCATTTGCACAGTGTTGCCTTTTACCACATTTGCATAGCTTCCCTGGAAAAGGATATTCTTAGAATTACCAGGTTTCGAACTCTGGTCTGCAATTTCTACATTTTCATTACGAAGGATATTCATCATTTGGTTACGACGAGCTTGAATTCCCAGCGATAATTTTGATTTCAAGTCTTTATATACAGGGCAGCCACTGTAGTTAGCAGTGTGATTTCCTCCACAATTACTGCATTTTTTATTTGCACACATGTATTTACAAGTTATAAATGCCATGTTTGCATGCGGTGCGCCTGCCAAAATACCTAGGTGGAGTACATATTTACAAGTGTTTTCATATGCAAATTTAGGTAGTAAATGTGTACTTGAGTGCATAACGGTCTGCATTTTTAAGCAGACTACCACCAGTGGAGAGAATTTTGTAGTTTGGGGAAGCTTATGAAACGTTCTAGTTTTTGTTGTTGGTGCATACCGTGTCTAGCACTTGGTAAAACAATTTAAGAATATAAATGATAACATTTTATGTGCACTGAGTGCACAAATAAAATCGCCAATACACACAAATTTGTATATCAAAAGTTAAGGATTATATCTCTAAAAACTATGACCGATGTAATCTCGTTATGTACTCAAATAGTGGCGTATGGTACCGAACATATCATAACGAATAAATAATTGAGTATTCGACAATAACTTGTGCATTGAAAGGTCAAATAAGCAATGACCGTCACAAATGAAAGTTCGATTGCCCTCACACCCCTTTTCTAATTACATCTGTGTAAGTTTAGCTGAGCATTGACTTTTTCATTCCATATGTACCGACATTGCTGAAGGCTGAACTATAAAGCTGATACAAAATTTAAGTGTTTGCTTTAATTTTAAATTTTTTCCACAATTGGGAGAGTGCTTGTGTGAAATTTAATAGTGTAAATACTTAGTTTTCTCCCATTTTGTTTGTATTTATTTTAATTATTTAGATCAACATCACTGTCATAAATATTAGCTAGAGTCTAGACTAATGGTGCAATTAACAGCTTAAATGTTTATAAAATTAATCCCACACTGGCAGTAACGATCTCAGCGCAATGGAATTTTACGCTGAAACTTCGTTACTTACACACTTATTCATGTATAAACCAAGTATATGTGTTTATAAATGTTTATGCAAATGCAAATATATAAACACAGCTTGATGGAGAAACTGCTTGACTTGACTCGTGAAACCGTATTGTCTGGAGACTCAAGTGACTTCACTCAAATGAGATTGTTTGGCTCAGCATGTTTGGATGCTTAATTAGTCAAACTAAGAACGTGTAAGTAACTGTAATTGTGTTGAAAATTAGAATGCCAAGCTTTGCAGTTGCTGCTGGGATGGCTACAACTAGCCCGTCCATTGTGAGTCTGTGTCTGTAAAACTGTATGAAGTTTACTCTTCAGAATGTGTAGAAATATGTGAAAGAAATATGAAATATGTGTAAATTTCCAAATAATTTCTTTGCATTGCCGAGCTAAGTCTAGAAAATGCAAACTCCACCTAAATGTCTGGCAAAAGTTTGTTGAACGGAGATTTTTATAGTTTTAGTTCGACGGAAGCTGTAGATTTTGTGATATTTCAACGTACGTGAATATTTAGTATTTTAAGTTAGTTTCTAGTTCAGCATTCAAGTCATTAAAATTAAAGATGCTGTGAACTTTGCTACATGTGAACGCTTTAGGATATGCAGTATCTGCAGTTGTACGTCAAACATTTTGAACTTTCAGAACTTATTAACAAAGTATGCAATTTCGCAGTATATTAATAAAAGTTAATATTATTTGCGAGGAAATAACTATGCATTTTTGCTTTTACTGAAATATGAACATAAGTTCAATGTTCATTGAAAATGTTACTCATACGTCCCAGCTAACTTCGGTAGTATGGCGAATATATATGCGAATGTAATAAACTTTTAATTACTCAAGAATAGTGCAAGTACGCTTTTTACTAAAAACAAAAAATTTATTCATTAGTAAAGCTGGAATGTGAAGAATTTCGCCGATAACCGATTAATGGATTTTAAATTATTAGAATGTAAAAAAGAATAGAATAGAAGAATAAAAACTGAAAAGTATAGCTCAAATAAAAACAACAACAAATACAACAAGTTAAGGAGAAAGCGTGTTTAATCATTTTGGAGAGAAAATCAAACAGCAACTGAGGGTACTTCTTCCTTCCACTCTATGACCAACTTTTACTGAGAAGGGCATATTTCTACGTCATATATGTATATATGATTTGTTGTTATTGTATTTATGATATTCGCAAAATTCTGTTTAAACTATGCATGCATTATTTAGATTAAGTCGCCGTTGCCATTGATGGATATTAAGCGGTTAACGTTAGTGGTTGGAAAATCGTCATCCCAATGAAATGAGGCATTCAACTCGTGGTGCGTTCGTCTCAATTGAATTTTCTATGAGTAGGTTAAATATTCGTACTCACGAGTAGATTTTCCGATTTTCTGTCACCAAAAAATGTACATATCCGTATAAATATTATAAAGAGGCAACTAACTTAGGAGCGTATGTCTACTTTTGGTTGTGCTGTCATTATGTGACACAAAAGTGAAAGCATTTCTGTGATTAATGAGCCACAGATTTGTTCAACAACAATTCTTGAGCACTACATGTCACTAAGAGGCGTAACCGATTGACAGCGCTCTTGTCAGGCACTTGGAGTAAACACACTTCATTAAATGAGCTGGAAAATTGAAGATAAAGATGAATTTGTACGAAATTCAGTGAACTAGTTGCCATTACACACTGTCACACACATAGTGGGATCCATATTAATCAGCGCTGAAGAGCGTGTCATAAACGTGTTAGCATTGTCAGCCGTACATCGATAATTTTGTCATGAGTTGCACCGATCAAACAAGATAGAAAATCGAATTAATTTTTAAAACTTTTAAATAGACATGCAGCAATTCAGTGGAGGGCATAGAAACAACACATTTACATGCTCACTTAACTAGAATTAAATATAATTCATTAGATAAATTTACGGCCCGTTTTTGATATTTCCATTTTGTATTTTTATTTATTATATTTTTTATTAGTTTTCTTGCCGCCCTTTCTTTATTTGCTTTTACTTCACGCCTACTTCTCCTGAACATTCAGCTACTGCTCTTGAGGGTGTTGCCCTTTATTCAATTCGAAACGTTATTGTAAGTTAGGCCGTCCAACAGCGAATAAGTGGCCGTTGCATGTCCTGCTCGTTTCTTCATCATTGTATTTTATCATCAAGACGTCTTATTAACTCAGCTGCCACAAATTTAGAAAAAATTAATGTAACCAGTGTGTTTTTATTGGACTGTTAGATATTTGCAATTTTTTCTTTATTCTTTGTTGGTGTTTTATGATTTTCGTTTGTTTGGTTGAGAGAAAATGTGAAAAAACTTTTATGAAATTTCTTTTTGGTCAACATTAAATTTACTGCGCATCGCTTTGACCTTTTCGCGTTGTGGACAATGACACGAACGCTTCAGCGGTCAATAGCAACAACGGTAACCATACAAGCAACATCAATGAAGGTATCACTGAATATTTTTCGATTCCTTAATTTCCTTATGCCATATCTTTCGTTTTTTTTTCAGTTTTTCGGTAGCATGGCGATGAAATTGCATAGAACAAGCAATAATAATAACATGAACACTTTGGCATTAAAGTTTTAAATGAGAAGAAAAAGCGGATGGAGGTGAAGGCAGGGTGAAATTACCGCATAACATTGAAGCAAAGTGATAAAAGTAAACGGAGTATAAAACCAGCATTACTGTCAGACTCATTGACATGCATTTATACACACACATTCAGACTCATTCACTTATTTTAGCGCGTTGCCCTAATGACTCACAAAAAATGGCGAAACATCTTCACAGTTAAGTGAAATTTAAAGGTTATTACAACTCAAAATGCACAAGCGCAAGAGCAAATGAAAACTGTAAAATTAAGCGTAAAGACCGCAACGTTTTTTGCAAAGTAAAAACCACTGACACTTAAATATGAAACTGCATTCTGCTATAACTGAGTCATGTCTAGACGGCAGTTCAGTTATTTTTTTCCATATACAACACAACTATTATGAGCGCTTGCCTTTTTAAGGCAACTAAATCATCTAATGCAATTTCCATACTTGGAACATATTTTCAGTTATGTCAACTCGTAAATCATGATAAATTGTTGGCACCAGTCATATAGCGTTACTACCGCAAGATAACTCATAGAACAGACTCAGCGGTTATTCAGCAAAACAGTTTATGGGCACACTAGTTGAGATTTTAGAAATACCGAGTATGAAGGAATCAATTTTAAATGAAAATTCAAGTTTTCAGTATAAAGTCGAAAAAAGGAAAAATCGTTAGATAAATAATATGTGAAATCTTCAAAAGAGTGATGTGAACTAATTTTACAAGACAGACTAGACAAAATGCATTTTTTACATTCCAGAAGCCAATTATTCAGTAAATCAATACTTATCAAATGCCTTTCTATAATATCAATAGCTTTTTTTCATTATCTTCAACCATTTTGTTTTGTCAGAAAATGGTTCAATGAATGAATGATTAATACCGTTAATCAAGTGTCAAATACTGTTAGCGAAATCTGAGAACAGTTATTAGGCTGCGAGCGAAATTGCACTTTGAAAGAGAACCTTTTTCAATAAAGACTCCTAAAGTAGAAGATATCAAATGTTCTTCATTAATTTACATGAAGAAATTGAAGCGATTGGTTAAGTGGTCCATTCTTCGATTACTTGCGTGAGAATGCAAAAGTGAAATATGATTTTAGAATGATAGTAAAAGAATAATTTAGAAAGGAAAAGAAAAGAATGAAAAAAAGTGGGATGAGATTATCAATTCAATGGATAAAAGCGCATTTAGATGTTGTGGAAATGAACATTTCTTGTACATTTTCTCGCCTTTAGCCCTTGTCTTATGCTTCCATAACAATTAAAATGTTTTTCATAAATTTAAGTCATGTTTTTGTAATTAACGCTAACGACAGCTATTTTACTTTAGACAGCGAAAAATATAGACAAA
This sequence comes from Zeugodacus tau, assembly GCA_031772095.1. Lineage (NCBI taxonomy): Eukaryota > Metazoa > Arthropoda > Insecta > Diptera > Tephritidae > Zeugodacus > Zeugodacus tau. The sequence continues at coordinate 76,109,774 of CM062649.1, forward strand.
GTAGAATTTTAATTCAATAATTTATTAAATGAAGCATAAAAGGGATAATAATAAAAATGGAACGAAGTAGATAACAAAACAGAAATCTGGTCCACTCTTACCTCAAGCGACCCTTTTCAGTTTAATCCTGTTTTTCTGGTATTCCCATTGGTATATATTGTTGTATAAGTCTCTATGTATGTATGTGTGTCTCATCATAATTGTTTTTGTCAAAAATCTCCGCAATGATTAAATGCTACTCAGAGCTCCACAGGTTACCAACCGCACTTAATCCGAATTATCTTTCAATTGTGTGAGCTACGGATGAATAATTTATGGTGGACTTAACATTTACCAACCACTGTCGCACTGTGTATACGTATCATTACGGTTTAATTAAAATATCATTTGCTTCGTCAGCATCAGCAAGCACTTTCTTGGCAATCTATGCGTGTATATATTACTTACTCCGAAAAAAGTAGAAACACAATAAGCCCTATCAGGCTGAAGATGACAATAATTCAATCAATGTTGCACCGAGTTGTTGCGTGAGACTGTAAGTGTATTTGTGGGGTGCGCAATTTTTAGGCAGACCATATAAGCATTGGCTTTATCAGTCGCTTTCACTAAATAAATCGTAACTGATTTATTTTCATTGTCATACCCAATTTAATTGTTTTTGGACAAAATATGAACAAAATAATCCCAAAATTTATATTTATCCATCCGAAGGTCATCTGTTTTAGGTAATTTTTTTAAATTACATAGGATAAGCTTCCTGCTTGTTGTCAAGTAGTCGAATTGTGGCGCTTCGTTATGCCAAGTACTTAACACAACAACCACTTTAATGGAAGTAACTAAGATGAAAGCAAGCTCAACAAGTGGTCTCTCGAGAGAGAATTGACTTAGCGGAGCTTAACAAATCTGTAACAAAGTGCAAAAATGCCACCTACACAAGTATGTATTTACAATGTCAAATCAGTGTGAGTAAGCGGAATAAACTACTTCAATAATAAATCAAGTAGTGAAGTATCAAAGAAGTACACTCATCTAAACTCGAAATGAAAATGTCAACACGTTTATGCAACACTTCGCAACGCTGAATAGTACATATTACTATGAGTGTATGTATGTACATTATTGCAACCGTTTGGAAAGTTCATTGAATTTGGCACAAATTCATCTTCATCATTTGAGCCATTCTGTTTTCAAGTGCCTGACAAGAGTGCAGTTAACTGGTTCTGCCTCTTAGAGTCATGCTGTGCTCTACATATTGTTATTCAGTTGACAAATCTCCCGCACATTAATCACGGAATTGCTTTCACTTGTATGTCATATAATGACAGCACATGAACAAGTATTTACAGTAAGCATAAGCTTCTCAGCCAGATACATATTGGTGTGTATGTATATGTACATAGCGACCTACATTCCTCTGATAACACAAAAACGGCAAATTCACTCGTGGACATTTAACCTATTCAAAGGAAATCAGAATTAGTCACAGACACCAGTAGTTGAATGATGCCCTTCATTGGTGTTGTATGTTGTATTTCCATTTCATTTTAGTACTAAATATGCTGCACTTTGTTATGTTGCAGATGCTCTTATCTCTAGCGCTTTACTCTTCAAAACCTTTCCGATCCATTACGACATGCTTCCTTACCACCCACACTAACCACTTGACATCCATCACTGACAATAGCGCCTTAACCTCGGTAACGCAACAATGACTTTAAACGATTTTTGTTTACTATTATAAACAACAATATAAAGTAACAAAAACTACATTCTGGCGTAAGAACACTTACCAAAATTTTAAATAGACGAGCCACCACCAAGAATATAGTATTAACTCGCTTTAGCGATTACACTGTGGATGCCTAAAAGCTTTCTGCTTGACTTGTTGTGGTTGTTATTGTTGCTATTTTAGCTATTTTATTGTCAGTTTTGCCGTTATTGGTGTCGAAGCTTTTAGACGATATATTATGATATGCATAACCCGCCGCCGGAAAATTTGCAAAAACAGTCAGCTTGTCTGTGGGCACCGTGCACGATTTATCATACACAACCGCTGACAGAGTGCAGCTTTTAACTGTCATTATTGCCTGCCGTCTGATGTCAGCGCTTGTTGCAAAAGCTGATGCCCTGGTCGATTTAGTTTGGTTGGTTCTCAACTGTAAGAAGGAGACTCGCAGCCAGCCACTCAGTCACATCCATCCAGATGATGCCCATATTGTTGACTCTGATTGTAAATAAAATCACCGTAGAGTGCTCACACGCCATGAAGTGCAAATATGCAAATTTTGGGGATTATTGGATCAAGCATTCAATATGTGGTGAACAGCATTCTTAAACAGAATTTAGGAGCCAATTTACTTGAAAAGCCTGGTCGAGCGCTCACATTGCCACACAAAAAGTGGTTAATAAATTAGGTTTATCGATTATGAGAACTCGTGTGAGTAATGAATATTGAACAAGTAAGGAAAGGCTAAGTTCAGGTGCAACCGAACATTTTATACTCTCGCAATTTATTGAAGAAATTTTATTAAGATAACATACAAATTAACCCATAAATCGTCATATATAGTATATGAGGGCTGAGATAATTCCTGAACCGATTTCATTCATTTTCATCAGCAAGGTACACTATATCCAAGACGATACGCTCACTTAATTTTGCTAAGATAGCTCACATATTAACCAATACATATATGCGGAATAAAGCTCACCGTATTTTTGAAAAACCTATAATTAGGTATATGGGAGCTAGGAGAAGATACTTTTGAAAAACCTACAATGAGGTATATGGAGACACACTATTAGAAGAAAACAATTTCCTCTGAATGAAATTGAGAGATCTGAGAGATTTACCCATATTTTCGGTTAAAATTTATCCTTAGGCGCTGAGTTCAACATGTTCGATATCTGGGGCATTGAAAAGTTATGATCTATTATTATCTATTATGATCTACACTATTTGTGTAAAGTTTTATTCCGCTATCTTTATTGGTTCCTTATGTTTGCATTATAAAGTGAAGGAGTAAGATGGAATTAAAAATTTAGTTATAAGAAAAGTAGTCGTGGTTGTGAACCGATTTCGCCCATTTTTTGTCCGTTATCAGGGTGTCAAGAAAATATTATATACCGAATTTCATTCGAATCGGTCGAGTAGTTCCTGAGATATGGTTTTTGACCCATAAGTGGGCGATGCCACGCCCATTTTCCATTTTTAAAAAAAATCTGAGTACATCGTTTAGTTTTGTGTGTTACAAACAACCGTTATGTGAACAAAACTATAATACTCTCTAGCAACTTTGTTGTTGCGAGAGTATACAAATGAATAATGATGCGACAAAACATATTTGAGAGACACGTGTTAAAATTGAATGAACTCTAATTATAAACTTCATTAGTCATTGCTTACGTCATGAGTGCGGACAGTTAAACATAATATTTTAATGAAAGATAACCGGTTAATGTTTAGTTATTATTAGTGCAACTCTACACTATTTATCGTTTATTGAAATCTATTACTTCTGTGAATAAAATGATAATAAAATATTTAATTTTTTTATTAAAATTTGGCACTACTGAAAAACTGAACTGCTCAGTTTTTTTCACAAGTTTATTGTGGCGAAAATTCATTATAAGTTCTGGTATAGGGTTTCAGTAAATCAAGTAATTATTAGTAACCTCTATTTCGTTGAACTTTTCAATCTTATTAATAGCAATGAACATAAGCTGCACTATTTAAGAATTCAATGTTTATTTTTAGTACAAAGCATACTTCAAGCCACTCTTAACTTGTTAAGGTCGACTAAAGCATTTCCTTCTCTATATTGCCCGGGGCGTATGAGTAACTTTTGTAAACTGCTCAGTTTGCGAGTTTATTTAACTCAATAATATAAATGCATTTACTCTGATAATAAACTTTTAATAATTAACTAAAGTATACATATAGTATATGATGTGAATTTAGTTTTTAGAATGTGTGCATTTTTCATTATAAACAGAAATATTTGTACATTTTCGCAAATTAATACTAACTTTTATTAAACTAATTCAAAACTCTTTGCTTTGCGAAAAATTTAAAAAATTTGACAAGTATTGGTCTAAGAGTATATAGTTAATTTCGTTAGAACTATACATTGAATAGGTGGGTGGGCGGGCAGCTAGTATAATAAATAAATATACTACATGTTTTCTCTCTCTCCTTTATAAAAGGATCATTTGACGCACAAAGCACTTAAACAACTCTTGGCGACCGAAGAGAAATATGCATAAATTAACTGCAGCCGTGACACGAACCCATGACCTACAAAAACTTGACTTTTAAATTACAGTGACCTGTGATTAATATTCAAAAACACTCTTACAAACGTGCATTGTTGCTGACATGGCAATTGCCAAGCTCAAGTGCCGAGAAAGTCATTTAAGAGAATGTAAAACTAATATCCAAACAGACACTTCAAACGGAGTTTGGGTTCACTTTTTTTAGTTATTCATTTTTAGTTATATGACCATCTGAAAAGCGATTTTTCAACATTAATATCTTTATTCTGTATTTACTCAAATGTATTCCATGGAAGCAATGCTACATTATGCTAGGAATGACAAAAAATCTACGCAAATGCAAATACACATTCCCTCATTGAATTTCCTACAGGGTTAAATTGGCCAAAAGATTATTCATGCAGAACTGTTGCACGTATCATTCCGTCATCGCGTGAGTAGGCAACATAAGCCGAAATAATCAATGACTTCCTTCCCTCAACTAAGCTGTCTGTCTGGATGTAAAATTTTGGCTGCCACAGGTGAATAAATGAAGGGAGTTTTTTGAACCAAATAAATTTTCGGTGGTTCAAATTGGACCTTGCCTGTTGAATCTGACTTCGCGTACACATGACTACTTGACTCGTACAAAGAAAAGTGAAAGCCACCCGACAAAGTCTTAGCAAGCAGTTGCGGCAGCGATCACCCGCTGCTCAATATAACATTAATTGACTTGTTTTCGACGCCAACACAAAATTATGTAAATATTTGTTTAGGCATATTGAACCAGAAGATTGCTAAGAGGATTGGCTAGGCTATAGAAATTTGTTATCCGTTGGCTGGTTGGAGGTGTTTTGCTCTGTTTGTTTGGCCGAATTTCTGAGCATGTTTTCATTTGTTTACCTAATTTCCACGCTGACGCAGACGCGTGACAAAATCATATGTGCGAAGCAATTTGTAAATATTTGATATGCCCATGGACTTATTAATATTTTTAAGTGCTAATTGCGTAATACGCAAGATATTTTACAAGGCGAAAAATGGTAAATATTTCCCTACTGTGATAGTTTCTATTAAAATATATAGTTAAGACAATCTTATTAGAAGTGGTGCGTTATGACGTTTGATGGGCAAAGTAAAAATTAGCTTGAGTACAGGCGGAGGAAAATAGATAAATAAAGGATGAATTATGAAAGAATCAATAAATTTATAAACGATAAAATCAAATCACAACTCACTCACCATTTACCAGATTACACCTTGGCACTGCTTAAAATTTATAACAAAATACCTGGCCAAATGACAATTTTAAACTTCATGGCGCGCAAAAACTTAAACCCTGTATGCTACATGCAATAAAGGGGTAAAAAAAAGCGTAAATAATATAGAAGGAGTAGTTCACTAGGGTGCAAGTAAACAGTCAAGCTAAAGGCTGCAACAAAAATTATTTTTAAAGAAACTAAAATATCAACATAATGATTGGATGTCATCTACTTAAACATGTTTCGTACCTCACTGAGCCTTGCCAAAACAACACCAATTGTGATTTCATAAATGGTTGGCATATTTACCGTAGGCCAACACTACAAAATTAGACTGAAGTGCCCTTGTGCCGACCTACATAAATCAAATCATCCTCAAATTTATAAATATATGCTCCGAAATATATTTCATATTACTCCCAAGTAACCCATAGTTGTGAAGAGTTATAAACAACAGTGTCCCATTTTGCTTTACGCTAAGTAAATATGCATATGTGTGCATAAAATAGCTCTGATTTTTTAAGAATTTCAAGGAATTGTGACAATTTACTTAAATGGTAAGTAACAAAGTTCATGGTATAGACATATATGAAAATAAGTTTTTTTTTACGCATAAGGCGAGTACAATTTACTCAAGTTTAAGCTGCTCTTCTGTTATATTATTTGCAAATATTTTTATAGCTTCTGCAAAGCTCGCACTATGTTTTTATTATACACACACATATTCAAGTATACATAAGCACATCAATCATGGCAAATATAAGAACACATTCTTACTTATGCGAATGGTGCAAGAATCGTCTCAGCATAATAATTTTATTATGAAGTAAAATGTTTCGACTTGATTGAATACATGAAGCCAGGCGCATAAATCCTCTTTGACGGATTAACAATTGAAATACCAAATATATCTATTTAGTACATATATATGTATGTATGCGTTTATGCCCTTCATATATTCAGCCCTTCTATTTATATGTGAGGATATATCTTCACTGTTATTTATGGATTTGCATAAGTTTAAGCACTATTATGGAAGTAAGGTCAACACATATCTATTTATGCAAATATCTTCCAAATGACTCTAGGCATCAATTGCACAGCTTTTGAAGTATCTATCATAAAATCCATAATCCGAACTCCGATATCCATCGTTATAGGTAGAAGAGAAGCGCGACTAAAATCCAAAAAAAAAAAACAAAACAGGCTGTACCTATGCAAATCACCCTTGGGCTGAGAGTTGTGTTGAATGTTCGAGAAACTGACCAATGTAAAATATTTTAATCTACATATATGACATATGGAAATAGGTAAAAAAATATTGGTTTTGTATTTTCTTACATAAATTAGCAGAGTTTTCAACTTTAACAAGCAGCTCTTTCAATACAACAATGCTAGACTATTTTTTATCATGTGCACAAAACAGAACAATCACCTGACAGCAGCAATATCAAATCCGACACTGCCAAGCTGAAGAGATAGAAATTGGTGGCGGTGTGCATGAATTTATTACGCGATATGACAACACACCAGCCACAATTATGATGGCGTAGAATACGGAGAGCGTTATCAACACGGACATCGGGAGCTGTTGGTCTTGCGGCGACTCCCAGGTATGATTGAGCTTCGCGGTGTTTAGCAGATGCGTTAGGTTTTCTGTTGAGATGTTCAGTGTCAGTGACATATTATGCTTGAACGCCTCGCTCTGCAGCAGTTGCTGGAGATCTACCATGAAGGACGAGTCAGAGGCAAAGAACAGCGAATTGAAATAGTACGCTTCGCTTACTGCGACTTCGTCATCGAGCAGCAACATTTCGTCGGATGTGGAGGCGGTGGCCGAAGTGACGGCGTCAGTGGCAACTGTTGCCAGCTGAGGGTGCCAAAGTGCGTAGGAAAATATTTTATTCAGCTGGAGGTGGTCTATTCTGCGTAGGGTGGTGATTAAATTGCGGTGTAAAATTTCATTTTCTTTTGTACTAGTGCCGCGTTGGTTGTAAGAAATTGAAAGCCGCGTTATAAATTACATACATTTGTATGTGTGTCTATGCAAATTCTGTAAATATATATATAAACATATATTTTCTTGTCGGAAAAAGCCATTTCGCCTTTGTAATGTTTGCTTTTGTCAACTGTGTCAAGCTATCACCTGGAACAAAACCCATGTGTTCGTGTTCACCCTAAGCCCATCTTTTTTGTTTGTTTTCACATCTACTTTTCCAACATATTGAACTCGTGCATGTCGTAAATTTAGCAGAACAATTCAAAAAACCTCTTCCTTTTTCGTGTAAAAGTTCATGCATACATAACAGCATTGGAATGGAATGGAAAGTCCAGCTATTTAAATTGCTGCGTGATATATGTCAGTGCATTTGAACGCTTTGCTCTTCCAAAATAAAAATAAGAGTAATTATATACTTGTATAAAGAACAAGAAGAACTATTCGCGGTTTGGGCAGTGAGCTGATATAATAGATACGTCCAAACTATGACTAATTCGAATGAAGCCGGTGCGACAATTAAGTGTAATAAAATGCTAATTCTATTAAACAAAACAATAAAAATAACAAAATGTTTTGTTCATTTGTGGATCGAGTGGTTTGAATTTTTGCATTTTAAACAATAAATTGCCATTTTGAATGATTTTTTTTTGTAAATAAATATAAAATTTTAGTATGAAGAATAGAAAGATAAGAATGCTATAAAATTTTTCAATTAATTAAAGCATAATTCATATTTCGCTATAATCATATAATTTTCTTCACGTGTAAATTACTCATACGACATGAACCAAGAAAGTTTGGATAATTTTAAGAAAATAACAAACCTTTAACTTTTTTACACTGAAAATGAACGAGTATGTAACTGTATGCCCAGGTACTTTCGCTATCCGACAAGCGAATGACATCTTTCGCCCACACTTCCAGCTAAGTTCACTGCTTAACACACCCTTAACACTTAAAGGCCCAACACTTAAGACTAATTGGAATTGTTTGCCACAGTGCGCTACTCTCCGGCTTAAATTCTTTTAGAAGTAGGTTATTTCGTTTTGTTGCTTGGAATTTTCGATATAAAGATATTTTTGCATTTTGCTGGCTCAACAGGCGAAATGAACACAAATATGTGTGTGTGAAGCACGCAATTTCATAGTATTTTAGGCAAATTAATAAAGGTAAAAACCTACAACGCAACTCTCATGGAGCTCAGTAAATAGAGTCACTTGAGCTGGCAAAGACACAAAGAGTTCAAATTGCGGTGTAGCCACTCAAATTAATGAGTTAATCTTAAGGATTGTCCTGAGTTGAACCTGTACGGTACTACTGAATTCACTTTCTTAATTTTATGACATAGCATGACTTGGCAGATTTATAATTTACACTCACTCTCGCTTTCCTTTCCTCTTAGTAACATCTTACCACAAGTGAGTATTTAGCGGGTTCTACTGTATTGAGTTTGACAAATTGGAGTTGCCCAAAATTTCGCTCGCAAACATTAAAGTTAAAAGATAACAGTTTATCTACCATTTTGCATGAACAAAAGTTTAGCGCTTAACGGAGCATTTCTCGCCTGTCAAAGTGAAAGATTAGTGTTGAAGTCTGTGAATTCTTTGAAAAGCAATAATCTTGAACTGTTGCAAGCAAATTCATAAATTTGGAAGAGCAAATTTCACGGAATTCTCTTTTCGTAGAGTGGAGTTATAAATAGATTAGGGATTAGGTATGATATTTGTGCCGTGTTTTGAACTTATATGAATGTTTTTGTGTATTGACAGATGATAGACATATGAAATTGAGTGTTTTTTCTTTGTTAAATACTTCTCTCTTTAAAATCCAATATTTTGCTTTCGCCCAAATAGTGCTCTTTGTCACTTACTTTTTACTCAGTCAGCTGATCGTCATGTTTGAATTGTTCAACGGGATTTGCCTTCACATCTACAATTCATCCATATGAAAATCAACGAAGTGCGACTATATTAATTATCCTATGCAAGCACGCTCTATTTATTTACAATTCTCTATGCGCGCTAATATTTACAGTTGTTTATACGTATCTCTTTCAATTAACACGAGCCATTACATTTCACATCACATCTACGTGTATTTTTCCTGCCAGAGTTAATTTTCATATATCCGAGATTATTTTCCATACGACAACACATTGATATGGTCATTGTTCATATGAATCTACAAATATATTTTAAAGTCTTGAAAGAATATGTTTTTAACCAGTTACTAAGTGAATTTTAACGTTGAAACGTTCATTTTTGCGTGTTTTTATACGCTGCATTGCAAATGAATTCGTTGCATATTACAACTATGGAAATTTCCATGTTAGAAATGCTATTATGTTTCGTGTGCGCTCAAGCGAGAGTGAAAGGACAAATGAATATCCGCTGATGTTTTTATTTTCCACGTGCATATAAATGTATATGTACATACATAGATATATTTTTGCTACCATTTTCCCTCAGTTCGAGCTTGAATTTTATGGGGCTTGTTGTGACCAAAAATATCGAAGTGAAAGCAATGAACTCAGAGCAGCGGCTCATCGTGAAAGCATAAATCACTTAACCGTCATTTGAAAGCACGACAGTAACAATTTAGCAGCTTGAATATAGTCCCACATGTAGAGAATACCTACTAAATATTTATATATGTATATTCGTATACGGAAAATCACATTTCTAATAAGCATATTGATTATGCATTTCACTATTTTTATAACCTCTTGACAGTGTGGAAACACATTTCCTAGAATATTAAGTTCACAGCAATGACAATCAGTGCAGCCAGAGACAGTTTATGGTCAATACCATGTCATTGCTTATCGACATGTCGAAGTCTGTTCTAGGGTTGGCATATGTTTATATTATAAAATGCAACAAGTCATTGTCGATGCCACGCTCAGCACTAATTTCATAAACTTCATCAAGCTTTGGGAAATTGCTGACCGCCGCAACGAAATCAAAATGGCGAAAATAACAAATGTCCTAAAACACAAATCGCCAACATAAAATAGTAGAATGACTCCAATTACATGGGAATATTTGCACATGTGTAAGGCACAAAAGTGTCATGAAAGGAATTACACACAATTTTCAGGATTCTTTGAATTGAAAGGATTTGTAAACGGGAAAGATAACAAATTGCGGATGTATATATCTGTGTGTTAGAAAAAGTAATGACCGAATATGTAATAATTAAAATTTATTAGCCCTTGTTTAGGCATATAGACCAAGTAGTGGGTGTTTTGTTTTTGGCGTGTGGTTTTCAATGAGGCAATATTTTTACGGAGTTGGTCTTTTTGACGTATGTTTCTTCATTTACATATACTGCGTTCAGTTTGCCATTACATAATGAACAGACTTACTCCAGATTGCTGTAAGAAGTGGTCCAAGTGGAAATCTCGGCTAGAATTTATTCGAATTCTATACATAGAATATTCGCTGGTTTACATTCATAAAATATATTCTTAACCCATTTACTCCATCAATTAAGGGGTTATATACAGTTAGAATTTTCAAAAAATCGATTTTTTTTTTTTATTTCATTTTCTTAATGTACATATATTTAAGAATACACACAGAAAATTTCATATCGTTCCGGTGAATATTTTCAAAGTTACAAGCAAATGAAAAATTTGAAAAGGCGTTTCAGAGTGCTTTTAAGTACAAGGTCCAAACTTTAAACGCGTTTTTCTCAAAATGGTGTTTTCAAAGTCGGTGACCAACATTACTCGAAAACGGCTAGACCGATTAGTCTCAAATTTTAACACGACCTTCTTAAATATATTTTTTAGTAATTAATCGTAGATTTTTTCTCTCCGATAAATATTTTTTTTTTTATAAACAATTTAAGGCCGAAATTTCGGTGAAAAATCGATTTTTTTTTTTGAGAAACCGCCATTTTGTCAAAACAATTTATTTTGCTTATTCCTTCGATTAATTACTAGATTTAACATTATTTTAACGAAATCTGTTTGGTTTTTTAATTTCGGATGATCCAGTTCCGAGATATAGTGGTCACCGCAAAACGTCTTTTTTGAGAGGAGCTCCTGGAGATCAGCTGTATCTCTTTTTCAAATAAATATTTTTACTAAAACTAAGTCTTAAAATACAGTTAAAAGATACCATAATATGTGTATAAATTTTTGGATCAATAAATTAAAAAGTTTTCTCAGAAAAAATTCTGGAAAATTCACTTTTTTTCGGCCGTCTAACTGTATATAACCCCTTAACACAGCTTTTGTACTTGATCGATACTTTGGATCTGTTCCGTTGGTGAGATTTAATATCATAACTATACAAATTGGAATGAAGGCCTCCCGGCTTAGCAGAAACGATATTGTGATTGTGCATATTGTAACACACCTGGTGTCGCACCTGTTTTATGAGTCCAGAGTCAAGCTTTAGTTCAACAGTGTATCAATGCAGTTCAATATTGGCTTTCAATAGCACATAAACTTTCCATACAAACTGAAATGTAATATATACTTCTATACACATGAATACATTTACTATTCTATCTGATTTAACGATAAAGTAAGTCGGTGCGCTTAATTTATATGCATACACGATGTTTATATGTGTACAAATATATAGTAATATCATATTGATTCGGCTATTGCGTGAAAATCTAAGACAATGGCTTATCGTTAATATCTAATCTAAGACAATGGCTTATCGTTAATATCTCTGATTTACATACACGTTATACACATTATCTTGTTGAGTACATATGGCACATTGGTTCGGTTTCACCACTTCAAACAAAATACTAATATTTTGCCAATTTCAAGGTATGTATATTTGATATAGTGTATATGGGTTCACCAATATGATAGCTTATTTTTCTTTTCGTACCAATTTGCCACAATTTAGTCACACAAGCACAACAATATTAGTAAATACATTCTTAATGTTATTTACCCAACACGTGAACGCCAAAGTGAATGACCCCTAATAATATGCATAAAGGCTCGAGTAACTCATAAAAAGGTCTACTCTCTATACTGACTATACTGAATACATTGCTTATATAGGTATGGTTTTCATGTACATATTTTCTATGTATGTATTTTAGTGATGGTGTTAGTACCCCCAATTGTGTTTCTGCATACTTAATAAGCCTTCTTTGTTATGCTAGCCTTTCTAAGCTTAAGTACTTAAGTTCTAATGCTACATGGAAAACAAAGTCAAATTTCTTGTAAAATTTTGTGTAGTAAAACAGAAAGAATAGCGTTAAATTGCTGTTGTTCGCCTTCATTTGCAGCTAAGTGTTTATGCAAAAGAGCTTAATTGTGAACAACAATAACACAGCAACTTGCAGCGCGCACTCAAAATATAATAGAAACCCCAAATTAATTAGAGATCAAAACACTTATCTACTTTTCGCTGCTTCTGAGGTGAATAACCTGGAATTTCTGTTAAATTCATATTTCATAAATCAACGCTGTTCAACTCTTGAAGGTGTATGTTTTTATGTGTATAAGACAACAAATGTTGATAGTATGACTCCGAACATTTTATTAATAAATGCTAGTGTATGCTTAGAAAAAAAATTAACTTCTACAAAACCTGAAACATAATATGCTCACCGACATACATTTGCTTGGCAAGAACTTACATAGTTAATTACAATTCATTAGCAGGTGCACGTGCTCAGCAACTTATCGTCAACTTCGCAGATTTATCGCTTTAATCGGAAAAAGTTAACGGATGCAAGCGCCAGCTCGCAACTATGCAACAACAACCAACCTCGAACATTGCTTGGACTACTGTGAATAGATGGTATACTTAATGATCATCAAAGAGACAAACATAAAAAATTACATAATGTAAATATGTAATACATTTGCTTATGTAATTATAATATTAACGCGCTTCGTAAAAAGAGCGCAATAAAATTCGATTGGTTTGGTTCGTGATTAGTCTGAAACCGATAGATCCGCATTTTTGTATAATGAATGAGTTTATTTTTAGATTACAATTAAGTGTTTGAAATATTTGCTAATAAACCGTATGCGAAAATTTTCATTTGTTTAATCTACATCTACTGCAAAAAAATCTGTGCAACTTCTGTCCGTGCGTGTTTTGTGATAATTTATGCCGATCGTGACATCTTTTTCAATGCAATCGAATATATAGCTTGCACGAGCAAAAAATCTAGAATAAACAAGTAAGGAAAGGCTAAGTTCGGGTGTAACCGAACATTTTATACTCTCGCAATTTAACCACGTATTCGTATATATTGTATAAAGTCCATTGAAAGTTGGAAACCCTAATATTAGGTTAGTAGCACCGATGTCCTCATGTTCGATACAAGGGGACTTGAAAACCTATGGTCCGATTTCGGCGATTTTTAGAATGGGGCTTCCACACTATAAAGGTAGTATTTGTGCAAAGTTCTGCATCGATATCTACACTAGTGCTTCCTTTATATATTGTAAAGTTAACGATTCAGATCGTCTTCAGAAGTTGGCGTGGTTGTGAAGCGATTTGGCCTATTTTCACAACATATCATTGGAATGTAAGAAAACTATTACAAACCAAGTTTCATTGAAATCGGTCGAGTAGTTCCTGAGATATGATTTTTGACCCATAAGTGGGGCGATGCCAAGCCCATTTTCCATTTTGTAAAAAAATCTGAGTGCAGCTTCTCACTGCCATTCCTTATGTGAAATTTAGTGTTTCTGGCATTTTTCGTTACTGAGTTAACTCACTTTTAGTAAGTTTCAACCTAACCTTTGTATGGGAGATGGGCGTGGTTATAATCCGATTTCAACTATTTTCATGGTGTGTGGTGGGGTACGTAAGAGAACTGACTTTATATAGCTTTATTGGTTTGCGAGTTATATACAAATAACCGATTTGGGCCACGCCCACTTTCCCAAAAAAATTACATCCAAATATGCCCCTTCCTAGTGCGATCCTCTATTTCAAATTTTACTTTTATAAATTTATTTATGGCTTAGTTATGACACTTTATGTGTTTTCGGTTTTTGCCATTTTGTGGGCGTGGCAGTCCGATTTTGCCCATTTACGAAAGCAACCCTCTCACGGTTCCAAGAAACGTGTGTTCCAAGTTTCATCAAGATATCTCAATTTTTACTCAAGTTATCCGTTGCACGGACGGACGGACGGACAGACAGACATTCGGATTTGAACTCCACTCTTCACCCTGATCATTTTGATATATATAATCCTATATCTAACTCGTTTAGTTTTATGACTTACAAACAACCGTTATGTGAACAAAACTATAATACTCTCTTAGCAACTTTGTTGCGAGAGTATAAAAAATACAACAAAGACAATAACAATACGATATGGATTAAAATTCGTTTCTATACGCTATTAATCACGGAGAACAATATAAAACAGTTGTCAGAGGAAGAATTTTAGCAGATAATTATTTACTAGCAAATGATAGCTGATTGACGAGTAGGGTGATATATGCATGTAGAAATGAAACAAATAAACAAGCATACATAAATGTATGGATAATATTAAAATTTTGGTTTAATAAATGTTCGATGAGACGAATAATTGAACCTTAATATGCCAATTTTAGTATTATGGTTGTGTGTACATTTTTACCAATTAATCTATTTAATCTTCAGTAAAATTGTGAAATTATAATGCAATAAGAACTAGTATGAAATACTAAAAGCCACTGAGACAAAGTTTAGTAGGAAAATCAAGTTGAAGAAAAATTATTTTACAATGTTTAACATTACAAATAGTATAACCATAATTTAATTAAAGCCCTGGTAGCAATTTCATACTTTTGCATTTGAAGTGATTTTCGATTAGAATATAATAAATTATTTGCATTGCAATATAATATATCCAATAGATTTATAGTTTCTATTTTCAAAATTAAAATTTAATATCGACAACTTGGCTGCAGAATGCTGGACGCATGTGTAAACAAAATAATTTAATAGTGCTGGCGCTACTGGTTAAGTATACGCCCTGCAGCACACCATTTATTTCCATATTCTCATGCACTTGTCTGTGAAAATATTATTCCACAGAATTTAATTAGGCCAAATTTTGGCAACAATAATAACAAATGAAGCATGCAAAGAAATGTTGACGCTCTCATGCTCATGTATATGTCAATATACTTATATGTCATCGTGGATGTGTATTTGCATTCGCTTGAGCGAGTGTAAATAAAATATGCAAATACAATTAAGCACTAAAGAGAGAGCTTGTAAATAGAATAGCGGTTAGAAATCGCCAATTGTTACGGCATGCAGTCATTGTTGTTACACAAGCCTTTTCAGAATGTAAGAGAAAACACTTATGAACCTATTAATTGAGACTTAAAGTATAATTATACTTTATATTTTATATTTTGCTTAGCTTTAAATAGTAACTCAAATATAATATTATATTTAATTTTTCTTTTTTTATATAACATTGATGCACCAAACATTCATTCAGAAACACCCTTTGTTATCAACAGACACGCCGCTACACATACACCAATTTATGTCCATGCAAATTTGCAAATGCCGCACAGATATAATAAGTTTAGCGGAGTACAATTACATTTAAATTGGTAGCCATTCTTGACCCAGCGCAACACTGTATTGACGTTCACTGTGTATCAAGACCATAATTCACACACCTACCTGCGCTGCCTGCTGTAATGCAGAAATACATATGTAATCATAATGTGCTTATTGTGATCTAAATTCGCCAAACTAACATGCGACAGTATTTGTATTCAACCGCACGAGCGTACATTTAGTTCAGAATTTATTAAACAATTTGGTGCTGTCTAACCACACACTCGCGACTATCTCGGTGGTGTGCGCATATGTGAGTATATATTTAGATGTGATTTTATTGAATTTTGCTGCACATGTGATGGCTCCGCGCTTTTCGGCACAAAGCGAAAAATTTCATTATCACCTTACATACATTCAATCGTATATATGGACTCTTGCGCTGTATCTATATTCGCATAGCTAACATTACTAAAGTTTCAAAAAATTTGCATGTATTCTGAATACTAGAACGCGCTTACAATACACACTATGGGTAAACAGTTTATATAAAATCGATACGACTTAAATCGCGGACCTAAAATAGCAAATATATAGATACACTTGGATGATCCTTAAAATATCAACTAATCTGTAATCAGATATCTGTACACTCTTATTGCGATATTTGCGATCGAATTTTATATTATGAGTCAAGAATTGCTGCAATTATTGAATGAACAAAAAGCGCTTTAAATCGCTTGACAATACAACCACATAAACAATATTATGAGCTCAGGCTTTCTATCTCTAGTACTTCCCAGAATGTTTAGTCCTGTTATACGCTTTAAACATCCCCTTCCTTACAAGTCGTTACAAATCCCATTGAAAGTTGATTTTATTCTCAACATAAATATACATGAAATTGCAATTTCGCCCTAGAGTCTGCAACCACCTACGCTTGCAGCGAGCCAAGCAGATTAAGTTCTTAACATATAGAAGTTAGGATTATTATTCGCCCTCTTACACGCAACATCAAAGTGCAATATCGTGCGCTCAAGTAAGTACATGTGTACTTGCATTGTTAAAAGTATTTCATTTTGTAATCTTATGAGAATGTTATGGACTGTAAAGAAATAAAGAAAAGAAGTCAAGTGCAAAGATTAAAGTGGTTTAAATTTTCCTCTAAACAATTTATATTTTTGCAAAAATTAAAATCTCAACAAAGCGAAGGTGCTTTGCAAGGCGGACTTTGAAATTTGGCGCGACCCTTTTTCCTTAATCTTCTGCCTTCCTTTTGATTAATATGCATTATTTGCTTAAAATAAATTACATGCGATAATTTATTAATCGAAAGAGATCCTATTGCATACGCTTTCTTTATCATACAAGCGACTTATATTTTATGCCATTTTCCGTCTGTTTTTCTCTTCTATTGTCTAAATCAATCCGGAATGTTTACTAAGCAAATAAGCATTGTGCGCACAATCGTATAAATCAGTCACCCGCCGCCCAAGCAAATGTAATTAAATATGTAGATGCAAATTTTTCCTATAAACTATGAAGTAAATTGATTGAAACGATTTGTCTTCTGTATGCCTATCGACGTCTTAAAAGTGTTCTTTATTATGTTTACATATAGATTAAAAATAGGCGCAAATCTGATTTACTTTGACGTTAATATCAGTGTCGCAAGATTTCCGTTTTAACTCTTTCTAAGTTGTGCCAAAATGTGAGCCAGAAAAGCTTACCGTTTCGCTACCACTATAAGCACGAGTTTGAAGCTTACGTTGCTTCAGATAGAGCAGCTTGAGGAAAAATAGTTGTTGAGAGTTGGGAACAAAACAAGAAATAAATACTTCGTGAATTGTAATCAGTAATCACTGGTAATCAGGAAAATATTTTGTAGGGTTGCCACTTCAATTAAAAACCCAAACAAGACCCCATTGTTCACAACAATGAAATTCTAGGAACAAAGTGGGAACTTGAGACATGCTCTTAATTGACGTCATGTGCAAAACACGGACCGGAATTTTTTTATTTACCTCATTTGCTCTTCTATTGTTTTGTCTAATACACCTGAGTGTACTTTTGTCCAAATTAAGTTTAGAATAAATTTATCAAGTCACCATGCCACTAAGGAAATTTTAATGAAAAATTAATGTAATAAAATATGCAGGACCGTTCAATTACCCACCAAAAGCAAGAAGTGACTAGACCTTGACGAAACTTTCCAAGAAGCATATACTAACGGTAAGTGGGAGTAAGTATGTAAATAAATCATACATCAAATATATAATATACAAAAAAATAGCATATTATCACTGAAGTATGAACTTGAGTGGCTATAAATTTTTATTAATGAAGTACAGTTAGCTGCAATAAAGCATTAATTTGCATTCTTAAACACTTACTTAATTTGCGGATGCTCAAAATAACCATGAAAACAGCTTGTTCTTGCTGTAATAATATACGAGGGGAAAAATAAGAAAGCGTTTAAATGTGCGGAAAAAGCGCTGAGTAACAGCAAACAGCTAGAGTAGTGACTGAATTATGAATGAATGTCGAGAATAGATGAGTGAAATTATGTACCATGCGGGGACGTATAGAGGAAGCTAAATGAATGGAAGTGCGAAGAGAAATACCAGCAGTACGAATAGATATGTTTTAATGTGTTTATGGTTGCTAATGGAGGTTTGATGGGGAGTAATGTATGGAATTCTTCACACGTTGTCACGTTGTTTACTGTAAATATTTTGAAATTTAAAAAATAATCGAAACTTTTTATTTGTCAGACGGGAGTGCGATGTAAATAATTGTCCGCCATTATTTAGCACTCATATGCAGTTAGTATAAATCGCAATAGGAGAAAATTTATTTTAAAAGATTTTAATGACCTACACTATTAAATTCAATTTTATTTTCTTCTTCATTGAATTAGCTTAACATATTTGCAGCCAGTTCTTAGATATAAATAATTAATTTAATTTCATTTATAAATTTCAATTCTTTGTTTACGCTTTATTTGTTATTATTGTGGGAGCAATGAACTAATTTAATACTCAACAAGTTAGGAAGTGTTTATAATTTACAAATAAAAAGGAAATAAATATACATATAAGTATACCAGTTTGGGCTTCACACAGTAAGTACAAACAATTAAAATTAGCAGATACTTAAAGGCCAATGATAAACTTGAAAAAAAGAGGAACAAAAAATATTTATATTTGTTTACATACGCAAAAACAAATCTCGGGGCTTTTATGTGTCACTTTGACGGTGCAGACTAATTAGCTGGATATAATTTCTTTATTGCGTTGCTGAAAATTTATGAAAAAGCGAGAAGATTATTTTATTTTTTGAGATTAAAAGATGTGTGTGTATATGCTTGAAAACCGCAAGTTCTTAAGAAGCAATCCATAAAAATACATTTTTTTTATATTCATGGGAAAGTACTTAATGTAAGTTCAATAAACCGAAGGAAGTGTTTGAAATATTAAAATTTGGGATTTTTGTGCTATTTTAGCTAATTTTTCACATTGCGAGTTTTTCTCGTTTTATGAGTAGATTTTACTGTATGTAGAATTAGATAAAACATACATATGACAGATGATGGTGAATAAAAATATAATTTCTCAATATACAAGATAGCAATCCATAAAAAATGTAAATGCCAAATATAGTTTTAATACTTCTTAAGTTATTACACCGCACTGTAACACTTGCCATAATAATTCTGTCAACAAAATTGAGAACATTACCTACTGCAACAAGAAATATTAGAGCGCTAACAACACCGCTAACATAATAAATAACATATGTACGACAAATTTTAACATTAGCCCTGACATTGCTGGTCTCCTTTGGCATGCGGGATAATATTTATTTGTTTTACTTGCGACCCAAACTGAAGTAAATACTCGTATATTTTTATATGTAAGAGTACACATATTTATCTTCCTAAGCATGATTGTGTTTCGTTCAAATGGGCGATTGTACGGTCAAGTAGCCGTCGCTACTCAGGTTTCATTGAAAGAAAACAAAACACTTAACTTCTTCCGAAAACAAAATTGAATTTGTTTTACTGTTGCCATTTTATTTATAACGGTATAAGTTAAGGGAAATTTAATTTGCTACATTTCTCCATGCAATGGTTCTAGCTTACTTTTGAGCGCCTCTACATTTTCAAAGGATTTACGAATGGCGTATACATAACAATTTGAGAGTTAGAAGCTCAATAAGATATGTTGCAGACGTTGCCTCGAAAATTATGGCGAACCTTGTTCTTGTATGCTTTGTAAACATTATTATTTATTCCTATTAGCAACTAAAAAAATCTACGGAATAATATTCCATTTGCTAGCTTTTCAAATTTTTAGCTTTTTAACCGCTCTTTAAAGTTGTTCGCAACTTTCAACAAATATTGGCACTCCATGTTATTCCATTGCAAAAGTTTTGCGTGTCAAATAAAACTCTTTCAAGTTCCTAACTTTCCAAAAAGAGAAATTTGTATGCACGAACGCCGAAGTACTCGCTGAAAATGGAAAATAATTAAATCTGCAAGCAATACGAAAAAATTGTCAAGTAAGTGAAAAAAATAGCAACAACAACAAATACAAAAACGCTGAGCGCACGAATTTCCAGCAGACAATCGGAGAATGCAGTAGTCTCGTATCACTTGCAGGATATAAGCAGACTGTATACGTTTGTATACTTTAGAAGACTTTAATCACACGCACACACATTCGCAATGTCGCATCGGTCTGTAAATAACGTTTTTCGCGTTTCGCAGTTATTCTTGGTATCGCCATCACTCTGATTGTTTGTTGTGGTTTTTGTTGTTGTAGTTCTGTTGTTTGCCGCATGCTTTGCATGTCGTTGAACAAAATGGACAAAAGCTTAAGTGATTTACACTTATTTCCGTTGTTGTTGGAAAGTTTCTATGTATGTGTGCCTATTCTTACTTGAAACTATACTGGGTCGGTGTTCATGGTACGCATTTAACTTATCTGCCTTAGATTTATTTAAAGATTATTTGCCTTCAAGTGAAAATTGCACAGTCAAAGCGGAGAGACTCAGAAAGGAAAGGCAGCGACAGCATTTAATTCTCTCTTAATTTATATTCGTAAGTTGATTCAATTTGTGAAGCCATTTCTGACAATTCTACTAAATCATGGTTAAAGTCTTGCCATATGCAAAACCATAGCATCCTGAAGCGTTAGTGATTAAATTACTTCAGCTGTTTAATTCTTATTTCTCCCTTCATTCTTTTTATTTCTTTCCTTTTTGTCGCTGAGCCACATTATGGTGTATCGATCGAGCACCGATAAGGATTCAAGTGTTCGCCTGCAGCAAGTTATTATGATTAGCACTTGAATGAGTGGGAGTGTGAATGGAAGTGGAATTGAGAAATTTATTTTATAGACGGAAATTAAAGATATCGAAAAATTTAATTCAATTCTGGATGGGGGCAATATACATCTTTGGTATAGATTTTTCTCAAGGCATCTGTGTTTCAGACTTGAAGTGGCAATTGATATGCATTTTATGACTTATTGTACTTCTGTTAATGCTACAAATGTGTATGAACTGCTATTTGCGGATTACTTTAAGCATGAAGGAAATAAATAATAAGTTCTTCAAAAAACACATACGTAGAAAAACACATTCCCAGTAGCTGTCAATAATTGATTATACTTAATTATATCAAAGTTTTTATACAAATAGGGAAATTATATACTTACACTTATATGTTACATTTATTTATATACGAAAGTTTTCTAGAAATTTTTTCTAGCCATTCAGAATATAAATAAGTTTGTACTACATCTCAAATTATGACCAGGCTAAGGCTCTAATTAACTAAGTTGCGCCTATTTGCACACTTCGCTTGATTAATCTAATCCAGCGCACAACTTTGGCCATTATCATTATTCTCACTTACAATCACTTAGTTATTTAGATATTTTGGTGGTCAAAACTAATTACCTTCTCGGGAAAAAGTTTCTGAATTTGTCTGTATGTATATATTATATGTAAATATAATTCTTTGATTCCCAAATCGGCAAACAGGGGTATGCCATGAATTACCTGTAATCTAAAAATTTTGCGTTCTTTTTTGCTATATCTCTGTTCATATATGTGTACTACCTATATCGGAATTATATTCCATTAATTTAAAAAAATAAGATTCATGAGTTCAAGCAAGAATGGCTTAGGCTTTTATAATTATCTAGCGGAAAATAATATTTTTTTTTTGTGAATTCCTTCTTCAAATGCCTACTAATCCAATATATATGACACGCTATCGAGACAAATGATAAATTTTGTTGATTAAATGTATTATTACAATTTTAAGCTGATATGCTGCAACCATTTTAAGAGCCTTTCATCTTGAAGATTATGTAATGAATCTACTCAATTTCCATTTCTTAACATCACTACACATTATTTCTCAATCTCGCTTTGTAAATGGAATTAATGTTGTTTCTAAGTACAATTCCCTCGAGATCAAACTAACTAACTTCGCTACATCCAGCCACCATTAAAAACTTAAATAATACCTTTGTCACATTTTCTGATACAACCCAAACCCTCATGTATTAAGTGGACAACTCGTAACGAGGCAAGTTTATTTCTCCCTTCCACGTGCATCTTAAGGGGATCAGAAATTTCAACAAATTGCAATTTAACAATGAAACTGTTGCTTTCGAATTTCTTAATTACCTATAATTTGTACTTTTCGTCATTCACCGGAAACTAAATCCCCAACCGCTTATCGACCAACACAATTTGCTTGAGTAGAGCGCGATTTCTTAATTTAAATTATGCAAAAGCTTTGAACATATACCAGGTAAACTCAGTTTCTAAAAGATAAAGTAACTAATTTGCAATTTTGCGTTAAAATGCTTATCTAAGTGATAGAGAAATAAATTTTCGTGAGAATTTGACCAAGCTCTGTCCTTCGTTGTCGAGTAATACCCTCATCTTTTCATTTCAAATATTGCAATAAATTGTTTATCTATTAGAATTCACTTCAAATAATACCTGAACACCTCTCGATATCTGAGAATTTGCGGTCCACATAGTGCTAGCTTAGAAAGGTTATAATTTATTACAACCATGCTTATTGTCATTGCCATCCGCCACTACATGCTTTTTCCACTTTCCTTCGAAGTGTGGATGAGACAGGAGTCAACCCAGTAATTTTTTTGGGGAAGTGGGCGTGGCCCCGCCCACATATCGGTTATTTGTATTTAACTCGCAAACTAATAAAGCTATATAAACCAAACTTTCTGCAGTCGGGTCTCTTACATACCCCACCACACACCATGAAAATAGTTGAAATCGGATAATAACCACGCCCACCTCCCATACAAAGGTTAGGTTTAAAATTACTAAAAGTGGGTTAACTAACTAACGAAAAACGTCAGAAACACTAAATTTTGCAGAAGATATAGCAGAAGGGAGCTGTACTCTGATTTTTTTACAAAATGGAAAATGGGCGTGGCATCGCCCACTTATGGGTCAAAAACCATATCTCAGGAACTACTCGGCCGATTCGAATGAAATTCGGTATATAATATTTTCTTGACACCCTGATAACACGGACAAAAATGGGCGAAATCGGTTTACAACCACTACTACTTTCCTAAAAACTCAATTTTGAAATCCATCTTATTCCTTCGCTTCATAATGTAAACATAAGGATCCAATGAATATAACGGAATAAAATTTTACACAATTAGTGCATATCATCTCTGGCTTCACTTGTGAAAAAATTGTGTGTCTCTGTCCCAAAAATTATTAAAATCGGGTCATAACATTTCCATATACCTAATTATAGGTTTTTCAAAAATACGGTGAGTTTTATTCCGCATATATGTATTGGTTAAATTTCTTCAATAAATTGCGAGAGTATAAAATGTTCGGTTGCACCCGAACTTAGCCTTTCCTTACTTGTTTTAATTTAAAATGTCATCTATTTTAACTTACTGTTAGAAGGAACAAACAACAACTATTCTGGGAATGGTAAAAAAATAATACTTTTCAAAGTTCCGTCATTAATCGCTGTGTCTTCTTTTTTCTTACTTCTTCATACAGCTTCATTTATTTGTTTCATATTGAAATAGTTGCAACCTTTTCACTGGCTTTCGAATCCAAGATTTGTATTTTTTAGTTTAAACCTAATTTAGAATTTATTAAATTCTATTAACAGCAATGGATTTGTGACGTATTGACGGATGGAATTTTGATTTTATTGCAAAAAAGTATACAATCAAAATAAAAAATCCGTGTACAAAAAATAAAACCGTGTAAAAATGGTAACTGGGAAGTGTTCAAAAACACCGTGTAAAAAAAAAACCGTGCAAAAAAGGAGATCAACTGTAATCTAAATTTCTAAGAGGCTAAAAATTGACTATAACTGGAGTGAGATTATCAAGCGATCACATTACACAATGATGGTATTTTATACACATACCCACACAAAACCTTACAGTTAGTCATACTCTCGAGTCAAAAGCCGAAATTCTTGTTTGGTCGCCATGTAAATATTATCATGCTGTGGCATTTAATCTGTCAACTAAATGGCAAACAGTGACATCAAATGGCATGACTGTGAGCAGCAGTCAGTTACACACCAGTGAGCACACAATTCATGAGGAAGCCGTATACTATTGTGAGTAAGTGTTGGCGGATTTAATCAAATAACATATTTCTCGACGGCATCGGGCCATTTGTGAGGTAGCTTTACATAGTAGTGAGCTTACATATATATTTAAGCATAGTTGGGTATGGTAAATACCACTGCAGACAAACAATCATACAAATTCAGAATATCTTGAGCATAATTACTCAATAATATGCTGGCATACCGAAAACAGTGTGTAAATTCATTTGGATTTTCGCTGTGTAAATTTAATTCCACAAATTTGCGTGTGTAAATTCACCAAATGAAATCATTGTTGTTATTGTCCAACATGTGCTCAACAAGAAGACTCTAAAAATGCATTAAATGTCGTGTGAAGTGAGAATTCCGGATAAATTAATTTATATTACATATATACTGGCCACATTAGCTTCAATATTTTGTTTTACCGGGAGTAAGGAGCAGATACTTTCAAAAACACTTCGCTCCGCGTTGAAAGATATTTTTTCGCTTTTCATATATATATTTTATTTTTTTTAGTTATGCTTTATTGCCTTCATTTGAAAGAAGATCCACAATATTAAAGGTAGAAAATATACATTGTATACGCAGCGGTAACAATTTGTCTGTTTCTAATTTTCGCAATCTGATATTGGAATAAGTGATCAATGGAGTAAATTTTTATAATATATTATTGAATTCTGATAGGGATAACATGTAGGTAACCAGCTAGTAAAGTAAATGACTACCAATATATAATATAACAATTGTAAAAGCTTAGGTTTTTATAGATTCTTCTTTTTTTCGGATACTATATAATTATAAATTAATAAGGAATAATTATTATGCGACACCAGAGGAGTATTATAGTAAAGAAAATAGTTTGCATTTTTTTAATATTTTTGCAACGTGATCATTTTGAAATTGTCGGTCGTCACCTCGGTAAATAAAATTATATAGTTTACACAAAACTATTATGAATTTGTAAAAGTTGTGCGATTTTATTATTATTGCTTTTTGGCATATTTAGGTAAATGGCGCCACCATGGCGTATACGCAACTTCACGTATTTGTAAATGTTATTTTGAAGACATAACAGATAAACTACATATTTGTTAGCATAATAAATGAAAATAATTTTATATCAACTCTAAAATTTCTTTAATTGATTTGTACATTATTAAGTCGGAAACTAAACAATATTAATTTTTGTTCATCATACGCCCCGTATGGCCTATCAGTTACCCATATTTAAAAAAAACGGCTTTTGCACAGCAAATATTTATCTTACGTTATGAAATAGCCATTTAGCTGAGAGAAAAAGTAATAATTAATAGTATTGAAAGGTTATTAATTATTTGCTTCGTGACCGCCCACTCTAATATCTATGTGAATTACAAAAACAAAAATATGGTTCAATAAACTAAAACAAATTTATGCACTGCATCAGCACTACTTCGTGATAAATGATAAATGGAACCTCACCCTTCAAACTATGTATTTTCTGGGGTAATTAACTTCCAACCAGGCTAAAATAGTGGGTGAGTAAAGTATGAGTCATTATGAGCCTCCGTGTACTAATTTTGGTATAGCGATACTGCTATTATTGCTAATTAAAGAAATTGCTTAGAGTGGGAGTTACAAATGTGTAAGAAAACGCGCCTACAATTTAAGGTATTTCTATGAACAAATATAAACGGCATATCACCCGACATTCCGTTCACTTGGAAAAGTGGCATGCGATTAAGTGTCCAACTAATTAATTAATTATTCACTGCATGGAACCAGAGAACGAAATACAGGAAGAGACTACGAAAACTTTTTTATTAAATTTAGTTGATTCTTTGGCGAGTAAATGTCTGTTGCTAACCGTTCTAATTTAATTTAAACATGCCTCAGTCACTATATCCATTTATATGTTGAAATTATACACAATAATATATTTCGTAAATTAATTCCACGTGAATTTCATGACATATTGATATCAAATTAGTATTTTTTACATTGTACCAAATAACAACAACAACAAAAGTGGCCGCTTGAGAGATAGAATCTCATAAAAGGAACTTAACAGATCCCTAGCAATGTGCTAAAATACTTGAAAGCAGAAGTGTCTTCTACGCAAGTATTTAAGATTGTTTAGCCCGAGTGAGTTTGGATAAATGAACTAAATTAATTCCATAATAAGTTAAGTGCAGAAGTACTACAGCAACACATGCTTTGCAACTCGTGCTGAAATTGTCGATGCCAACACGTTTATGTCACGCTCCAGAGCGTTGAGTGATATTGATCCTAGCTAACTAGTATGTTTGTAGATGTATCTATTGGACACCATTTGGAAAGTTCATTGAATTCAGCACAAATTCATCTTCATCTTCATCACTTAAGCCATTTTGTTCTCGTACATGTACACATGTAAAGAAATTTCTTTACCTCAAGGTTTGTCGAGAAGACAGTCAACTGCTTACGCCTCTCAGCGCCATGCGGTGCTCAAGAATTGCTGTTTATTTAGCAAATCTGTCGCGCATTAATCACAGAATGGCTTTCACTTTAGTGTCACATAATGACAGCACAACAACTAGTATTTACAGTTAGCATACGCTTCTAAGTCAGATAAATGCGACCTACATTCTTCTTGTGACGAAAAACGGCAAATCCACTTGTGAGTATTTAATCAGTTCAGTGGAATTTCAACTAGGACAGGAGCATATTGAGTTGATTACTTCGACTTAGTGGCAAGTCATATTTTCATTTGTCTTATGTTATTTACTAACTATTTTATACCACATTATGTGCTTACTTATTCTTACTCTTCACTCACCCAACCTTAACAAATTTTCCAACCGCCCGCATTAATCGCAGAATATCCATCACTGACATTGCCGTCTTAATCCCAATATCGCATCGATGGGTTCAAAAAAAAAACAATATGTTATTTATTAAAAATTAAGAGTAATACACGTATATTTAATTTTTTTACTGAATGAACATCATTTTATATCATGCGATAAAAATTTATTTTTTCTCGCATGCGATATTTTTATACATTGATTTTTTTAAGAATTTAATCGATGTCTTTCAATGTCACAATTAATTCCAATTTAAATCACTGTTAATGGTAACTTTCCAAAAAACTTTTCCCCGAAAAATTCCAATGCAATAAAAGTGTCTATATAAATAAATCTATACCACCTCAACTGCGTAAATTGTGTAAAAATTTAATCGTTTTAATGGATCAACATTGGTTATTTATTTTGCTTTTCATTTTATTAAACCTTTTTCCATTTTGTGAAAAAGCTTTCTTTATTTATTTAGTGATATTGAAGCGCTTATATTCCTACATATTAACTGCCATACAAACGGCTTTTTCGCAATGTAATAAATTTAAAGAGATTTATTAACTGAATTTTTATTTGTTCATCTGTTTTTTGTGAGACAAGTTATAATTTTTACAGCTATTAAGGACGTTGCTTTTATTTAAAATGGTTTAACATTTGATAGCTACCTATGCACGTTGCCATATGTATTAAATTGTCAGTTGAAATTACAGCAGAGACTTCGAATTGGTATCAGTTTTGGTAGAAACAGAGTAATACATATGAAGTATGTGTTTATGACACCGAAATTAATAATCAAATAATACTCCCTTATCATCATAAATAGTTTAATTAAAGTGTTATTGAATTTTACAAATAACCAAATCTCATTTTGAATTTCATATATTTATTTGTATAAATTATTTATGTCCAAATGGTGATATATATATAATATATATATTAAAAGTATTCCTAAATATATATCTGTCTTGGTAATTTGTCTGTCTGCGAGCTTTTGGTCCCTTAAGTAGTAAACACTTGACACTTAATATTTCTTGAGTTTCAGAGAACTGACACTCAAATCACTTGTTTGTTTGTTGTCGAGGGCAGACGATTGCCCTATCCATTATTAAAATATAGTCACAAGTGAATTAGGTCAAAAAATCAATTTGTCGTCATGCACTAAATCCGTTGTCAACAAGTTGTTCATCACTCAAATGGTTGACATAGGATTTGATTTCATTTTACCACAATTTTTTGTGTATTTTCATTGAATTTAAGTAAAACGAGCTAATATCCACACCAATCACTTTCTCATTGGCAGTCTAACGTTCAATGTAAATATAATTGAAATGAGAATGGAGTCAGGAGGCAATCAACACATTCACTTCTCACTCTGTGGAGTAATTACGGATTTTTAAAAATATGGTATCAATTTTTAATCAAATTTTAATACCGCTAAATCTTACAAACCTTTCCCTTAGGTCTGCTGAGTATTATTATTCCCACTCCGCAAGCCAAATATTGTTTTAGTATATATTAGCCCTTTCTTACATTTTAAGTATCCTTTTTCTAATCTATTAAAAGTGGAAAAAATTATGTATATGTTGGTTGTTGTTGAAATTTCAAACAAATATCGATACATATAACATTACATAAAGAACACCCACTACTCAAGCACTTAGCACTTTTCATTTAGTTTTTATTGCTATTGATTGCTCGTTGCTCTCTGACTCTACTCGACTTTCATAGAAATTTACGCAAACACCCGAAAAGGTTACATATCAATCTCAATAATTATACGCAATTCAAGCGCAATATTCATCTCGAGTCCAGAGGCAAATTGAGTGCGTGGCGTGTATGCGTCAATGTATCGAATTTCGGTTGCCCACACGAGGAGCTGCCTTAACAAATCAATGCCAAAAAGTACATTGAACTGCGCCTGGAGAAACGAACGGAACCCAACTTAAATAAAACAAACTTGCTTTCGTTTCGTGGGAAAAAGTCTACATTTCTTATAGATTTTCATCTTGTTTATTGCACATTTAAAGGTGAATAAAACTTTGCGCCCAAAATTTTTCTCAAAAATTCCAAAAGTGCAAAAGTCACTTTGTGACGCACTTGTACAACAGTGCGTACTCTCAGAGGTATTATTAGTAACCTGTGACGCAAAAGCAGTTCAATTGATTTAAATCTTTGCATTACTAACAATTTCAGATTGTGATACGATAAAATGGCAACATTTAAATTTATTATTTGCTACTTTTCAGCAATTTTCAGTCTTCAACTGCATGCTTACATATTTCCAATAGTACGTGACCGTTATTGTGTTTCATTTTGGGTTCCGTGGCGACATAATCCAAAGATTAACAGCTTTTTCAGGGACACAGGTGTGGGTTGCGTAAAAATTTCAGTTATTAAGTTGTAAACATAATAGCCTGGGGTAGGTTTCACGTATCTCCCTACCTAAGGATGGAATATATAAGAAATGCAGAGTATATGTTTAGTAACAGCCACACAATTTAATATTCTCTTTGCTGTGTTTTGTCATTTTATGCTTACGTCATAACTGTCGATTGTAATGACAATATTGTGGATGACGTGACTTTAGCCAGAAGCATGGCGACAACACCACAAATGACTGACAACAGCCAAAAATCTTAACATTTTCCTACGCATATCCAAACACATTATTTCATTTAACAGCCTATGGCTAACATTCTTAAGACATATTTTTAATGCCTCCAAGCTGTCATAACCGCAAATTTCTCATAAAAAATAAAACCAACTCAGCCGCATCATTTTGGGAAACAAGGAAAACGGTCGTTCAGCCTACAGCTAAAACACACTTGGTCTCTTGCAAAATTACAAATAAAGTTTAAGTGAATTACTTTAATGTCTACTCAAGTTGCGAGCATCCAACACATTTGCTTCAACCAACCTCTCACTTACACTTACAACCATCCTCATTTGTACTTAGCACTCAGTTCTTTCTTTTATTTTTATAGACTACTTCATCCTCTATTGCTGCTTCTATGAACAACTTACTTCTTCCTCTTTTTTCTCTTCACTCTGCTTTATCCATATGCAAATGTTTCAGCTGTGAATCCTTTTGAGTAATTAGTGCGGCTTTTGAGTTGTTCATTGCATCATTGTTATTCTTCTCCTTGTTGAGAGATTCTAAGCAATAAACTCACCACATGAATTGCATAAAAATATGATTATAAGTGATTAAAACGATTGGTGAAGCAGTTAGTAGTATTTTGGGTGGCACGTTTCGAGAATTTGGGTTTAGCACACTCACTCGATTTGTTGAAGTGGAAATTTTATTATTTGTCATTATCTTTGTTGGCCACAAGCATTCTGCAGCAGTTTCTTAGCAACAAATTTATCAAATATAATTAAATAGAATTCTGCATAATTATGAAAAGGTTTGAAAACTTTAAGACAAGCAAAGCTTGAAAGCTTTCTACTAAAATTGACTGAAATGGTACCATTTTAAAGTTAATGAAAATCAAAAAGAGAAAATATATTTAATTTAACAAAAATAATAATAATTATAAGAAAACATTGGTTACTTTTAAGCGTAGCTAAATAATGGTCTTACTCTTGCTGACGATGTAGCTTTATTTTTTGTAGCTGTTCGAGTAAACTAAAATATGTGACTATTTTCATACTGTAAGGGTTAGACCTTGTTAGGAATGATTATATATGGCTTAACGAAGTATATTAAATAAAAAACTCCCTTAAATTTTTTCAATATTTATTTTGTAGATATATTTGATGAAACATTATTCTTCTATTACCCTCTAAAAACCACAAATTAATCAAGTAATTCAAGCATATTGTGCCCATATGACTTACACAATGATTGTTCTTGGAAAAAATATAATCTAATTAAAGGAAAATAATATTGTCTTTAGTGCTGTTTAATTATAACTTTCATGGAGAAAAAATTATGAGAGATTTTTAGCCTTAAGCAATGAAGGTTTCGATGGGATGAGAAAGTCAATGCTCCGCATATATGCACTCATATTTCATATATATTTATTTATTATATTTATGTAATCGCATCTTCATATGTATGAAATATTACAGTCCAAATGATGTTTAATAAATGTCTTCATACATATTATGCATTCATACATAAATAATAAAAGTACATCGATGATTTATTATTTGCTCTTTCACTGTCATCCCCAAGTGCTATTTGCAAGAAAAGTGATTGCGTTGCATTAATTTCAGTGTTACTGCACAAGCCACTGCCTAACAGTTGTGTTATGCCATGCTCGGCCCCATCCACACCTTCTACAAGGCAACCATGCAACATGTGTCGCGACAATTTGAAATGTGCAGCGTTCGCTGTTAATGAGATTGCCGCGGTCAGATATAATTCACTTCACTTTGGATGATAGTGTGTATTAGAGATGTGAATTTTTACGATTTTTATAATCCCGAAAATTTCGGGATTTTGTTATAACAATAGTCGGTATTAGTTCAATTTCTATTTATCCATTGTCGTTTGATCCATGTTGCACTTGAGTGTAGGTATCACTAATGTACAAGATTTGAATTTAATACGAGAGAATATGTATCACAACAGAAAATATCTGAAAACATTTGATCTAAAATAAGAAAGTTTACCAATAATAAACAAAATTGACGTACCGTTTGAAGCTTATCGCCACTCAAACTTCTGCACTTAGGGAGATGGTGAGCATCTGAAAATTTAATACATAATTGGACTAAAGTCAGATAACTGTTTAAAATACGAAATGTGTAGTTTGGAGATTTCCTATTTTTTTATTCTAAGTGGGTATTTGTATGCAATTGCGAAGACAAAAGTACGCATGTATATAGAAGGAGAAAGGAGCTGAATTTTCATTTAATTTTATAAGAAAACTTTTGCTATAAAAAAAAAGATATTAAAGTTGTGTTATTGTTCCGAAAAAATGCTATAAGCGAATTAATTTATTTAACTAGATAAGTTAAAAATTCTTTTTATTTAATTAAAAAAGTAAAGAAATAAAAATATAAAAAGTACAAATAATTGGAATATTATTTGGGGAGAGAATAAACAATGTAACACATTTTCTAAAAGTAAAATTCTTACCATAAAAAACAAGTGAACGCCTGCAACTGCCTGACTTAGCTTGTTCAAACTTCAATTTGTTAAGTATACGCCCTGTCATCGCAAATCCTAAATAAATACTCGAATTGAAAATAAACAAAACTGAAAAAGAAACAAAGCTATCACCACTGCATAACGGAATATTATACATTAAAATTTCTTTTAAAAGATATATACAGTTATAACGAAAAGGAGAGAAAGACAAATTCAATTTTATTTTTAGACGAAGTAAAGTGTTTTCTTTGCTATGGTGCTACACGGATTGCGATGGTCATTTGACCGTTCTTTCGCCCACTTGAAATAAGCACCGAAATGTGGGAATCTTTGGAAAAGGGAACCTTTTTTTGGGTATAAGATCTTATATTTGTTAACAGGACTGTTACAGTACAAGATATTGCAGGGGTTTCTTATACTTAAAAGTGGAATTATTTATAATAAAAACATATGAGATCGAAAAAAACACAATACTTATATGTGACCTGGTCTACGAAAAGGGAGCTAACGTGTGAAAACAAGTTTTCTGGGAAACAGCTGTTAAAAATAAACAACTCGTTTCGTCAGTTTCTCGACAACTAAAAAATGAAAATTGATTTTTTGACACCTAAGCCCCCTTTCCGTAGACCAGCTCACATATATTAACGGCATCACTATTCATTCTCGCAACTATTTTTATGTCTAACAATGTATTGTTGAAAATATTTATACTCGTATGTGCAGTCAACAGCGTGAAATACCCCACATCACACCTCACAAAAGCTCAATTAGCCACCGTAAACACGTTGACACGTCCATTCGTAAGTGTTCGCAAAGTTTCTCTCACTTTTAGTCATTTATCTTACTTTCTTCGTCCAGTAACACTTCTACAACTAGGATCATGATTTCACAAATTTTTTACGTCTTTCATTCAATATATATATTCACTTCTCTTCTCAGCTCTTTATTCCGTTCAGTGTTTGTTTTCTTGTTCTGGTGATTATTGGGAGCATCCTCAACTTAAGTGAGTGGCTAAGAATGCAAATTATTGCTTTATTAAAATTAAAGTCAGCTAATCGTACTTCATTAACAACAAGTTACGACCACGCTATCTGATATTTATTTTTGCTTTTTGCTGTTTTTGTATAATATATATTACATAATTCATGTTAGAATTTGTTAGCAAATTTCCTCCCATATTTCATTATCTTTTACTTCTTTTGGAAAATTTTATCAAGGTCTACTCATATCTTGCTTTGGGTGGGCTGCGCAATGCATTTAACGGTACTGCATATTTTAATGTCCAAATATTTTAATGAAATTTCTGTAGTGACATGGTGACTTGACAAATTTACTTTCCTCTAAATTTATGAAGAACTCTCTCAGGGGCATTAGACACAATGAAAGAAGAAGGAATGTTGAAAATTAAAGAATTTTTGAAATTAAAAGAAAAAGGAAAAGCCAATTAATCAAATAAATAACATTCTTCAACTTAATTTGTTATTTGTACCGAGTTTGGGTTCTTAACTGAAATAAAGACGGAGACTAAAATCGTAGCGATTGTCAAAGAAAATCGCAATTATTTTTTGTTTTGTTCCCAAAACATTTCCATGATCAGTAAGTTATTGGGGAAAATGGAAGCACTGCTAAGCTCTAAATAATTGTGTATTTAAATATTTTATAATAAAAACGCTCGCTTATCAAGATTTTCATAGCCAATTTGAAAATCATAAAATTAATTTATAGTTTCTCCATTCACTTTTCACTCAACACAATAAAGCTTTCACTCCCAAATTAATTGGTTTTATTTCGCCTTTTGGTTTGTGCAGGTGCCGTCACCTAAACTTTTATCATGCAATATTTTTTTGCGTTTATTTGTAACATTTTACGGTGAAAACTTTGTCAATAATCCATTGGGTTCTCTCTGTACAAATGGGTAAAGTTTTAACCATTAATTTTGAGAGTAAAGCAACAATATGATTTCACCAAGGAGCACTGGATGTCGCCATATTTTCTGGTAATAAATTGCTTGGATAAAGGTTAACTGTATGTGCAGCGATTAATTTACAAATATGTTAAAGCATTTGCGGTTTAGATAATGCCTGGGAAATGTTTCATTTTAATAATTTTTAAATGTGTGCCATTTATCATTTGAGGAGCAAAAATTTCATTTTCATAGAATAATTGATTAGCTCACTTTATTATGTCCATCTATTGTATTTTGTAGAAAGTGATACCAGAATAAATCCTTTTGATTAGCAATAGGTCTTCACACTCTTTGCACCATTAATGCAAAGCTTTTACCCTTTAGGATGGCAAGAAAAAATATTTTCTTTTTATTTAAATATGGACATAAATATTCGTGGGACTTGATAAATAACCAACTTGCCAAGTGGAAAAATAAGAAAATTGTGGAATAATAACAAAGGTTCCCTCAATCTGAATGTATGTGCATGAGCGTTTCACAGCGAAAGTGCATTACACGTTGCTCTTCATAATTTACATAATTGCGTTAAAGTGGTGGAAAGAAAACTTCGAGTAGTGCAAGTTCTTTGAAAATAAAAAGATTTATGACCAGCAATAGTAGCGGTAAACTTCTTCCTTCTACAGATCGCCAAACGTAAATTATTGCTCTGCATGGAGCGAGATCTTGTGGTAAATTAACATTAAATTAGTATTCTTCATTCGGTGGGAGGAACGAAGTAAGTAAAGAAAATGCTCACTCAGAGCAAGTATTATGTAAGTTTTTTGTTTAATTTCATATAAAGGCAACCTAATTAACAGGAGAATTCAATATTAATAATATTGTTGGGGAAAATATGTGCCGATATCACTTATTGATGATACGGCGCTTATTAAATATAGCAACAGATACTTTCAGATACTTTCCTTAATGCTATGGACTGATTACAAACTGAAAGATTTTTATAATTCTAACATTTGATATTGCACTTTGATGTTGTGTGTAAGAGGACAAATAATAATTCTAACATCTATATGTTAAGAACTAAATCTGCTTGGCTCGCCATTCTCGTAGGTGGCTGCACTCTGTGTACGGGAAAATTGCAATTTCATGTACATTTATGTTGAAAACAAAGTCAACTTGCCATAATTTAATATTTGTAATCCTGCTGTTATTCTTTTATACACTATACACGAGTACATCTATTTTGTATTGCCTGATGGAATATCGACATTTGTTTTCGATAAACGAATGCAGCAGCATCGACTTGGTTGACATTCAGATATATACACCGATAAACACACACCGAGACAGTTGCATGTGTGTGCTTATTAAATTGTGAGCCAACCGGCACCGTTGCTCCTGCTTCAAATTCAGTTGCTGTTGTTGTTGGTGCGGGTGCTGATGGGTGCTTTTAATTCTGTCTGTTACACGGTCGTGCGGTTGAATACTAATGCCGTTGCGTGTTAACTGGTCGCGATTTGGAATTTGAACTCCGCGGATTTTGAATTCCGTGGAACAATATATACACATTTATATACTTATTACAGGCAGACAAATCTAAATGCGCGTGCTGGATATGTGTGAAATGTGGCTGTGAGCACAGAATACAGAGTTGTGCGTGGTTGCCAATGCACAATTGGTTACCAATTTAAATATAATTGTGCTCCGCAAAATTCATTATAACTACACGGCTTTTGTAAATAGCCACAGTAGAGAGTAGAGAGAAAAATGGTTTTTCATATCAAATAACAAAGGGTTTCTGCATTAATGTTTGGTGCCGTAATATTATATAAAATAAAATAATTGGAATTAAATTTTAAATAAAACTAAATAATATATAAAGTAAAACTATGTTTAAATTACAAGTTTCAATTAGTAGGTAAACAATCACTTTCCTTATTTCAGCATCAACATCGACTTAATTAACATCCTGTATTTATGGATGAACCAAGTGTCGTAACAATTGCCGATTACTAACCGCTTTTCTATTTACAACCTCTCCCTCTAGTGCTAAATTGCATTTGCATATTTTATTTACACGTGTGAGCATCGGAGCTCGGCATACATTCATGCACGCTGACATGTAATATTTTCGGATGAGTATGTGTGGGGATCGGTTTAATTTGTTTGCATGCTTCATTCTATAATTAAAGTCCTGGAAATATTAATTGTAGAGACAGACACATATTAATGTGGAAGGAAGGGGTGTGCTCCAGGGCGTATACGTAGCCAATGCTATGAGTTTGATGTGTTTACAAATTAGTGCAGTGGAAATGGATAATAAATTATAGAGGCAGAAAATTGTAAATAAATAAGTATTTATTAGTCATATAATATAACAGTGAAAATAATAATATACCTTTTGAAATTGTTGATATATTTATTTCAATAAACACTATATTGGTTTCATTTAATATTTGTAAAGCACAACAGGTTTCGTTTTGTTTCTGATAATATCTTTTCTTGTCTTTTTCTGCTAAATTATTGTAAGTAACTTTCCTTCTCAAAGAATCAAATCGCCGTAAGCGAGATATTTGTATTTCATACTGATATATTCAATGTATTTAATTTCCACCACAACTCTCAAATACTAAAGCTTAGGAAGATTAATTGCTACACATGTTCATATAAATAGTGTTTAATACAAGCATAATTATAATGTTCATATTTGTTCGTCTTATGCCACATTTATCACTCCAAAAGTGTATGAAATATAGCGTAGCATTCATAAGCTTCTTTCTATTTTATCACAGTGTTCACATTTAATATACCGTTTACTTTATATATATATAGCTGTCATTCAAGTTGTCAAAAAGAAGATAATAGTGGCTATCTACTTATATCGGAACAAAGCCGCAGACAATTTTTTGTATTTTACTTCTTCATTTATAGCTTCGAAGAGAGCAGTTTTTGTAGTTGTTGTATTCTTTTATTTCTGATATTTTGCTCGTGTATGCAATCAATAATTATAATAAATCGATATATTCCATAGCATTGAATCAGATGTCACGAGCGAAATAAATTATCCCAGAAGCACTAGCAATGAATATGAGCACAGATGGAGTATGTAAAATGGCTCATATGTTGTATCTTAAAACCAATAAACTAATTTATTATACAAGTATGCGGATCTACCGGTTTCTCACCAATCACTATTAGAATTTAATTGCGCTATTTTCACGAAGCGCATAAAGATTAAGACACTATTATATACAAATGCATTACATATCTAAATTATGTAATACGTTAGCATTTTTCTCTTCGTTCAACATAAAATAAACATTCAATTAATTGCAGTCTAAACACTGTGTTAATGTTGTTGTTATACATAAATATACCATTCTTGTTGTTGTTCACTGCTGCGAATATGTGCTTACATCCGTTAACTTTTTCCGATTAAAGCCATAAATTAGCAAAGTTGGCGAGCGATAAGTTGATGAGCATGAACACCTGCTAATGATTTGTAATTAACAAAGCTCTCGCCATGATCATGTGTGGAGATGTGTGTGTTTCGGCTTTTGCGGAAGTTATATCTTTTCCTAAACATATGCAACCATTTTCTATCACAATTTAATGCAAAAGCAATTGAAAAAGTGATGCAAATAAAAGTGTGCGGAGTCATTGGAAAACAAGTTTTTGCCTTCAGAAAACCTCTTTAAAGCACAAAAAGCCGAAATGGAAAAGGCCAAAAAAGGTTTGGTTTTGTTAATGCAAATAATCAAGCAAATGATCTTAAGAGTCAGCCAAAGTTCATGATTTGATGCATTCAACTCAATTCCAAACCATTTGGTTTCCAGCTGAGAACACTTTAAACTTGAGTGTTTTGGGTTAATGAAATATGAGTTTTACAGAGACTCCGGGTTACTTACACCACAAATTATAAAATTGTACATAATAATTTGGATCTCCAATTAATTTGGATGTTTCTATCATATTTTACGTGTGGCTGTAATTTACTGTGTTACTGTTGTTTGCAATTAAACCATTTTTGCGTAAACACTTAGTAGCATGTCGAGGCAAACAAGAGCAAGTGAGCTCAACCCGTTTTGTTTCACATCTGACTATTCTACAAGAAATTTTACTCGGCTTTTCATGTAACATTATAGCTTAAATACTTAAGCTCAGAAAAGCTAGGATAACAAAGAAGGTTTATTGAGTATGCAGAAACACACTTTGGTGGTACTAATACCATCTTATATATACTTACAATA
The DNA here is from genome assembly GCA_031772095.1 of Zeugodacus tau. Lineage (NCBI taxonomy): Eukaryota > Metazoa > Arthropoda > Insecta > Diptera > Tephritidae > Zeugodacus > Zeugodacus tau. Next base: position 76,148,533 of record CM062649.1, read on the forward strand.
TATACTGTTTGTATTAAAACACTACAGTGTGGGTCTGTTTATGGTGTACTCGTGTGTATAATCTAAATGTAAGAGGTTGTTCACCTTGGCTGTCACGTGTTTGGTAAATACGATGTAAATCACATGCATTGATATTGTTGTTGTTGTGCGACTAAAACAAATTGCTTAGAAATTACTGAAGTACACGACATGAACTCAAAGAAATAAAGACACATAAATTTTAAATCTTCCATGGTGGTGAATGTATGTATGTACATTTCTTCTGATGACATACAAGTTTGTCAGTACGTGAAATACCAGCGCTTGGAATACTTGTGATTGATGCCTTGTGTGAGTCAGACAATCGAAAAGTTTTGAAAGTGTTACATTAAAAACCAATCGTTTCTAAACAAATATTAAATTGAAGATAGAAAGAATATATTACTTTTTGCTCACTGGGTTTTCTCTCGCAAATATTATTTTATTTCATATTATTTTCTCTAATTTTGTTTGCACGAGCGTGTATGTAAATCAGAGATATTAACGAAAAGCCATTGGCTCAGATTTTCACAACTGCAGCCGAATCAAGACGATATTGCTATAAGTATAGGTGCATACATAAACATCATGAATGTACTATATATAAATTAATCGGGAATATTTACTTTACCACTGATTTTAACCTTAGTATGTTTATTTTGCTTCTTTCATAATCAAAATCTTATTTTTTATGATTGTATGCCAATAGAAGTTAATTACATCATAGAAGTTATTACATCAATATACTGAAAGTACGTCATCTTTATGGTATGTTAATGATATTATTCTCACTTATGACTCGATTATGACATTTATGGCAGGTAAGTAAATAAGCGACGGTGTCAATAAGAAACCTGATATTGCAAAAATACATTAATTTTGACGACCTGCATCTTGTTAGATAAGAGACTCAATATACTAGTGCTTGTGCTTCTGAAGCAACAAGCTGCTATTTTTCGTGTTAATATGATTCATATTTGATAAATAGTCCTACATTTATAATGTTATATTCGATTTCCTATTGGGTGTGATTAAAAGCACAAAATTTGAGATTTGTACTTGGTATATGTCTAAATGCCATATCACGCCTAAATATGGGCTAAACAATTTTAATTGCCACACTTTGGTTTATTTGCATTTGCAGAAAATTCATTTATTACCGTGAGTCCTGCAATTTGTATGGCATTTCCTTTATGACACTTTTAAGATTCCACACATTTGTAAATACAGTTTGGATTTATACTCATACTCATGCCAAAGGTCAAAGCAAATATTATGTTTGGATAGCCTTAATATTGGTTACTGATTCGCCAATATTCACATGTAATTGGTAATTTTCCCACTTTATGTTGGCAATTTATACTTTATGGCATTTGTCGCTTTGGTCATTTCGATTTTGATTCGGCAGACAAAATTTTCACCAAAGCATGTAATAAGAAATGTTCTGTGGCATGATATATATTTTTTCTATAACAGTAAACTGGTTTATAGCAAAAGCGGAGCAAGGAATAATAATGAAAAATAAAAGATATTTTGTTTCAAATATTTAATATTCCTTTCTCGAAGTTATAAACTTCAAGTGAGATTCATATGTACGATTATGTCTATAATATGAAACTTCTGCAAAGCTGCTGAAATGTTGACATTTTATGCTGCGTGTGCCATTTGCAATGACTTGTTGCATTTAATAATAGAGAAATATTTACATTTATAAGAATCGAACCCAATCTGGTGTGGCGCTGGATGCATATGAGCCAATATTTGTTAGTGTGTTGATTTACTTAGTCGTCTGCTGCGTGCCAAGAATCCTTAAAAAATAGGAAAATAGAAAAATCTTCATCACGATGATAAGCAATGATATTGCATTGACAACAAACCGCGTCTTCTAGCTCTGATTGTCATTTATGGTGATTTAGAATTCTCGGAAATTACTTTCCGCACAGACACGAGATAATAAATATTGGTAAATGTACATATATGTATATAGTTAGTCCACTTTATTTGATTGAAATGTGATTTTCGGAATTTTGTTATATATGTATGTGCTATCGATTTTTGCATTGTGGAACTCAAGTATTATTTTAAACGTGAAACTGTGTTCAACCTGCTAAATCGTTACTGTCGCGCTCTCAAATGACCGTTAAGTGATTCATGCTTTCATGATGAGTCGCTGTCTTCAATTTATTGCCTTCGATTTTCCATTATTTGGCGCACGTGTGTTATTTTTATTCTAGGATGAAAAAATCCATAGCTGTAAAATTGCTGACGAAATAAATTATGGATGTGCAAATTTGTGTTTCAGTTGCCTCTGGTATATGAAAATCAGTTCCAGCAGTTTAAATAAATAAATACAAATGTGTGCAAAATTCAATAACTAGTGATAATAATTGAATTAGATACGCATAAATAAGTGTAATTGAATATAATTGTGAATATGAGCGCACATAGAGAATTGCAAATAAATGGAGCATGCAGGCAAAGGATAATACATTTATTCGCTTTTCGTGGACTTTCATATGGATGCGATGTGAGAGAAGAGACAACTCCCATGAAGCTTCCTCTTATAGAGTACTGTACTTTATTTAAAAACCATATAGAATAGTTTAAGATTAGATCTTTTTAAAGAATTTACAAAATTCCACACTAATTTTTCACCTTAACAGTTAGGTGTGAAATGCTCCGTTAAGAGGTAAACTTTTGTTTATGCAAAGTGGTTTATGAATTGTTATCTTTTATCTTTAATGGTTGCGTGAGAAGTTTTTGAAACTTAAATTTGTCAAACTCAACATAATACCCGCTAACTGCTAACTTGTGATAATGATGTTACTAAGGGGAAAGGGGAAAGCTGAAATTATAAATCTGCCTTGTCATGCTATGCAATAAAATTAAGATTGTGAGTTTAACGGCGCCTTAGAAGCTCAACTGAGGACACCCCTTGCAATTAATTCATTTATTTTAGCGGCTGCACCACAATTGACTTTTGTCTAAAACGCCGTGAGAGCAGGGCTCATTGTGTTGGCACTTGAAATGTCAATGAACAAAATGTGCCCAGCTAAGAGCTTAGGCGAACAGGTGGTAAATGGCATTCCGTCGGTGGCTTGCTAGCTCCTAAGATAAACACCAGAGAACACACACACATTATCTTAGAAGTAATTTAAGTGAAAAAAATTAAACTTTTGTTATTTAGCTGACAACGGAAATCTTTCTAGCACCTGCGCTTTAAATTAAACTCACACTCCATTAGAGAGGAAAAGACAGGGGAAGTCATTAATTGTAATTGGAAACGAAAAAAATTAGCTGGAAAGTTTTAAACTGAAATGCGAGTGTACATATACGCTTATAGTATAGTATGTACAACCTGGCATGTCTACAATATCACCTGTGCCAAAGCAGACAGCAAAGTGTGTTAATTTCTTATGTTGGGGAACTCAATTAATTCCTTCGTTGGTAAATCCCGCTCACTAATTTGCCTTAATATGTACTCATGTGCAAATTATATGTGTAACACTACCAAATAACAACGTAGTTTATCCCTTTTCAAGGCAAGGTTTCATGAAAGACCTCCAACTTTTTTCATGCCACCAATAAGCTCTATGCGTTCTGTAGCACATTTCCTTGAACAAACTTGAAAGTAGAAAAAAATCTTCGAAACATATCTGACTATTTCAAGTTCATCTCTTTTCAATAAATCAAAAAAATGTCATGCGATATTTTTGTGGTATAAATAGATAAATTAAACACGTGAGACTGAATAGAGTTTGTTGCGTGTAACATCCATGATTATGATCATAGGAAAATATGTAGGTTTCTAAAAAAAATTCAATTCCTAAAAAAATGTGTGGCGAGTGCCATGTCGTATGAGTAACTTTCATGATTTCATTGATAATATGAAATTAATTGATGGTAAGTTCAATTATAAACATTAATTAAATTCCCTTCTTGCTTTCTTTTTTCTTCTTCATATGTGTTTATAAATACTTTCATTATTATTTTTAAAGAGCAAAGTTTCCAAATTTAAGACATTTAAACTGCTGCAGTTTTTGTTTCATTACATTGTGGAAGTGAGTTTCCGCACATGCAATGTAGAGGTTTTCTGAACTTTCAGCATTAGCTTTTGCTGTCATTCCACTAAATTTACGACTTACACGAGTTCGGTATGTTTGTAAATTGGATGTAAAAAGAAACAAACGAGGTGAAAACACGCTGACTGCTGACTGCTGACTGCTTGACGCTATAACGAAAGCTTTGAAAATTAAATTTAAGTAAATTATACTCGACTAAGCAAGCATCATCAGTTTTTTAAGCACACTCACACATACCCATTTACTACATAAAGCGGAATAAAATGAGGTCACTGCTGTTTATAACTTTTTATAAATTTGAGTTACTTTACTTGCGTATATAAATTACAACATAAAATATTTTAACATATATGTGTAAATTTGATTAAATTATCCAGGTCCTAACAAGTACACTGTTCTCTTGTTTTATTGTGTGGTCTGCGGTAAATGAGCATACTTCAACCATGGATTAAATATGCCTATCTGAATATTTGACATAATTTTGTTTTGACGGCGAAAACAACACGCCCGCTCAAGTCAATTAATGTCATATTGAACAGCGGGTTTTCGCCGCTGCAATCGTCTCGAAGGCGCGGTATCGCGGCTTTAACTTTCCTTTGTACGAGAAAGGTGGTCACGTCGGCACTCGAATTCAACAAACAGGCGCGTAATCTACTTGAAATTTCGAAAAGCAAACGCAAGTGCATTAAAAAGTTCTCCCTTTGAGACACCTGTGGCAGTGAAAAAATAAAATTCTGTTTTAACAGACAGACAACTTAGTTGGTGATACAATACAAGAAAACAATAATAATAATTTTTGGGGAGTGACTCATATTTATATTTCTGGAACTAGTTTGTCTGGGCGTCTGAGTAACTAGTACGAATATAGTAAATTTTATACATTTCTGCTCGTGCATTTTGTTTCATATTTCAGAGTAAATTACCAAGTATCTTCTTAGACATTTACCCGACGGATGAAAATTGCTTCAACAATATTTTTTCGCACTCTGTCCGATTTACCTTCCCAATCGTCAAAGTGAAAGTAAATATTTATTTGTGTAGTTTTACTAATTAAGATCAACATCTCTGTAGAAAAATTTTATTTTTGTCTAGACTGATGGCGAAATTATCAGCTTAAGAGTATTTCAAGTTAATCACAATCTGTCGATAAATATCAAAATGCAACAGAATTTAATGCTGCAACTACACTTTGTATACATAAACAACAAAAACTAAATTTTAATGAAGAAACAAATTAACTTCATAGTGAAACTGACTTGTCTGCAGGCTCAAGCGTTTCCACTTATATTAGCTTTCTATCCTCATCATGTGTGTTCTAAGTTTAGCTAATTGGGTGTGTAAAAGTAATATTAATTGCGTTGAAAGCAAGCCAAAGATTGGCAGATCCTGCTGACATGACCGCTGCTGACACGTCATTTATGCCTTTAAGTGAAGTTGGCCCTTGTGACTTTGTTACAAATGCATTGTTGCGTTTAGTTTTGAACACCACCCTATATAAGGTGTACCTAAAAATGTTTACAATAATGCAAAAACATTTTCTTGAATAAATAACCTTTTTAGTTTTTTAGAAGGGTGTTGAGTGTGAGCTAGTGTGCGTTTAGAAGGTTTCCATGCAGAAAACTTTTATTTAATTTTATATTTATTATATGACGGTTTTTGGTTTTTGAGGCTTGCTTTATGCATTTAGCTTGCGCTTAAGGTTCTGCTCTCTTATATGTATTTTATTATTATTAATTGTTACCATCAATAAAACACTGTTTTGTTGTGCTTTTGATTCTGACGTGCCCGATTGATGCACTCTTTACTCTGAGATATAATGTACAAATAAGAGTGCCTTACATTTGCACGCTTTTGGTTTGAAAGTATTTTAATTAAAATTTGTAATAATGTACGAGAAAGTTATATGACATAGTTGCAATATGAATGCAAGTTTTAGATTCATACACACGTATGAATATTTCCTTAATTTTGAAAATATATACTATGTACTTGAATAAATACTAATTAAAATTATTTAATTTTAGTTGAGTACTTAAATTGATAATCTTTACTTAATTACCTACAGATTAGTTAATAGAGAATCTGCTAAATACTTCATATGAAAAAGTTACTCATACGTCCCAGCTAACTTCGGTAGTATAAAGAATATGAGTCTCACTGAAATGTTCAATGAATAATTTATTTTATCATTAGAGTTCATTCGGTTTCAACATGTGTCTCTAAAAATATGTTTATTTGAATCATTACTCATTTTTTTCAATATTCATTACTCACTTGTTTTCTGATAATCGATAAATCTAATTTATTAACGCCTTTTCGTGTGGCAATGTGAGCACTCGACCAGCAAAATAACGATTAGCCAACTAAGTTAGTTTTGTAAAGCTCATAAATTCCGTTTAAAAATATCGTTAGGAACATTGCTCAATAATCCGCAAAATTTGCATATTTCCACTTCATGGCATTTGGACACTCTGCATTGATTTAACTTACAGCCAGAAGCATCAATATTGTCGTCGTTAAACTGAGTGTGACTAACTGGTTGGGTGCGAGTGTGCAGACATTTGACAGTTTGTTAGCAACCAAGCCAAACTACTGAGACAATCCGAAACGAGGCTACATCCTGAGTAACAAGCGCTGACATCAAGCGCCAGGCAACAATGAAAGTCAAAAGCTGCAGTCTGTCAGCGATTATGTATGATAAATGATGTCGATCCGCATTCGCCAAAACATCTGTTCTCGACGATGGCAGCGCCCACAGAAAGGATTTTAAACGATTTAACGGCGCATTATGCATATCATAAGTCCAGCTAAACTGTCAAATATTGCTAACATAGCAACAACAACAAGAGCAGCCAACTTGCCATGGCGATGACATGTTGCACGGTTCTTCACTTGTGTCGGTGACAAACACTTTTGATTAACTCTATAATATATAAACGCGTTCATTGCACTCTATGGCGTTCGCTAAAGCTACAGCGGATGGAAGAGCTATTGTGTTTGGTGGTTTGTCTATTTGAACATTTTTGGTAAGCGCTCATACGTCAGTGTGCAGTACTTTTATATTTGACTTTTTGTTGTTGTTTATGATTTTCGCGAAATTTACGTTTAAATTCATTGATGCATTATTGAGATTAAGACGCCGCTCCCATTGATTTACATTCTATGGTTAAAGTGAATGGTAAGAAAATGGGTCGTGACTGAGCGGAAAGGTTTTGAAGAGAAAGGCGTTAGTATATTTACCCTTATGAAATGAGGCATTCAACTCGAACCGCAGTTGGATTTCCTTTGAATAGATAAAATACTCATGAATTGATTTCCCGTTTTTGTGTCACCAGAATTATTACGAATGTATGTTAACCGTATACACTTGTTGTTGTTGTGCTGTCATTATGTGAGGGCATTTCTGTGGTTAATGTGTGACAGATTTGTTAAATAAACAGCAATTCTGTAGCACCGCATGACGCTATGGGGTAGAACCAGTTGATGACGCTAATGGCAGACACTTGATCTAAACGAGTACTCGTGTGAGAACAAGATAGCTCAAGTGATGAAGATGAATTTTGCAAAATTCAATAAAATTTCCAACCGGTCGGTACAATATGTATACAGACATTCAGTCATACATAGTAAGATATATTATTTAGCGTTGTGAAGCGTGGCATAAACGTGTTGGCTTTTTCGGTCATTTTCATGGAAAGCTTGATGCTCTTGCACTTGATTAATTATTGAAGTACTTGATGTTCACTTATCCACACTGATTTGACGTGGAAAGGTGGCATTTCCGCTCTCTATAATTTTTGCACTTTGCTGCAGATTTGTTAGGCTAAGCTCAGGCGTTTGTTACCCTGAAGTGAGTATATGTTGAGCATACTTTAATCTTAGTTACATCCATTAAAGTTGTTGTTGTGTTTGTGGCGTGAAAAAAGAAAGTTTCACAATTCTTTTACTTGACAACAAGCAGGAGCTCATGCTATGTAATTTAAAGAATTTCACCCAAAATGATGACCTTCAGAGATAAATATAAATTTTGGGATTATTTTGTTCAAATAATATATATATATATTGTTCAAAATTTCAAATATGTTGCCTAGCAATTATTCTCATTCGCGTGAGTAGATTTAAATGAATTTTATATCAAACTGATGTATACGAGCTCTAAATATGGTGGACCTGGAATTTGTACTCCCACGCTACAAAAATTTGACGTCAAAAGCAAACAGTTGTAGTAATCATCATTGTTAAAAAAGGCCTAACAATTTGCCAATAAGAATAATGAAAGCATTTAAAATGATCTTCTTATATTTATCTTGTGTACATGAGCATAACACAATAAATTGGAGTTCCAAGTACTTGCACGTCGCACTATTGGGTAAATATTGCTTCATGTATTGTAAACTGACCTATCCCGCTAAGCCATTTTAATAAGAAGAAAACAAAGACAAATTCCAATCTGACAAACAAATACGATTCTAAGTAAAACATAAAATATAAATGTCAAAAAATATACTGGCATACATCGGTAACTTCATATATGCAAGCCAATATTGCTGTCTGCATATCAATAAACCTATTTGCATAGCAGTAAAATGTATTTTGTTCTAAGGTAATTTTAAATATTATTAAATTCAGAATGAATATTTGCTGACAATATGTTCAACACATCTGGACTCAGTAAAATGCACAAGCACCTCTTCGGTCGGTCTATGCTTGCCTAGATGTTCCTTTTGGGTACTGAGTATGCATGTTAAATAGCATTTCCAGATAAAAGGGTGAAATTTACATGTGTACATATCTTTCTGTGACAAAATAGCTACAAATATTGTTGGCTGTATAAAATAGGTTACATGTAAAATAGGCAGCATATGTGAGTAGGTATGTATGTATCATACAAGTGCTATCTATGATATATGGATATAGAATGGTTAAGATGGCATACACTGTCACTCAATTTTGAGCAATTAACCACATTAATTGTGTGGAAAGTAGTAAGTTTCGTAAAAAACAAAAGCCAGGGTTTGGAATTAATTTATTATGTTGTTCGAAAAACCACCTGCTCGAATGACTAACATATTTCTTCTAATTAATCAAATATAAAAACACGAACTCCACTGCATTAGTTACTGCCTTCCCTAAATAAAAGCGTTGGCGGAACGTTTTTTAACGCTCAGCGTTAACGTCGATGCGCCATCCCTAAATAAAAGCGGCAACTTTACGTCAAATATGAAACTGTTTACTTGAATTAATGCCCAGCGTCTCTCTCTCTCTCTCTGCTAAATATATATATTTTAATTTAAGAAGTCGGTCACTTGACAATTAATGTAACGTTAACCACACGTTTCTAAATTTGGTGTCGATAACTGTTCTAGAAATATCTTGGTGCTAATTGAGTGTGATGACAGCGAGAAAAACAGGAAATATAATTCAAGTTTGCTATTCAATTACACGGCTGGCATAGAAACAATACATAGAAAAATTACGTGTTCACTTTGCTGAAGTTTAATATAATTCATTAGATAAATTACGACCCATTTTTGATCATTTAATTTATTTTTTGTTTTAATATTTTTTAGCATTTTAACAAATATCTTGCCTCCCACCTTTTCTTTACGCCTAATTTTCCTGCACAATCCATGTTGGGGAGGTTGTTGCGCTGACCATTTAATCAAGTCACAACGTTGCTGTAATTTACGATGTCCTCCAGCGAATAATTGGCCATGGCATGTTTTTTCGTATCGTGATCATTGTATTTTTCCGTCTATGCAACTAAGTCACACGAAATTTCGCTCAAACCCCACCAGAAATTGTCTTGCGATTTCTGCCTTTATTGTTGTTGCATAACTGCGGAACTACTAGATATTTGCTATTTGTTCTATATTTTGTTGTTGGTTTTTAACATTTTTCCCCTTTTTGGTCGAACAAAAAAACATTTTGATGAAATAACTTTTTGGTTAACAGTAAATTTACTATGCGGCGCTTTGACCTTTATCCATTGTGGACAATGACAATGCCGCATCAGGGGTCAACGGTATCAGCGGCAGCACCAACAACAATGAAACTAGCAATGAATGTTTTCTTTGTTCTCGATTGTGGAAGATTGCATAACAACAGAAACTTTAACTGCAGTAGCAGCGACTTGGTGTTAAACGGTTGAAGGATAAAATATGAAAGTGAAGGTGATGGCAAGGTGAAATTACCGCATAACATTAAAGCAAAGTGATAAAAGTAAATGAAGTATGAAAGCAACATCACTTCATCGCCCTAATGACTGACCAAAAAAAAGGTGAAATAGCTCCGCAGCTGAACAAAAATGTATAGTATAAATCTTCATGCTGCAAAAGTAAATGCAACGAGCGCAACGCATTTTGCAAGTAAAAAACAGTAACAGTATAAAATATAAAATATAAAGCTTCATTCTGATGTGACTGAGTCATATCTACACTTCGCAGTTATTTTTTGCTTTACAGCAGACTTACTTGGAAACTGTTAGAAACGATTGCCATTTTAAGACAAGTAAATCATCTAATTGTATTTCCATACTCGCTACATATTTCCAATTACAACAACTCATAAATCATGATAAATTCTTGGCAGTCGCCAGCAAATTCTCCAGTCCTAAAATCAAGGTACTACTATAAGTCAAGTGTATAAACTCACTTTGACACAGGTTTTATAATGTGTCCAAACATTCTTTCACAACAAAAACAAAAACGCTGTAATAGGATGTAGCTGCTTATAGTAACTATTAAACAGAACTTAACAAAAACAAATCTTGTCCATAACCCACCATCAATTTATTGAAATTAAATAGATTTAAACTTATCAAAGTAAAGTTGTCAAACAATATTTCTCAACATCTATGCCATTAATATAACGTCAGTGTCACTTCCACGGGAGCAGTTTTGTAATTTCCGTCACTGTGGTCAACAGCATGGCATGGCATATAATAACTTTACAGTTACCTGTAAGCGTCGCTTCTTCCACCCCTATTGTATACATACACCTGATCGAGGCAGAAAAGCAAAAAATCTCAAAATGTGAAAGAAATATTAAGTGAAGATGAAAAATCAATCTGCGGAGATTCACAAAATTTCAATGGAAAATACTGAAAATGCAAATACAACAAAACACGTCATGTGTTTGGGTGTTTTATAAATTATGGCTTTTGAGGATTAATATTCTTCCGCTTGCACTTTTCCACAAATACAAAATACTTAGGCTGAAATTTATGTGCTCCGACACGTACGAAACTTTTAGCCTAAAATAGGAGATTAATGGAAGAGTAACGGCACGTGACGTGGCAAGCATGAACTCAAAGAAGCGTAGCGTTAAATTGCGTGCCAGATTCACGCTTTTAGGCAGTAAAGGTCGAATTGACTTCATAAGTATTTATTAAGGATGCCCTTCTTTAATTAAAATATTAATTTCATGCTTTAAACTTAAATTTTTACTTCCAATTATTTTTTTTATCAAATTATGAATGCTATAAATAAGTAGATCAGTTGACCTCCTTATAGGCACTTTTGTAAGAAATAGAAAATTTCTCACCGTTTTAAAAGAAAATATATTTTTTATACTAAATTAATTAATAAATACTTCAGCTCGAATAATTAAAAGGTAAATAATTTTAAAGGTTAGCTGACATTTATTTTTGGACTGCGTTTTTATATCAAAGTTGATTACCTCCTAAAGTTATTTTTTTTCATTGTGATCCATACAATTAGTTGTAGTGCCAATATTTTTAAATTGAAGAACCACCTTAAAACATAAATACTTACACATAAAAGAATCCGGCGTAGATTGCTTGCCTCATAAACACTTGACTTCTTTACTTTTGTTTGGAATTGTGTCAGCACCACCGCGAAATACCCACTCATAAGCCTGTTGTAAAAATAGAAACCCTCTGGGCGGCATATGGTGGATTGGCAATAAGGCTATTGAGCTGTTTGTTGTAACGGGTCATGATGAAGCGAAACGCATAAATTTCTCAAAGTTATTTCCAAATAGAAGATAATGTGATGAGAAATATTGTAGGGGCCATTTGGCAGCCATTGAAAACAGCGAGCGCCATTCATTCAAGGCAATCACTGAAAGGAGCAACAGTGCCGAACGCTGGATCAGGGGAAGAAGCGTCTGTGAAGCCACATTGCCATAACAAAGTTTTTTAGGTGGCGCTAAAAACGTAACATGCTACCCGTAGGACAAGTGGGTAACCAACCTGCACGAGGAAGCGAACAAAGAAGTCATGAAAACAGAAAGTAAACACAAAATAAAAAAAGAAAGGTGAATTCTAACAGGAGCGACCTTCAACCAGCAGTTGCTATCTAAGAGAACGAATTCGTCGCAGCGTTTGCTATCGCTGAGTGAGCTCTTTCGTTTATTCACAAATTCCTTTTAGATTCTTTCGCCGCTGTTCTGTTGGTAGCGGCGAATTGCGGCAAGAGAGAACCCAATTTCAATTATTACGATGTTGACTAAACAATATGGCAACGCTGTCTGTATGGCGCTCAGTTAAACTTAATTGGTAGCAATGCAAATATAAACAATAGCAATCGCAACAAAAACAAACACTGTCTTTCTACAAAAGCTTCTCTGTTTATGTTTTTGCCGCTGCGGAAACTGCTTGTTAGCTGCTGTCGCATTGCGCTCTTCTCAACTCAACTCAACTAACACATCTACTTCGACGCCGCTGTCCATCCCAACGTCGCTGCAGCAAACGACCTACAGCGGCAGAGGTAGAAGCAGTGGAAAAAGAAGCAACAGTGGCAGCGGCCGTCGTTGGCGGCGCTTTATTGGAGGCAACCGTGAGCCGTTTGGCTTATTTACATTCAGTCTGATTCTGTTGCCGGTCGTGTGCAGAACGTTAGGTCGGAAATATTTTTTCGATGTTGCAAATAAAGATGTGTTAAAAGAAGAAGCAGAGGACTGAACTAATTCAACAGCTCGGTCGGACGTTACTCATTCGACGCGTCGCACGACAATCTCAAATTGGCCGCGTTCGGAGTTGGTTCTTAGCTGCGGATTGTGCGTTAATATTTGAATTGAGTTTTGAAATGTGAATTATTTCGTTTTTATAATTCGTTTTAATTGAATACAATAATGAAGTGGCTCATCAAAATAAGTTTTTTTTGGAATTATGTAAATTATATAAAATGAAATATTTTCGCTTCTATTGTTGTGTTTGAATTTATAATAAAAGTGCCGAATTTTTAAAATATGGAAACAGGTTAGTGGCTACTTGAGAAGCTGAATGAAATATCAAGTTATTTGTGTGATGTTTGTGCCATTTTTGGTGTTCATTGGGAGAAATATTAAATGAAAGTGAGTGAATAGAAGCATTTATGTGGAAAAATTTGAAATGTAGAACTGTAATGGTAATAAATTTCACGTGACAAAATTAATAGATAAATATGGTGCGACAAACAAGTAATTGTTTATAAATAGTATTACAAACTAAACAATGTTGTCAAAAAATTATTGATAAAGTGGCTTTTTGTGATGCAAATTTCGGGCAATTTGAAGCGTGACTTAATTAGCAGAAAAATACAAATATATGTGTAATATAAAAATGCTTCTAGGAGAAAAAATTATATGTGTTAGTAAAAATATTGGAAAAATTCGAAAAATTAAATATAATAAATTAAAATAATTAAATATAAAAAAATATATGTAATGATTTATTATATTAAAAACTGTGAAGTGTACAGTAAAATTTTGAAATCCGATGCAAAAGTGTTCAAAGCATAAAAAATTTTATTTTGGAAACATTTCGGATATCTTCTGGCTGTGAAAATTAATTTAAATTGGCTTCTTACAACATAGAATTTGAATTGTGGATTATTCGTTAATAATAAACGGTGAGTTTTGCAGATTTTTATTTTGAATTTAAAGCAAACAACAAAGTGTTACATTCCGAGTCTAAGCAAATTTAAAATTTTGAATGGCGGTTTTCGAAATACTGTTTTGAAATTTAAAAATTAAATCGATTTTTTTGTGTGCTTTCGGAATCATGAAATTGCGAAATATAATTCCAAATGAAAAAAAAATTAAATAATTTTTGTTGCACTAATAAACTACTGAAACCTATATAAGTTTAATGAAATTAATTCTCAGACA